>JANIWA010000016.1:0-251979 GCA_030556025.1 Pichia sp. NRRL YB-4149 | reverse complement strand
TTTCTGCTGGATCTTCTTGGACCTCGCAAGCAGATTCAGGTGCTCCGTCCGCAATTGTGAATAGAGTTTTGCAAGAGATTCGTACTTTTCCTTCCAATACCCAATTTGAGCTTGCAAGGATTGCAGTTGGTTTTCCTTCGATGCCAATTGTTCTTGTGCAGTTTCCGTGGTAGTACGTAACTCGCTTTCCAAAGCCTGTACCTTCTCATCGTAACTCTTGAGCATTAACTGATCGTTGTCGTATTGTCCTTTCAACGTTAAAATGTCTCTCTCCAAGTCTGCAGCACGGCCTTGGGCCTGTCTTTGCGCTTGGTCGGCAAGTAATTGCTGTTGTGCCAGTTGTTGTGCCTCTATCTGCTGTCTCTGTTGCTCCTCCCAGTATTGCTGCTGTTGCTCAAGCTGCTGCTGTTGCTGCTGCAGCTGAGCTTGACGCTGCTGTTCCAATTGCTGCTGCTGCAATTGATACGCCTGCTGCTGCGCAGCATACGCGCTGGTGACAGCACCCGTTGCTTGCGGTAAAACAGCCGGTTGTTGGAAACTGTCGCTGCGGTCACGAACAGGCTCTCTCTCAGGTACAGGTGTAACCGAATCAGAGAAAGTGGTCGCAGCAGTCTTCTGTTCAACCAAAGAGGGCAGACTGTTACCGTCATCCTCGGTAAGAGATGGTGCATCATATGGTAACTTTGGGATCGTGATGAGCGTCGAAAGGTACCGAATCGACGCACACTGCGCATACAAGTCATATAAGCGCTCATGCTGATCAATGAATTTTGTCTTCAAAGGCTCCAAGACTTCTGACGAAGCAGCACTCTTGTACAAGCCTCTCAACATAGAGATCAAAAATTTGTAGATCCCGTACGTCTCCGAAACTATAGGAACAAGCGAACTAGTGATGCATTCCGAAGGCTTCTTCCGCATCAATCCAAGCACATCTCTACCAAGCTTGTCCAACCCCTCCTGCAAGAGAAGCAAGTCCAGTACCGCCTCGTACCCCTCATTCGGGTCCGACACAGATCTAAGCGAGGTGTACTCCTCATACTCAAAGATCCCATTGAACCCGCGGTGATTATGGTGGAACTGGAGCTTTTGCAAGAGATACTGCACGTACCTCGGTATGAGTATCTGGTACTGTCTATCCAGAGCACGTCCTTGGTCCAAGCTCGAGATCCAGTTCATATTCTTGTATCCGCCTATCAAACACGAAGGGTGGCCCTCTTGCAACACTTTGTGCACAAGAATCAATGCCTTGTACGTCTGCGTCTCGCTGTCTTTGAGGGGCAGAATCTTCAGATTCTCCCAGAACTCCTTTGAGCTCTTCTGCTCCCAAGTGTAGACAATACATGCTCTCACGTGCTTTCGCTTCGGCGCCGAATCCTCGGGACTGCAAGCCTTCTTGATACTCGTCTGTATGTCGTCGACACGCCGCATTCCGCCAAACATCCTCTGGCTACTCAATGCCCGCTCTGTGCTCTACTGACGGGCCCTATTAGCCTCTCCTTGCTCATCTCCTTTTCCTCCATTGCGGCCAACACATCGTCTCTTCTGTACGAGACCCCCCCTCCTCCTTGTCGCAGCACCCGTCGCCGCGACAAAACCAGCCGCCAGCGACGATCGACGCAGGCCGTTCCAGCTCGCCAGCGGAAGAAAAAAGGAAGGACGACAAGACGGGAAAAGACATAAGAAGAAGGAACGACCCGGAGAGGAGAAGGCTCTTCTTACGCCGCTGGTCCTGGAAGAGAGTCCAGTAAAGTTTTTTGCTATCCCACAACTGCTGTTCATCCTAGGTACCGTTAACATTTTATGAGTAATATCGAGAACCTCAAGTCCTTTGGTATGTATCCAGGTCCAGATCGCTTTTTTTTCCATCATGTTCTTTTCCCGTTTCTTCTACTAACACTACACATGCTCCGAGATGGCGCCGCCTCCCCTGCTGCAGATCCCTTTGCCGACACTGGCGATGATGAAACTGAATTAACCAATTACATCCACATCCGTATCCAGCAAAGAAATGGTAGAAAGACGTTGACCACAGTCCAGGGTCTTCCAGACGAGTACGACTCGAAGAAGATCCTCAAGGTCATCAAAAAGACGTTCGCCTGCAACGGTAACATCGTCAAAGATGACGAGTTGGGTGAAGTCATCCAGTTACAAGGCGACCAACGTTTGAAGATCATGGAGTTCATGGTCCAGACCCTTGGCTTGAAGAAGAAGAACATCAAAATCCATGGTTTCTAAGCGACCGGGACACCCGTTCCTCTCTCCTCTTTCTTTGTTTCTTTCTTATGGTCGGTGTGGTGACGTCCACATATATACTACGTGTATCGATATTTACAGCCCGCCGGGAGTGTGTATCTCTGTATGCCGCTTTAATAAGTATTCCCCTTCCCCATAGGCGTGCCTTGCAATTTTCACTTATTTGTTCGCCGCATGAAAAAAAAGTGAAAATAAAAAGATAATCCCGGAAGCGTAATTTTTCCCCTTTCTAACGTATCACCATCGGACAAATTGAAATAGGACTTGTTCTGAACGTCTTTCTACGAACAACTGCTACCAATGCCTTCCGACCTCAATTTGAAGAAGTCCTGGAACCCCAAACTTCTGAAAAACAGAGAAAAAATATGGGAGAAAGAGCACCAGATCTTCGAAGAGTACAAGAAGAACCAGCAACAGCAAGCGAAGCTTCATCAGGACAAGGAGGAAGATGATCTGCTTTCTCTTGCGACCGCAGCAAAAAGCTCCAAGCCTAAGATGAAGACAGACTGGATGTATAAATCCCCAGTTTCGAATTTACAGGAGTCCTCATCTGCGAAGGACGACGAAAATATGCTTCTTGGCAGAACCCGGCTGCATGACGTCAGCCTGGACTCCGATAGTTCCAAAATGCCCTCATCTAAGCTAGACAAGGTCCTGCAGACAGGAGACAGAACTAAAAAAACCGAAACAACGGAAGTTTCACAAGAATTATCAAAATCTGATCCCCTTTACACCATCAAGCTGCAGCAGCTAAGGCGCAAAGAGCTTCTAGAGAAACAGCGCAAAATTGACAAATACAAGAAGAAAGAGACGGAGAGGAAAGGAAAGCACAGACACAGCTCTCACTCCCACCACCATAGTCATCGTCATCCAGACTACAAGCAAAGTGAAAAAGTAAAGGAATCTCATTAAAAGTCATCTCTAATAGCGTACAACGCAGTAAATAGTGTCTCCCGTATCAACCCCCAGATCGCAAAGATACTTGTCTTCCCCTTGCAGAAGCTTCCCCTTTTTATTGTGGAAGTCTAAATCGTCCGGCTGCACATCTTGTATCTCCTTCTGGTGGTGATGGTACACCTCAGACGTCAAGAACCATTTGTGCACCTTTTTCCTGATGAATTTTAAATCTGTGCCGTATTCCTCGTGCGCATACTCATCAGGACTGAACTCAAAATGATAGACAATTGGATACTTGAGTAGATAGATTGGCTTCCCATTTTCCTCCTTGTCCACTTCATCCGCCTCTTTCAACAGATTGATAGAAACATAAACGTGTGCACAGTGCACCGGTATTTCCTTGAAAACCTCGTCGGCAGGATTCCTCCATAAATTTAACGCCACACCCATGTGTAACACAATTTCATAGATTGTAAGTAAAATACCCCCGTATATTAGCAATGCTGTAATGAATCTCGAAGAACTGCTTTCAATCAAGTGTGACGTAAACTCGGTCTTCGAAAGTGGACTTAAAATATATTGGTTTGTCACGACATGAAATAGGACCACGGCATCATTTTTTAATATTCTGTTGTAAATCTTATTGACACACTCCATCTTGAGATTGTTGAGTAATCAGTCTTGCGATATGGTTACTACCCTTTGGCCCAGCAATAAGAACACAAACTCTAAACGTGGAGAATTCCAATGAATAAAAATTCGCTCGTATCGGTTTTCGTATAGAATCCACAGGCTTAACATGAAAATTCAACTTTTTCCCACCCTAGCTTATTAAAAAAATCAAATTCAGCGGCTAATTCATACCAATCACTCTCCAGATCAACTACCCATGTCTACAAAATCAGTATTATATATACTGGCACTAGTAGCCAGCAGTTCATACCTTACCTATAAAATCATCAAGTCTTCTCATCTATCAGATACCCCTGAAAAAAAGAGAAATGTGGCAGACTTGATAGGAAACACACCCATGGTCAGACTATCTTCCCTTTCTGAGCAAACAGGATGCGAAATATATGCAAAACTAGAATTTGCTAACCCCGGTGGATCTGCCAAGGACAGAGTTGCTTTGTCAGTGATTAGACATTTTGAAGAAATAGGCGAACTAGTCCCCGGAAGAGGTGACGTTCTATTCGAAGGAACGTCCGGATCCACAGGAATATCATTTGCTATGCTGTGCAATGCTCTAGGATACACCGCACACATATGTCTTCCAGATGACACATCGAATGAAAAACTTCAATTATTGGAAAGTTATGGGGCGCAAATAGAAAAAGTTAAACCGGCATCAATAGTTGACCCTAACCAGTATGTCAACGCAGCCAGAAAAGGTGCCTTGCAACTAAAAAATGATCAGACAACAGACGCAAATGGCGTTTTTGCCGATCAGTTTGAAAATGATAACAATTGGAGAATACATTATTCCACAACTGGTCCCGAAATCTGGGAACAGATGGATCATGATATCGATTACTTTGTTACGGGTTCTGGCACCGGTGGAACCATTGCTGGCTGTTCAAGGTTTCTCAAAACTGTTTCCAAAAAAGTCAAAGTGGTTCTTGCAGATCCTCAAGGATCTGGAATGTACAACAGAGTCAAGTTTGGAGTAATGTACGATAACGTTGAAAAAGAGGGCACCAGACGAAGACACCAAGTTGACACCATAATAGAGGGTATCGGTCTGAATAGAGTCACTCACAATTTCTTACAAGGAGAACATTGCGTTGATGATGCTGTTAAAGTTTCTGACGAGCAAGCTGTGCGTATGGCACGATACTTGAGCTCAAATGATGGACTCTTTGTAGGATCAAGCACAAGTATAAATGCTGTTGCAGCTGTCAAGATTGCAAGGAATACGAAGAGGGGCTCCAAAATCGTGATAATTGCCTGTGATTCTGGCACTAGACACCTTTCGAAGTTTTGGAAGGAAGCACTAAAAGTAGACCAAGATATATCATTGAAAGAAGTTTTGAGTGAAACGATGTAACTCGGTGTATCTTAAATCTATAGACAAGACTACAATAATATTACAAATCATCGAAAAACCCTTCACTCTCCTTCTTCTCACTTTTCTGCCTCTTGTTTGCACGAACGAGGTCTTTCCAATCCACTTCAACCTCTTCATCTTCATCATCGTTTTCTTGTATCTGTCTCTTCATCTCGGCCTCAACAGCTTCTCTTCTTTTGAGCACTCGTTCACGCCTTTCCTGTTTGGTTTCCTTTAATTCGACCTTCTTACTCCAAGACAGATTTTTTTCTTTGAACTCCTTCTTTTTCACAGCTTTTTCTTTTCTCTCCTTTTTCCTCTGCTCAGTTTTGAGTTCAGCAAGTCTAGCATTTTCTTTCGCTTCGTCTTTGTAAGCGTACTGTTCAAAATCTATGAAGCGCTCAAACCACCCATCTTCAGGGAAATCTTTGATGTACTTATTTTCAGGCATTTTTGGAAATCTAGTAAGACCGTGGATTTTAGCCAATTTGAGATAATCAAGTTCAGAGAGTCTGAAGATAGAAGACGCCACGTGTTTGGAATAATACCTCACGAAGCCAACATAACATCTTACCGCATGATCGTAATTTAATCTGTCTTTTAACATCCATTCTCTCATTTGTTCATTATACCATTTCACCTCAGCATCTGTCAACGTCGGAGTTTCCATTTGCTTGAGTGAAATATTCTTGACAGCCAAAAAGTTTACGTATTCCTCCTCTCTACCTATATTCAACATTGTGATGGCTGTTCCAATCTTATTCGCCCTGCCTGTTCTTCCACATCTATGCAAAAATACATCTGGATCCGTTGGTGGGTCCAACTGGAGAACCAAATCCACATCAGGTATGTCTAGACCTCTTGCAGATACATCTGTGGTGAAAAGAACCGCTTTTGAGGCATATGATTCAGCAAATTTGCCCAATGCTTTGATTCTAGGTTTGGCTTCAAGTTTCCCATGAAGAGAAAATATTTCTATTTCTCCTTCGACCAAATCCAATGATTTTGATATTAACTCATTGAATAGAGTGTAGAAATATGTTACCGCAAAGTTTGTAGGGAAATAAACAATAACTTTCTTGTACCTATACTTTTTGATCATATGAAACAAGAGTTTTAGTTTTATCTCAGGATCGACAACCAGATAAGATAAATTGAGACTCTCTGGTGCTGTGTTTGTTTCAAGTGATGACGACTTTACCGTCACTTTGACGGGATTAGTCATTCCGGTTTTAAAGATATCATTGCCAGCTCCAGATATCGTAGCCGAAAACAAGCCAGTTCTACGTTGTGTTGGCAACAACCTTACAATCGATTGAGTATCATTCAAGAAACCAATGTCAAGTAGCTTATCAGCTTCATCTAAAATCAAAATTTCACACCTGTTCGTTCGAACTGCATTATTTCCTAGAAAATCCAAAACTCGTCCTGGCGTTCCAATTAAAAGTTGCGGTTTCACTGACAGAAATGTACTCAGATCCTCTCTCAAACTCTGGATAGAGCCAACTAAGAGTTGTGACCGGATCTGAACCTCATCCTCTGGTTGTAACTTGAGTATAGACTGAACAACAGTGTCTATCTGATTAGCAAGCTCTCGTGTAGGTGAAATGATAACCGCTCCAAAATAACCCTTTTTAAACTCACTCTCCTTCAAAGCGTTCATTATCTTTTCTAGAACGGGAATTACAAAGGCTAATGTTTTCCCGGATCCTGTGACAGCTTCGACCACAACGTCTTTGTGCTGTGATAGAAGTGGAATAGTTGATGCTTGCACCGGAGTCATGCTATCAAAGCCAAGAGATATCATTGCATCACGAAGCCATGGTCTTATTCGATAAGAAAGTGAATCCCATACCACGGAAGTTTTTTCGGCCTTCATGTTCGGACCTATCTGAATGTTCTGGATACTGGGTTTTTTTGATGCTATTCTCCTATACATAAGGGTACCTACCTGTACGGAGGAAAAGATGATTTTTTTTCATGAACACTTTAAATTTCCTTTTCCGGAAGCCTTCTGTGCACCAATATGAAAAAATTTCATCTCCGACGGAAAATGTCCACAGTTGAAAGGTACCATATATAACAGTATATGCCACCCTGATAAGCGCAAAGAAATGCAACGTTGGCGCTGTATCCGTTACTCAAAGCAATTATTCTCACTCACAGGAAAAAGAACTATGTCATTTCAAAATGAAACTACGGAGAACAATGTAACAGATTACACAAATTGGTCCAAAAAACAGCTGTTAAAGAGAATTTATGAGTTAGAGGGACGTAGTAATGTAACCCACGAAAGTTCTACTGTGAAGTGCACTAGTGTAGGGACGCTACCTTCGAAACAGAAAAAACAGAAAAACTTTGATTTTTCAAAATATACCAAAAGAAATATAGCTTTGAAATTTGCATATCTTGGATGGAACTACCAGGGCCTTGCATTGCAAGGTGAGAAAACAGAATTACCTACTGTTGAAGCTAAAATAATGGAGGCATTATTTAAAGTCAAGTTAATTGGTTCGATGGATCAAAACGAATGTGAGTTCAGCAGATGCGGAAGAACAGATAAAGGGGTTAGTGCAATGAATCAAGTCATATCGCTGAAGGTGAGGTCTAGGCTATCGGAGAAAGAATTGGAGGACAGCGCAAACGATATACGGGAGGTCGATTATATTAAAACGCTGAATCAATCTCTTCCTGACGATATAAGAATACATAGTGTGTGTTTGAGACCTCCACCTGATTTTGACGCAAGATTTAGTTGTACTTATAGACACTATAAATACATCTTCAATGGGGAAGGGTTGGATATAAAAGCAATGGATTGTGCCGCAAAATTCTTTCTAGGTGAAAATGATTTTAGAAATTTTTGCAAGATTGACGCCTCTAAACAGATATACAATTTCAAGAGAACAATATTAGAAGCTCAAATAAAGAAACTTAAGGAGGGAGAAAACTTTTACGTTTTTGATTTGAAAGGTACAGCATTCTTATGGCATCAAGTTAGATGTATGGTTGCAGTGTTACTGACTGTGGCTCAAAGGCATGAAGATCCCACCATAGTACAAGAGCTTCTAAACATTGAGAAGTATCCTTCTAGACCAGTATACAAAATGGCATACGATATTCCTTTGGTACTCTATGATTGCGGTTTTGAAAGAGATTCAATATCATGGAGCACTGGTCCCCAGCGTACATTCAACGTAAACAAAATAGTTGACGGAGTGTGGAATGACTACAAGGTCAAATCTATTGTTGTAGATTTCATGAAACATTTCACGCAAGACAGGGAAGCGGATAAGAACCGGGGAAAAATATACATAAATCTTGGTGATGGCATAGGACAAGCGATGAACAGCTACATAAACTACAACAAAAGAGACCGTCTCGAAACTGCAGCTGAGATTAATGCCAAATGGAAAGGAAAAAAAGCCCAGTTCAAGGCAACTCAAAAAAGAAATCACTCCGAGATAGACTCTGAGGACTCACAGAACACTTTGTAGCTATTCCTAAATTCCCAACAGTTTTTACCCTTTATAAGATGAATGATAATTAGCATCTGTAACTTGGAGACTTTCAGCCCTTGTCTCCTACCCTTCATCAAAAATGAGCCATAAGCTCGTCTCGGAGATGCCGCGGAAGATATGTTTTGTACGTGACGGTTTCTACTTTTCAGTAAGAACGGTGTTTGCGGTCTTGCCACCAACTCTATATAAAGAAGTGCATTTCTTGAAGAACAAAGGACAATGGATCAATTGCTATCAAAAGCAGGAAGTACTTTGGTCACATTTGCCGTGAGATCTGGGGTGCAAGTTGCATCGGGCTACGTGATCAAATCAGTATCCACTTTGATGGATCACGTTCCGGATCAGCAAAAAACGAAACTAGATAGGAAAAGGAATCAACTTGGAAATAAAATAGAAACAGTTACCTATTCAATTGAGGTTATCAGGTTGATGGCAGCCAAAGGTAATTCAAATTTAAGTTATGTATTGAAACTAGCCGATTATTTGAAGGAAGATATCGACGAGTTTTCAAAAGATATCGAAGTATTGACTGGTGATTTGAAAAAAAGAAGCATGAGTTCAGAGCTTCTAAAGGTAATTGAAAAAACGATAGATGATCTAGTGCAAAAGATTGATAATATGATTCCGATTCTCAATTTAGTGTTAACTACCTATGGCACATCAACTATAAATAATTTTCAAGACTATGTTTCCCCAGGTCGATTGTTAAACGCAACAGTTTTAGTTAATCAGTCCAATGAAAGATTCATTGAAAAAGGAGCCAAAGAAGAAGTGGATGTAGGACCTGAATTCTCCTTAACATTCTATAATATATATTACAATCATACAGCAGCTGCTAACGGAGAACACCAAATTACATGGAGAGAAAAGTATGCACGCTGCAAATTTCAGGTGGTTAGAGTCCCCACGTTGTATGCAGAATACTGCTACAAATTGAGAATTGTTGAGGACTTTGATGACGAGAGATACCATGAAGCAGAAGAAAAACCCGAAAGCAAACTTTATGATATTAGACAAATCAACAAGCTCTTTTTCAGTGCGTCGGGAAGGCTTTTAAAGTTAGAAGATAGATCTTCTCCTGTACTGGTTTTGAAAATCAATAAGATTACCACTGAGGTACTAGATCAAGAAACGTTAAATGGTGCTACCGAGAAAGGGCAAGGGGATAAAGCTGTCGAATGGATTGCTGTAGGTGATTACGAAATTAGTAATGAAACAGAAAGCGATGAAGAGGAGGAAGACGAAGAGGAAGAGCAAAAGATTAGTGTTTCTGAGACAAAGAAGGACGTTGAAGCAAAAGCAGTGGACACTGCCAAAATCAACACAGCACTTGGAAGTGGGTCACCATTGTCACTTTTGGAATATTTGATAAGGCTCTGCACGTTGCAAGCTAATGACCAAATCTCCCTTTTAGATGTGAAAGATGAGCGTTTACGTTTATATCTTGCTGATGAAAATCAAATAAACAAATCTTCTAGTAAAGTGGCTTCTTTGAATAGAAAAATGCAGGGGCTCAAAATCTAGATAGTTGATTGTAGGGAATAGTTTATTATAGTTAGGCAGATTAAAACTTCCTTTATGATTGCAAAAAAATAAAAGCGAATTTACTGATGGGCTGAAAAATATTCTTCTGCTTTTCTGAACCAGCTGAATTTGGGCTGGCAAGGTGAACAGGTACTTTTACACAATCAGACTAGGATCATTGCATACCATACAACAAAAGACATTATGGTTGATATTGTAGGGAAGATCAAAGAAATTCAAGATGAGATGGCTCGTACCCAAAAAAATAAGGCCACCGAGTATCATTTAGGTCTACTTAAGGGTAAACTAGCAAAATATAGAAGGATGCTACTCGAGCCAGAAGCAGGAAGCGGAGGAGGTACTAAAGGACAAGGGTTTGAAGTTCAGAAAAGTGGCGATGCACGTGTCTGTCTAATTGGTTACCCCTCTGTTGGGAAGTCATCATTTTTATCAAAGGTTACTAAAACTAAATCTGAAGCAGCAGCATACGAATTCACGACTCTTACATCTGTTCCAGGTGTCTTGGAGTACGAAGGTGCAGAGATTCAAATTGTTGATTTGCCTGGTATTATTAGAGGGGCAAGTGAAGGTAGAGGTAGAGGTAGACAAGTTGTTGCAACAGCGAAAACCGCAGATTTAATCATAATAATTCAGGACGCCACGAAATCTCATCAGCAACGTGAGCACTTAGAAAGAGAGTTGGAGGCTATTGGGATTCGTTTGAATAAAGATAAACCAAACATGAATATTAAAATAAAAAAGACAGGAGGAATCAAGTTAAACTGCCTAACACCCCCAAAACATATAGATGAGAAACTAGTTGCCACAATCCTCAAAGACTATAAAATTCACAATGCTGATGTGATGATCAGAGACGAGAACATCACAGTTGATGATTTGATTGATGTTATAAATGAACAACATGTTGTTTATACGCCATGCCTTTATGTCTACAACAAAATTGATTCTGTCTCACTCGAGGAGGTCGACAGGATTGCAAGAGAACCAAATACTGTTGTGATGTCATGCGAATTAGATTTGGGCATTCAAGATGTCGTTGATGAAATATGGTACAGGCTAGACCTATTAAGGTTGTACACAAAGAGAAGGGGGACGGCACCTGATTTTAAAGAACCCATGGTGGTAAGGCACGACTCGAGTATCGAGGACGTCTGTAACTCTATCCACAGAGATTTCAAGTTTCAATTCAAATACGCTTTAGTTTGGGGATCTTCGTCTAAATTTGGAAATGCACCTCAGAAATGTGGATTAAATCACAAGGTGCATGACCAAGATGTTGTTTCTATCTTTACAAAATGAAGTTGCATATATTCGTCATTAGCTTTATTATTCATATTATAAGGTTTACATAAACACTTTTTCTAATCTTCAATTCTTGCTCATATAATTGGTCAACAACCTTGTTGCTTCATTGAACTTTTTTCTGTCATTGTCGAGTTGCACATCGTAAGTAGCTAGGTTCCGATCCCAAGAATCCAGCCGGCTCTCTAAATTGAAAAGCTCTTTCTCAAGTCCCTGTAAGAAATTTATCCTGTCTGATGTTTCAGCTATGAGCTTATTCAATGAACTGAACCTCTCCATCAATTTTTCTAAAAATGATGTGAAATTTGGCAATGTTTTTACTTTTTCATATAACACGCATAGTTTTTTATTTGTTAAGGGAACAATTTCAGACTTATCCCTGATCCGTTTAGAATTTTTGATGTAGGTTTCACAATTTGTAATCAATTCAAGAACTTCGTCTTCTACCGGCTTCAACGTTTTGCCACCATTTAATATGAGATTGACCCGCGTGTATAAATCAGTTACCATATCTTGTATTGAAGGAGTGATGCCTTCGGATGATTCAAACCCTAAATTATTTTCAAGTTTGGATATCCTCGATTCGAGTTCTAAGAACTTTACGTCGGATTTGTTTTCCCTGATTTCTAATTCTGTCGAGCTCAATACCTTGTCGGTGCTTTTACTTCTATCGTTGTCCGTGCCAGCTTTCATTGCATCGAGTTTTTCTTCCCAATAATCGAGAAATGTTTGTCTTTTCCCTAGTTTGAAGTGATCAATGTCGGTAACAAGCTTATCTACTTTCTCTTTTAGGTCTAAATCAGCACCATTATTGTCATTGTTGATTTCAACCATTAAAGCACGTAATTCGTTCTCTAGTAAACTGAACTTGAGTATTCTATTCTTCCTTTTGTTTTCGAGTGAGCGATCACTTGTAAGTTTTCGGAATCCTCTCGTAGCAACATTATTTGTGAAGCTATATAAAAGCTGGTCTTTTACCTTCGACTCAAAATCGCTATTCACAGACTTAAGTCTAATCTGTGCGTCTTCTTCAACGATATAGTCTGGGTCGGGTCGATCTCCGGTATCGATAGATTCTGTAGATACGTGAGTGTGAACAGCTGGAAGTGATTCGAGCACTTCAGCTTCATTTTCTGCAACAGGCACGTCTTCGGAGTAGTAGTCAGTTGTTGGCATTGTCTTTCTATACTATACAAAAAACACGCCCTTTGAATCTTCTAGCGATTTGCAACGATACATGTCAATAAGGCGTGGAATCGGAAAACCTTACTAGATTGATCTCATAGATCGTACGCGGAAAAGCCTTTTTTTTTTCAAATGATTTATTAAAGGAATAACTGATTATTAGACAAGAAAAGAATGTATTTACACAAAAGAAATACGAACGCAGTGTTCAATTAAGGCTGGAAGGAAAGAAGATTAGAGAAAAGGATGGCTGAGTGGTTCTAGATTTATACAATACTGTTATGGTGATAATATATAAGAGGATTTATTGAACAAATAAATCACGACTGGATGGTAGTCAAGTTGTAACAGGATCGGGACAGGGGTCAATCTATGCAAGGGAAGAAGCGATTTTCTGGAAAGAGTCTTCGTCGATGGCTCCGGCTTTGTAAAGGTAGGTTATCAAGCTCTGGACTAGAACAATAATATCTTGTGGTTCCAAATTGACGATTATTGATTGTAGCATGTTTCCGACATTGACATTATGAGTGGAGATGAAGGTCTCGTAGTACAAGTAGGAGAAGGAGCCCATGAGAAATTGGCAGTCCATTCTATCTGTAATACCACCGTGACCTGGAATGGTGTGACCGAAATCTTTGATCTTGAAAGCTCTTTTTAACCCCGAGGCGAAGAATCCACCAAATGGCGCAATCAAAGATGCAAACATCGAGACCACCATTGTGTGGAAGTAAACTGGTTTCACCTGGATGTATTCTCTGTGTAGCACTTCTACCAAGAAGCTTGGCAGGGTGTAGATCTGTGGAATGAAAACCGGGTTAGGGTCGCACTCCACGACTGAGAAGAAGTTTGTGTAAATATTGTCGAAAACAGGACAGATGAAGTAGTTGACGTTGGAAAAGATGTATGTGAAAAGGAAGGATGAGAAAGTCGTGCATATCCATGCTCCAACAAACCCTTCCACAGTTTTCTTTGGAGAGATGGAGATCAACTGCGTCTTACCAAAGGTGATACCGCACAAGTATGCAAAGATATCATTGATTACTACCAAGCCTGCGGGCACGATGAACCAGAACATCCCATGCAGAATGTTGCTCACAATACAGTGACCCTGTAGAATGACCAATAGTAGTGTCATGTGTGTTACACACAATTGCGCAAACTGGAACTTAAGTGCCCCCTTGCGCAAGGATGCCACGAATCCGACGAACCCCGTCACGTACATGCAATAGCTGATGAACTTGTGGTGCATCACAAGCTTGATAGCAATAACACTGGTGTAGTCCGACACCACAAAGTTTGTCAAGAAGTATTTGATCAGGTTTCTGCCGTCAAGGTAAAAGATGGTCGTCACCAAGAACCACCAGTTCAAAGGCTGTGTGTATCTCAAGTCCTCCAGTTTTGCCCTGTGGGTAGTGATGTTTATGCACTCTCTAAAAACGGCGATCTGGATAAGAAGTACCACAACAATGGTCCAGAACTGTCCTGCCGTCAATGTTGCAAACAAGAGAACCGTCATGATCAAGGTCCATACGGTCCGCACAATAAACGTCTGTTTCTTCCGTTCCTGCTCATTGACCACCCCAGACTGGCTTAACTGGCTTGTAGCCGAATCCGTCTGTGTTGGTGTGTCAAGTTTAAGCTCACACTCCGATTGTCGTGACGTTTCAGGCTGGAGATCATTTCTCGTGCTCCTGTCTCTCTCTTCCGAGCCTGACACTGCCGTGAGCTTCTCTGCCGCTCCCTTTTCCTTGCTTTCCACGTTAGTGCTCCCCATTTCTTGCTGATGATGCTGTAATCGTGTGGCTTACTCTCCACTGCTGCAAGCTCCTGGCAATTTCGGCACGCAATCGGTCTGGCCCGTCTAGCTTCCTAGCCCGCCAAGGGCACCACATGGCCAAAAAATAACGAAATAATCAAAAAAAAACAGCCCGTCGTCCAGAGACGGCCCGTCTGTCAGCTTACTATGCTTTCCCTGCCATTCGCACCGTTGTCACATGCACGCTGTCCAGATAGAGAAAAATCACGTGTGTTCAATATGTAATATCACGTGGGTCTGCCAATTGTGGGGTGCGTGCCATTTCGAGGAAGTTTTTCGGCATTTCAGAGTTCAAACAGGGAATAACCCAAGATAGCCAGAGATAAAGACGGAGTTGTTCCCGGAGAAAGCTCTGCGGAGGGTTGCGGAACGGCTCGGAGGACAGAAATGGGCACCGAGGAACTGCTGAACAGCTCTGTTGCTCGTGTATCGAAAACACTGGACACGGGCAAGTATCAGAACCTCGACAAGGCTAGACTGTTGGAGAAGATAGATGATGACATTCAGGAATTGAATCTGCTCAAACGCCGCATACGACAGCTGGACGGTAGGGGCAGCTCCAGCGGCGGAACCACTGATAATGGCGAAAGCCAAATAGAGATTGAGCTACATTTGAAAAGCGTTGAGTCCAAGAGCATTGAAGAAGAGGGAAAGAAAGAAACAGACAATGAGATTGTAGATGCCGATACCACTGGAAAAAGCGATAGTTGGAAAGATAATTCCAAATCCACGATAGCAGCATCCGCCAACAGCAGGCAGTATAGACAGTATGAACTTGCCTTTGATCGTGTGAAGCTTTTTTACAAGGAACAGCACGAAAAACAGACCGTGGCATACAACATCCAGGCCCGGATTAACTTCAAAACAAAAGTAAGAGACCGCATGACCATATGGGATGCCCTCATCAAACTAAATAAGTTACTCGATGAGTCTGATCCAGACACAGAGCTGTCCCAGATAGACCATGCCCTACAGACAGCAGAGGCGATCCGAAAGGACAACAAGCCACGATGGTTCCAGTTAGTCGGATTAATCCACGATTTGGGGAAGCTACTTTATTTCTTTGACTCCCAAGGACAGTGGGATGTGGTTGGCGATACGTTTCCTGTCGGGTGCAAATTTTCGAAGAAAATTATCTATTATGACTTTTTCAAGGACAATGCCGATTCGAAAAACCCCCTCTACAGGACAAAGTACGGTCTTTACTCGCCTCATTGCGGACTAGATAATGTCATGTTGAGTTGGGGCCACGATGAGTACATGTACCATTTGGCTAAAGAGCAGACCACACTCCCGCCGGAAGGATTGGCCATGATAAGATACCATTCCTTCTATCCATGGCATTCTGAAGGTGCATACAAGTATTTGATGAATGATAAGGACAAAGAAATGTTGGAGTGTGTGCAAGCATTCAACCCCTACGACTTGTATTCAAAAACAGACGTGCGTTACGATATTGAGGAACTGAAACCTTACTACTTGGAACTAATCGATGAGTTCTTCCCGAAGAAAATTGTCGAATTCTAACTTTATGTATTCTGACCATACCTTTTCTAAACATAGATCTATCGTTTATAATCTTCTCATATACGAATAGACAACAGCCACCGCTTTTGAGACTCAGTAAATAATCAGATGTTTGGTATTTTAGTATACAATTATAGAACATAGGAATGTGACGGAAAACAAAGAACGAAAATGAACTGTACAAAATATATAGGGCTGAGACTGGACTTGGACGTTCAAAAAATTCAGTTTTGAAGAAAATTAAAGAACCTGTCAAGTTACAACTGTGGAAGTTTGAGAACTGTGTCTTCTACGGCTATCATGAACTTGACATTGGTGATGCATGGGGACGTGAGAAAGGAAAAAATGAAGCAAAAAAAAGAGTTGGTAATATACAAGGATGAACTAGTTTTATGGAAGAATTTGTATTATTCCGAAATGTTGTTCAATATTGTATTCGCCAGGGCTTTTCCATAGATCTTCAAATGTAGTCAAGATTGTGACATCCACTCCGACATTGTCTAGAATAGCTTGTACTGCTGTCAATTGGTTTGCAGGACTTGGGACATTCCTACCGTTTGTATCACCCTCGTTTGGATATCCAGTTTCGGTAACAACAATATCTAAGCTTCCACAGATTCCCTGCACAATTTCAATTTGTCCTGCAACAAAAGTACCGGCTTCATCGGCAGAGGAATTAACATCAAAATATGAATGTGGGTTAATACCAACGAAGTCGATTTCTGAGCCTGTGCATAAAGTTGGGTTTTCTTCGAAGGAGACAGGGGGCTCAGAAGTTGTCACTTTACCAGTATATCCACCACTTTGCAATTTACCTTTGACCTCAGAAATCTTAGAAATTAAGTCAGAGACAGAGCAGTAACCGCTAACAATTGCTTCATTACCGATAGTGAAGTAAGAGAAAATCTCCCAACCGTAACCACCAGTGCCCGCAGAGACGTAAGAAATTAAATCAGTAACTGCAGTGTCAATAGAATCAACACCTTCATCACTGATCCAGAAACCTTGGTTGATCATAAGACCAGTTTCTTTGGCTGCCTTCAGAATTGTGGTTAAGTAATTACAGTCGTTACCGTAAACTCTTAATTCGTTGATTCCCTTTGATTGGATTAATTGGAGATCGGTTAAAACAGTAGAGTATGTCTTACATGATCCATCGTTTTCGTAAGGGGAATAGACAATGGAGTGTGGAACTTTGGTTAAATAGCCCGAAGAGGATGCACTCGAAGTAGTTGATAAAGTAGATGAGGTAGTGGATGAGGTAGTAGATGATATGGTGGATGAGGTGGAACAAGAGGTAGTTTCCGTTTGGGAAGTGACGGAGATGGTAACATCTTGCCCAGGAGCTTGTGTGGATGACGAAGTAGATGAGGTGGTGGATGAGGTGGATCCAGAGGTGGTTTCTGTTTGAGAAGTGACGGAGATGGTAACATCTTGCTCAGTAGCTTGGGTGGATGACGAAGTAGAAGAAGTAGGAGTAGCAACTGCTTGCGTGGTAGCTGCCTGAACGGTCGTTGCAGGAGCAGTTGTAGCGGCAACAGTTGCAACATTCTGAGTGTTGCTATCTTCAGTCGAAGTGCTTGATGAGACACTAGTAGTTTCCGTGGTGGATGCAGTATCTGGTGCAACGTTGACGGCACTGACCATGGTTTCAGGTAGTTCAGAGTAGAAAACCTCACCATTTGGCCACGTGGTTACATAGACAGAGTCGGAGGTTGTAGGGGTAGCTGCAGCAGCTTGAGCTTGAGTCGTGGTGTCAGCTTGCAGTGTTGAACCGTCGCCGTCGACGACGACAGTCTGTGCAATGGTGACTACAATTTGGCCAGCAGCATTGCCAGTAACGGTTGTGGAACAGTCACCGGTAGTTGTAGTGGTGTCCGTATAGTCGTCCGTGATAATAACATCTTTTTTTTCAACGTCAACAGCAGCAGCAGCTTCAGTAGGAATTACTTGAATGGGAGTGGTGATACTGCCGGTAACAAGGAGTTCTGCGACAGGTATTGTGGTAGTTGCATGGATTGTAGCTTCGGACGTGACAGTTGCAGATTCTGGGATGGGCAGTGGCATTGGAATTGGAGCCGCAAGTATGAAGTCTAACATAGTTAGAAAGGAAAAAAGTAGTTGGAAGTTCATTTTGTGTGTGAATTTTCAGATAAGTTTTGCGATATTGTTTTTCTGGTTTTTTTCGAAGAATAGTAGTTTTTTTCTTTTGGGATAAAAGATAAAGAGAGTAAAGAGTTGGTTCTATTTTGTAAAAGAAGGAAAGTAGTTGGGCTTCTGTGTGTTTAAAGAAAGTAAGAAGTTGGGTTGGAGTTAGACGAGCGAGTGAATGAATGAATGCTGAACTAGTTGATCTTTTTTTCCTTTCTAATATACCATGCAAGAATAAATGAGTGTGACTTGGTTGAAAAAGCTTAGAAAAAAGGTAGAAAGGAAAGGAAAGGAAAGAAGGAGAAAAAAAGAAGAAGAATAAGCAAAAAAGAAAAAGGAAGAAAAGTCATTCCGTTTTGTATGTGTTTGCCAGTAATGCTGTTCCACCACTAGAAACTAGAGAGAAGAGCATTGGATTTTATAATCTCTGAGCCAAACCTTAATGAAGCACGGCATCAGCCTTGCCCATTATTGCTGGCCTGTCAGGTCGTTCAAATGCAGTAGGGAAGCTTGCTGTCCTTTTCCCAGCTAGGCAGCGGCGGAAACGACGTGGAAGAAAGAGACAGCTCTGGGAAGAGATCAGACCCGATGGCTGGGTTTATCAGCAGCTAAAATTTCCTTTTTCGGAATATCGCTCTGGTCCTCGAGGCAGCCCGGGAAAACCGTTCTGCGAGAATTTGCTGCTGGCCAAGAAGGGAGGGGGCGGGGCGGGACCCAGTAGGTGCCGGTATATTGCTTTTCAATACTACGAAGTCCACCCAACAGACAAGTGGTTTCTCCTACAGTACAGACTTACTCTACGGGAACACCAAGCATTCAAGGGTCTGACACTACTCAGTTCCCCAACGGCTCCCCCTTTCTGTCCTCCACTAGTCTAGGTCGGCGACGCGAACCTTAAACGAGCCTAGTAGGAAAAAAAGACGAGAAGCCGTTGCCACTAAAAGCAGGAGCCGCAACCCAGCCACCTGGAGGAAGTGGAAGTGAAGAGGGAGGAGGTGCCAAGAGGGCCTTTGGAATGGCAGGACAACGGCAATCTGCTGGGAAGGCCAGCACCACCCTTTCTTGGTATAGTGGCTGCTGTTGGACATCGAGTGTGTTTGGCGGGGGCGCCGCAGATGCGCCCCAGGCTGCGTCACTGTGCGCAGGGCGATAGGCTGGCGAGCGGAAGGAGGGCCTTATCGCTTGCTTGCTTCACCAGCACTGTGTAGCGGTTGCCCCATATGGGGCTCTCCTGTCTGCGCCCTGCTTGCTTCTCCTGGGGTTCCTGGACTAGTGCTGCAGACCGACAACAAGTGCAGTAAACCATGAACAGTCTTATGGAGATTCCACCTGAACCGCTGGACGAGTTCCTGCAGGGGGAGAAAGGGGAGCAAGACATGGAGAGACAGGTAAAGGAAAAGAAAGAGGCGGATGAAAACGCCATCGTAGAGAATAATGATAACAACAGCAGTGTCGACTATAGTCGGAAGAACAGCAGTGCCAGTAAACACCGTAAACGTGCTCTAGGGGAACAGGGGGAGACGATCGTCAACTTCAACGAGGAGGAGGATTATGTGTCTTCGTATTTACCTATAACCGGTTACTCGATCTTGATTTCACTTGGTGGACTCATTTTTGGGTACGACATTGGTACGATTGGTGGGCTAGTCGACCTTCCGTCTCTGAATGCGACGTTTGGAGATAACATAGAGACGAGTCCGGCAACATTCTCCCCAATTGTGAAGGGAGCAGTGGTGAGTGTGTCATGCTTGGGGGGGTTTGCCAGCGGAGTCATCGCTGCGAAGCTCATCCCAGTTATCGGCATGCGCTTTACCATCTTTGTGTCGATGTTCATGTATGTCATTGGCAACAGTGTGATCTTGTATGCCCCCTCCTGGCAGGTGGTTCTTGGTGCTAGGGTGTTTAACGGGATCTGTATCGGGCTCACCACTATCACCTGTCCAATGTACATCAGCGAAATCACTCCGATTAAAGAGAGAGGCTTGTTTACTTGTTTGAACCAGCTCTTCACCACAATCGGGATTGTCATTGGGGCATTGACAGTCCTATTCTCCGCTACACGTTACTATCCGGACGATCCATCCCAATACCAGTATCCGTTGCTACAGGGCATCCTCCTAGCGACGATTGGGGGATTGGCCATATGGCTAGTGCCGGAGTCGCCTAACTGGTTGGTGAAGAGCTCGAAACCAATAAAGAAAGTGAAGAAATCATTGAGTAAATTGCGCAGCTTACCCGTAGACGATGAGAGCATTATCAATGCCACAGCTAAACTTTTTGACTATAACTTCCAGATGAACAACATCCATCACCTCGAGAGTAAGAACTCGACGTCCATCTTGAAGGGTAAACCAAAGTATTTGCAGAGAACCTTGACCGGAGTCATCATACTAGGCTTCCAGCAATTTACAGGTATCAATTACTTCTTCTTTTACGGAATAACGATTTTCGAAAAAGTCGAATTGAAGACGCCGTACTTGGTTCCGGTTATCTTTGGGGTCGTCAACTTGATCTTTTCCTGCTTATCGGTCTACACTATTTCGATCTTCGAAAGGAAAGTGTTGTTGATTTCGGGATCGGTCTGTTTGACTTTGTTGATGACAACATTCACCGCTGTTGGCACGTTTTGTGAGATCAGTTTCCACGTCACGATGATCCTCATTGTGCTATCGTGCATGTTCATCTCCGTGTTCAGTTTAACGTGGGGTCCGATTGCCGCTGTGATGATTTCAGAATTGTACCCGCCAGGCATCAAGGTGAAGGCGATGTCGATATGCGGATCGACTGCCTGGATTTTCAGCTTTACCATCTCGTTGGTAATTCCGACCTTGACAGCAAAGATTGGCTTTGCTTTGGGCGGTGTATTTGCGTTTGTGACGTTTTTGAGCGTGTTTTTCGTGCACTACATTATTCCCGAGACGAAGAATGTGTCGAGTACGCGGTTAGACAGAACCTACGAAACCAACCCGACCAAGCTTGGGCTAGTGATACACAAATGAAGGGCTGTCGGAAACGAAGGGGAGAAAAAAAAACGGCGCAAGACTCGGGCAAGTTTAGAGAAAAAAAGAGTTACCTACAGACATCTGGTGTAATTGAATTTGCTAGGACATGTAATCCCGGTTAGCCACAGTCGTTACTGCTTTCAACGACACTTTGCTGTCAGGGGAGAAATGGTTGATGTTGTTTTTTATACCTTTTAATTATATTTTATTAAACTAAATTAAAAAAAGTAATATTGACAATGTGAACTAACGTGACCGCTAGAGTATCAGGAAAAAAAACATTGAAGGACACAGATTTTATAACTTAACTTAATGTAGCTTAACGGGAGGTGGCTTGGACTTTTTGGAAAGCACCCTTAGCTTGTTGCTTGGAGATCTTGGAGCCGGAAGCAACCTGCTTGGCCTTCTCAGCCTTTCTCTTTTCCTTGTCGGCCTTCTTCTTTTCCTTGGCAGCAGCAATAGCTTCTGTTCTCTTGGCCTTTCTCTGTTCTGGCTTCAAGGATCTTCTTTCCTTGATTAAGTCTAGGGAAGCACCGACAATGGCTCTTTGGTGCTTGACAGCCTTTCTGGATCTCTTCTTGGAAACCTCCTCAGTGATACCCTTCTTGTGGTGTCTTCTGAATAACACAGTCCATGCGATTCTTCTTGGGTTCTTTCTCTGGTTGAACAAGGACGCAGACTTGGAGGATTGGAATCTGAAAATCTTGGAGTCACCTCTGACAAAGAGGGTACCTCTGCCTGGGTAGATCTTGGAACCTGAAAAGGAGTCAACTTCGACCTTCATTGCTGGATGATGCTAACGTTGTTTAGCTTTGTTGAGCTCTAACGGTGATGGGCCTGTTGTACATACCGGAGGAGCAACAAGATGTACCCCCATCCTCTATGCCAATAATCTGTGTCCCGCCTCTCGCTCCTCCTTCCTCTCCTTCCAGACCGGGCGAGGAAAAACGCAGCGGGCAAGCAAAGCAAGGCCACTGTGCGGTGCGCGGGGTTGACTGCCCAGTCACGCCACTGCTGCGTGTACCCCTCACACCGCACAATATTGTGGGTCCGCGAAGCTTTTTTTCACCACGAAAAAAATGTCTGAAAAATTTCGGTGCCTGCGCGGAGTATAAAAGGCAAGGCTGTCGCTGTTGGCAGAGTAGGTGGAGGTACAGTTACGACGGGTTTCGTACGTTTCTTGAAGGATCTTACGAAGACATCCCGAGACCGGAGTGAAATTACTAATACACAGAGATGGTCAGTATATTTTTTGTTTCCCCCTGCCGGCAGCTTCGGCTGTCTGGCTCCGACATGTTCTGATTGGCGGCATATGACCCCGGTTCTTCTACGCACCAGCTCTCTATTCGTTGACATTTCCTCCATGCAGCTTGACACTTTGTGCTGCCGTCTACGTGACTGCAGCCTTTTTCTCGGGCCCATGGAAGTCTAGCAAGCTGGTGATAGACATGTCGGGCGGCATAAATGCGAAACCCGTATACTAACCGTAGCACCCCGTCCTCCCCATATCATACTCTCCTGCAGGCCCCAAAGAGCAAGAAGAATTCCGACCTTATGAACGCCAAGTTGGCCTTGGCCATCAAGTCTGGTAAGTACACCCTTGGTTACAAGTCCACCATCAAGTCTATCAGACAGAACAAGGCCAAGATGATCATCGTTGCCGCCAACACCCCAGTCTTGAGAAAGTCTGAGTTGGAGTACTACGCCATGTTGTCCAAAACCTCTGTCTACTACTTCCAAGGCGGTAACAACGAGTTGGGTACTGCCTGCGGTAAGTTGTTCAGAGTCGGTGTCCTTGCAATCTTGGACGCCGGTGACTCCGACATCTTGTCCGTTGTCCAGGCCTAATGGTGCCGTCGTTACGCGTGTCCGCACGTCTGTGTATAGTCCCTATCTTTCTCTAGCTAGTCCCCGTATATCTTCTGCGTCACGCCAACACGGATCTTCTCCCGGATAAACCCCGCCGCCGTCACCCGGCTGCCTGCTCCGCTCCAGCCGCTCGCTCGTTTTTCCTTTGTTGGCGTCATGGATTTGGCACGACAGCGGAACACGGGGGCACTCTTTTCGGACGTCCGTTGTAAAGATCTGTTCTTGCCTTCTGTGCTCTTCCTCAGCCCTCAACATCTGCCCACCATTCAATCCTGGTGCCAAAGTGACAATGACCGATCCAGAAACCAAGCTCGCCCTCGAGGATGACTTCTTCGACGTCTACATCCGCATGAAGCAGTCCGCCGACGACGACTTCTGCTTCGAAGTCAACGACAAAACCACCTTCAGAGACCTCTTTGGCATCTTCTCTGCCATCCCTGTCGTGTTCTCTCCGTCGATTTTCTACGGCAGACTCCCCGTCGGCTTTTCCGTCTCCTACTACCCAGGCCTTCTCACGAGAACGGGTGGCATCGTCTACGAGTACGAGGCAGACCGAAGCAAGTACCTCACGAGAATTGAAACCCTCGACGAGACCGTGAAGAGCAAATGTCTTCCAGGTCAGTTGATCGTGCCCGTATTCGAACCACGTAGATGGCTTCACTACTCAGTTCTGGCCTTCTTTGTCGCATGGCTCTACACGGATTTGCCCGACTTCATATCCCCAACCCCTGGTATCTGTCTCACAAACTACGTCACGGACGCCATATTCTTCCTCTTGACAAACGTGCTCGACAGACCAGCACAGGCACACAAGTTCTACAACGAGGTCCACGAACCCGTTACAGTCGTTGGACAGTGCATCTACTTCGCGTTCCACATCTTCAAGATCGCCATGTTCTACTTCATTCTCTGGGCTGGCTTGTTCAACCCTTACTCATGGAAGAGACCTTCCCTCGACCTCCACAGGGAAGACTTGATCAGACTCGGGTGGACTGGTGTGAAGAGAGCCACCAAGCAGGCATACCAGGACGAGTTCAGAAAGCTCATGATCGCAGAGTTTGGAGGTATCATGAACATCTACAAGAGCGGCAAGTTGTCCTACATCAGGGAATGCTTTGTCACCTTAGAAGCAGGCGAAGGATACGACAGTCTCAAACACCCGCTCTCCAAAGAGGAGGAACGCACCACTCCTGCCTTTATCCTCTCCCGTGAACTTCTTCTCAAAGAGCGTGCATTCCTTAATGCAAAACTCGTCAAATTGCCGTACGACAAGGCATACGCTGAGTTAAAAAGGTATAGAAAGGCTGGGCCATTTCACCCTTGTCCGGAGATAAAGGCACTTGTCGATGCAAAGTTCAGAGAGATCAACGAAGCAATTGCCGAGAAAGAAGCCAAGACCAACGCTGCTCTCAAAAAGGCGACCAGCTCAAAGAAGACGGACTGATCTTGGCTGGACCTGCCTTTTGTACGCAACCGTGCAATTTCTTTCTACTTTCACTTTGTTTTAGGTACCTTACTGAATTAAATTCCCACTATCCCAAATACAACACTTTTCCCCCTTTTCTCCCTTTTCCCCCTCTCCCTCCCGAACGAGCAACCTCTTCTATGCGATATCTAAATGAATTTATCTTTTCTTTACAATTTATACATGTATGCATAATAACAACCTATCATCTATAGCAAACCTAGTGAAATCCTACTTCCTTTGACTCATCCGTGAACTCGTCGAAAAATGGCATTTTCAAAAGCTCTGTGGCATCTAACCTATCGTAAGGGTTCAACACCATGCTTTTCTTTAGTACATTTATTGCTTGAGCGTATTCCCGGCCAACCTCGTTGTCTTGGATGACACCTTTCTTGTCTATGGCAGCAAGCAATTCCCAGGCCGGGGAATCATCACCAAAGGTGTCTCCCTCTTTGCAATCCATCAATACTGCATTAGCAATCAACGCCTCTAAACTAATCTTATCCTTGATCTTGGGAATGTTACAATCAAACTCAAGCCCATGGAATAGTGCACATTCTTTCATCTCATTTATCCCAAATATGTTTGTGATCTCCATTATAGCTTCTATGTCGTCGGTGGAATTGAAGAATGGGAAACGGCGTGATAGCAGGGTCAATAGCATCACTCCCGCTGACCAGATGTCAATCTTTTTAGATTGATTATTACATTTGAACAGAACCTCAGGCGCACGAAATCCTCTTGTTCCTGCTCTGTTAGCACGACGGCCTGGTCTTTGGTCGTCTTTCAGGTATCCATTCTTGGGGAATTGTCCGGCATAATCAACGTTCAGTTGCCGCAAAGCATTGGCATTATATCCTCCAAAAGAACAGGGGCACTTATTAGTTATTGGCTCCATATCAATTTCAGCAAGCCCAAAATCTACTAGTACCCCCCTTCGGGTGAACGGATCGTATAGGAAATTGGTTGGTTTGATGTCTCTGTGTATAATATCTTTGGAGTGAATGAAAGCTAGAGCCTTCAACAAGTCAAACATATAAGCTTTGATACCAAATAAAGGTAAATCCCGATAAAAATCACGAAAGTCTGAATGCTCGTAGTATGGTAAAACCGCAACCACTTGATCTTCATGACGCAGCACATCTAACAACGGAGCAACGTTCTTGTGTCCACGTAACGTGTATAATAGTTTTAGCTCATTGTATATTCTCTGTGGTGATGATGTGACATAAATTCGTTTCAAAGCTACAGTGGATTTTATCCCTTTCGGTAGAAGACTTTTGGCTACTGGTTTGGCCAAATAAACACTAGAAAAGGTGCCTTCACCGACTTTTTGTAGAATCTTGTATGACTCCTCCAACCCAGGGAAATTGCTTGTGAACGAGTGTAACTCTTGATTCTCGCTTGGCGTAAGAGCATACTTTGCATCAGTTTCTGATATATCCTGATCATCAGAAGCCTTCGATATCGTACTCACTCCAATATCTGTTCCTGTTGCGGTCTCCGTTCTACTCCTTTTTGCTGTTGTCGCAAGGTCTAATTCGTTTATGGTCATCTCTTCCACTTTCCTCTTTTTGGGAGCTTTCTTTGTCTTTTCGTTATGAGCCTGTTCTAAAATAGATTCATTAGGATGTAGGTCTTTCGCCAGAAGCTTTTTTGTCTGTGGTTTCAGTCGTCCTCTCTCATTCTCTTTGTCCTTGTCTTTGTCCTT
Organism: Pichia sp. NRRL YB-4149; assembly: GCA_030556025.1. NCBI lineage: Eukaryota > Fungi > Ascomycota > Pichiomycetes > Pichiales > Pichiaceae > Pichia > Pichia sp. NRRL YB-4149. The sequence continues at coordinate 225,688 of JANIWA010000016.1, read as the reverse complement.
GGAAGATCCCTTCCTGGGCACCAGGAATACGTTGTCCTCTTCAATCATGGACTCTTTGATGGTTTGCCTCTGCGTCCTGTTCGACGCTCTTCTAATTGTTTCGTAAGATCGCCTCATTTTGTCTTCTGTCTCACTCTGCTGAACAGGAGCAACAACCACCATCAAACCCTGACGCTTTTGGTGGCCTTGTCTGATTATCGACTCAGAAAATACAAGAGCCTCAAAATAGCTCTCCCCGAGAAGTCTCATTCATGTCAACACAGCTTTACGCAGATCTTCTGTTTCCGCACCATTGAGAACATTACGCGTATTTACACTGTAGCAGCTATAAACATTACTTACACTCCCCTAGTGCTGAACTATCTATTATTCCCACACCTTCAACCGTGAGACACTATGCATTTATCTACTATCCACCCTCAATCACCACTGCAGCTATTCACGCAAGGGGGGGATTTTCACTTGGAACCGGGGATTCAGGGGTCGGACTTCTGCTCTCCATAGAATTCGCAGGTTTCAAAGTACACAAGAACAAACTGTCCTTTGCAACCTCGGTCGCCAAAGCCAACTTTTCAGCATTTTCTTCTGTCCAGCTTTCGTCTTTAACATGAATGCCTTCGTTATTCTCCCCTTTTTCGACTTTATATTTGAATGTCTTACATAGCTCTTGCAATCGTAGCATTTCTCTAGCGTCACCATTTTCAGAACAAACGACCAGCATCGAGTTAGGTGATAAATTATCATAGATGCGTTGCAACCTGTCATTAACTTTGGTGTACATTTCATCTTCTGTGGAAGGTAACTCTAGATTTTCCACTGAATTGTTGGGAGAAAATCTTTTGAACCATTCTAGTTCCCTTAATTTCAGAACCATCAAATCAAAGTTGGGCTGATTGGCGATAAACTCATCTATGACTGAGTCATCCGATTTGCATTGAACCTGTAGTTCGTGATGGCCAAAATTTTTTACAGCGGAATATCCAATAACAACAGAGCTTTTGGGTATTTTCTTGCCATCTGCAGTTTTGACCAACTTGTAGTTTTGAGAAATCCGTTTAAACAACGATTCCATATTGTATGACTTTCCGTAAAGGTAGCCCTTAGAAAGTTTCAATTTTACAAGTTCCATGCAGCTTATGCAATCTTCAACGGAATCGTGTCCGGTAAATCCTTTTTGAATAGAAGTATCAAGGTGAGATGACATTAGCATTTTCAACGATGCTTTTGCCGGAGGTCCACGTGGGTGATCAAAGCAAAGCGAAGTATCGACAATCTTGGGATGTTTGATTTTGAGTATATTCAAATCGGACTCCAACGAATGCCCGATAAGTGTATCATTCGAAGATACAATTGAAAGAATCTGATCTTGAATCTCTTCTATCGTTGTGTTGGCTTCAGCTATCTTTTCTTCAGTGATACCAGACCATTGAGTCAAATAGTCCACAATTGGTTCAGTAGGTATGATCAATTCATCAACTAAAACATTATTATCAAAATCAGTCAAAGAAACTCTTGCCAACACTCTATTGTGCTCGGATCGACACATCTCGCAATCTAATGCAAACGTCTTGGATCCTTCATGTTCAAATTCTAGCGTACTTTTGTAATCACTTGTCATATCAATTGCCTCTTGACTTGCACCTTCCACATCTTTGTGTATTGGATAATTGTTGAAGAGCAGTTCTTCTAGAGTTAAGTAGAGATCGGGCAAAACAATTTTCCTATTTTCGTTCTCTTGCTGAATAGCCTGTTTTTGCTTTTTGGATAGAGAGTACGAAACCAACGACGAATATGTAGAATAAATGCATTTATTGGAACCTGGGGAAACCATTGGAACAACCTCTTTGAAAATTTTCGGAAAGCTATCCAGGTTTGGGTTTACCTGATATTTTGAGAGTAATAAAGGGTTTGCTTCGTCCTTCAAACTTGGCATTCCAAATTCTTCGTTCGTTAAACCACGTAAAAATACGATAACAAACTTGTCGACACATTTTCTGTTTTCTAGTTTACACCATCTTGGTTTCACATCCATGTCTGTTAGCGAGTATAGGAGCAAATCTCGAATTGATGATATTGATGCTTTCTTCTCTCTATCACCATAAATAAATAGTTGAGGTTCAGCCTCTAGAAATTTTCTCTTCCGTACAATCACACTTTGTGCTACAGATGATCTTCTTCTTTTGGAGCCCCTCGTACTCTTTACTGAAACTGTTGACTTTTCATTGAAATCTGCAATTGCAGATTCAGAAAGGGATTCTGTGGAATTAGAATTGGAATTCGAAACATCTAAAAGTTTTTTCTCTCTTCTTTTCAGTTTTTTGATTTCTTTCCTCTTCTTGGTTCTTTCTGTCCTACTGTTTATTTTTGTGAAAGTTTTTTCCTTCTCTATATTATCTATGTCTGCTTCATTGTTATGTGGTCTATCATTATTTTCATTGAAACCGTAACTGGAATGTTCTTTTAAGGAGGATAAAAATTTTTGGCGTTCATCGAAAGAATCATCGCCAACAGATATACTCAGTCTAGCAACATGGCGATGGACATTGTTGTCGTCATCGCCATCATTATTAATGTTGGTATCTCCAACTTGATTTTCAACAAGTTGCTGGCTCATTGTGGTGTTAGTTTCACTCCCAAGTATCTCTATGCTGGAAACAAAACGTGATGTATTAGCAAAACTTCAAAATGCAATTTGGGGGTATATCAACAGTCAGTTTTTTTATCTTGAAAAATGCAAAATTAAGCAATAGTCCAAAGTAACAGTTTGTTTAAACTATTAGTGGTACGTCTTTCAGCATCAAACTTTTGTGCCTTGTCCGGTGCATGTTCCGAAGAAAATGTCTTCAACGGAAAGGGCAGCAAGAATATTTTTTCGGGGAAAATGGGAAACAGGATTACGTAACTGAATCGTGTGCTGGAGAATCCAATGATGATGAAACAGAAAGATGCACCATAATTTCTATAAGCTCAATCGGGAACACAATTCCAGAAAGCCAACCACCGTGGCCAATCAAAGGAGTCATCTAGTAGGTCAATGTTACGAAATGCGTCATTTTGTGACTGGATAAAAACGTCACTATATTTTATTGGAGTTTCGATTTGAGCTTTATCAAACAACGGCTGCGACGATATCAATGCTTTATTCAACGGCAACAACTCAGTCCAAAGTCGTCTTGTCTTTTCCTTGTCAGCGGCAATCTCAAGAGGGAAATACATCAAGAACCCTGTTCTTGATTTGTCCGAATCCGAGTAAAACTGATGTAACAAAGAACGTAAAAACTGTTGGATGAAGTCTATGATCGGTATTGTCATTGCTTTATAAATCAACCTGGAGACACTGGAGACTAAAATACTGCAGGATTTCCAGTGGTAATCGTTATCTGCCAAATCAAAGAATGGGTCGATCAAGCGGTGGAGTAGAGGGATAAGATTACTTTCTTTTATTTCCTCTTCGGTTTGCAAGTCTTCATCAATTACTGAGTTCACCGTTTGAGCCAAATTATCTTCCATAGAATTTATGAAAACAAGAACGTCAATATTGGAAGAAGCATCCTTTAGAATTGATATAAGATTTTCAGTCAGCAATAAATCTTTCAATGACGGATCGTATATCGTATATATTTCAATAAATCCTTCAGAAGAATCTCTTTGTTCGTCATTCTTAATGTATGTGTAATTCAAAACACCCCTGTTCAATTGAGATTGCAGTAGGTCTGCTGGAGGTGCGAGCTGGAGATGATTATATATGGACGCTAAGGTTTGAGTATATTCATCATATGACGGGCGCACAAGTAACAAGGTGTGCTTTTGTTGCTCTTCCACTAGGTTCTCGAGGGCATGGAGAAAAGATTTGAGTGAATCAATGGGAGGCATTATTGACTGGCAGTCTGTTTTGTTCTTCGATGCGTAACATTCTGACCCCAAAGAGATTCCCGTTCATGCTGCATGAATTCGGTGTTTGGCGTGTCAACACCTCGAATTTCGTGAATCTATGCGAATTCACCTCGGACAAAGTGTAATTTTACAATGACGATAAATGGAAAAGTATGCGGTTTTATTTAGATTTGGATATATATGCTTAAAAGAACACAAGTTATATAATAGTAACACCCGTAGGGATAAAGTTTTACTTGGAGTTGTCGTTGTAGTCGACTGATTTTCTTGCTGCCGACCCTGCAGTATGTCTTTTCACCCTATTGTACATCGTGACGTCGTAGTTTAGGATGAAGTCTACGATAACCCAACACCAACTTTTGTGTTGTGGTAAGTCATCGTAAAACTCAGGTGCTTCTCTTCTCAAGACGGGCAACTTCGACCATGCGATGAAGGGGAAGTCATGGTGCTCGGTGTGGTAACCGACATTCCACGTGAAAAAGTTCAGAGGTCCGTAGTACGAATATGTTTCAGCCGGAGGCTTGGTTTCAAATGGAGTGAAAAGTTTTGGAGGATCAAAGATGTAATGTTCAGCGACGAAGTGGCCTGCTGTTGGATGCAAAGAGCCTGCGAAGAAAGAGGATATTAGGAAATAGAAGAGAGAGTACCACCCCCAGTGTGTAACCATCAAGTAGTCAACGAAAAATTGAAAAATAACATTGAGGAGATGGATAGATGTGAACTCTATTGAGGTTATAAACATAGGTCTGAATGCGTAGAAAAAGATTTGGAAAGTGGCAAAGAACGCCTTACCCAAGACATTTGAAAGAAGCATTGCTTCGAAATACGTTGGAAGGTCAGTATCGTACACTTCATCACCGAGGAACTTATGATGAAGCTGATGGTATGGCTGGAATGACGCAGAATACGGTATTCCGATAGGAAGATTCGAAACGATCGAGAATAGTCTATTGTAGATGGGCTTTCTGAAGCCCAAGTTATGTGAGAGTTCATGAATACAGAGAAAGCAGTTTTGGCTTGCAAAACCCCCGATCCAGTATGCTGTGAGTAAGAAAGGCCATGACAACGGGTAGGTGTTTCGAAGCAAGTAGGCGATTGTAAACTGTAGCAGCACGACCCCTAGAGATATCCATTTGGTGAGAGGTTCGTGCCCAGTTAATTTTGTAATGTGAGGATATTTCTTCAAAATCTGTTTCCTTCTCACAATGTGTGGATCCTTCTCGTTGGTCCAGAAGAATTCACGGTATTGTGACATTGTCTCGTCTAGATCAATGTCGAGGATCTCCGGCGGAGTTGTTAGCGTGGGTGATCTGTGTTTCACTTGAGCAGCAGTCATATCAGCAGTGGTAAGCAATGAAACAGAAAAAACACTACGTTTAGACCACCTAGTGTCTCCGTCTTTCATATATGTGCCCACCACATGGCTCGGAGAAGATGTTGACGCAAGCCAAACTCTATTTTACCACCCGAAAGCATGCCACTTTAGAATTAACTCTTCGGGTTACGTAATTGCATTTTGTTACCCGGCGAGGAGTACGCACCAAGAAGCCTTGTCGAAGATCTCAGGAGTGAAAGAAACGACGGATTAACGGGGAATGGGAACAGAAGAAGTGTGGAGTAATGCTACAGAAGGTAGTTTACAACCCACAATACCCAATATACAGTAACAGTTACATAGTTTTCGTATAGGAATTGTTGACCCGAAAAACGAAAGAGACATAGAGGTACCCGTCGTTTTAGCACACCGTTCTCCAATTTTTTATTTCTCCACTTGATATTTACACCTGACACATAGAAAGACACAGGCACCTGGTGACACTTCAGTAAATCAGGTCTTATATCCTTGCAAAATCGTTTTCGAACTGAATCATTTGACGTTACTTTGTTTTCCAACACTTGAGTAAAACTCGAAATGCTCTCTTACTCCAAGCTTTCTGTGAAAAGTTCAAGATCCGCTGCTATCTCTGCCTTCAGGACAATGGCTACCGCAGCACCTAAAGAGAACCTTGTAGAGTTCAACGTCCATGGAAATGTGAGGACAGTCACATTGAATAGACAGAAGAAATTAAATGCACTCAACACCGAGATGTGCGCCGAGATCATTCCAAGATTAGTCGAGTATTCCAAATCGAAATCTGCAAGCTTGGTTTTGATAAAATCCAATTCTGAAAAGGCATTTTGTTCTGGTGGTGATGTTGTCCAATGTGCAAAGGATAACCTTGCCGACAACTCCTCTAAATCAATCGAGTTTTTCCAAAACGAATATAATTTGAACTATTTGCTTTCAATCTATGGAAAGCCAGTCGTGTCATTAGTCAACGGTATAGTCATGGGAGGTGGTGTGGGATTGTCTGTGCATGGTTCCTTTCGTGTAGTTACTGATACAACAAGGTTTGCTATGCCAGAAACCTCGATTGGTTTTTTCAGTGACGTCGGTACCTCCTACTGGTTACCAAAGCTAGATGCCAATCTTGGTTACTACCTTTCTTTAACAGGTGACGAATTGACTGGTTATGACACTCTTTTGATGGGTTTCGGAACTCACTATGTACCAGTCAACAGATTCCCAGAATTACTCAACAGATTATCTGCTATCGAATTGCCAGATTTGTCTGTAGACAGAAGGAACTCTAAGATCTTTAACCACAACAGCAGCTCACAACTATTCGCCATTGTGAACTCTGCCATCGAAGAGTTTGTTGAGGAAGTGCCAAGAAACCACAGATTCAAATACACTCCAGAGCAACTGAACACAATTGAAAAATGTTTCGATCCTAAAACCAATAAAAATGTTGAAGACGTCATCAGCGCTCTCAATGAAGATGGATCTGAGTTTGCACATGAGACCATCAAAAAGTTAAACTCCAAATCTCCTATCTCCTTAAAGCTCAACTGGAATTTGTTGACGAGAAACAGAAATGCAACCATACAGGAATCTTTGACAAGAGAGCTTAGGTTGGCGGCCAAATTGATGACTAACTACCGTAGTAACGATTTCAACGATTTCATCAACAACAAGTTGATCAAAAAGAAGTCCGAAATAATACCATCAAAATTCTACCCAACTATCAAAGACGTTCCATCTTCAATTGTTGATGAATTAGTATCACTTGACGTTTACAACCCACAATTATCTGAAGCTTCTGATGATGGATCTGGAAAGAAAGAGGCTCTAGAGACTTTGATTGAAACATTAAACAACTTGAAAATCAGCAACTTTTCAGAATTAGGTGAAAGTGTCGCAAACCATTCTAGGACCCCTCACCACATGGGACTACCTACACAATATGAAATTGAGAATTACGTGAAAGGCTCCAAGAATTCATCCAACCTCCCACCTGTAACGTTTGCTGAAACTGTAAACTACTTTAGAACGAAGTACAATGAAAAGGCAGGTGTTACCAAAAAGGTGAAGATGGTTTTAAACAGAAAAACCCACAAAAGTCACATTGATGAAACCTTGATCGAATGGATTGATTAATGATACTGAAACTCGATGGCCATTATATACATCTATAAAGTAGCAGGTTTGTATAGAACGTATTAAACATGTAAATAGATTCATCCTACGTATTCTAATAGTGCGAGAAAAAAATTCATTACCAGGGTCCAATTCTCTCATAAATCTTACTATAATCAAATATCGGAAAAATCTGAAGAGACAGTCACACTGTAAATTGGTAGCATTATCCGCTTATATATCAAATTGAATATAATGAATCATGAGATGGAGAAATCCAGTAAAAAAAGATTGAAAATAGACAATCACGAGGTGTATGGGGTTATACTCTATGTGATTCCACTTTCTAATCAGTGGAAAATGGCTATAACCAGCAAAGCCGAGAGATTTTACATAGACCATAATGGAGGACCATCAGTATGGCAAATGCCTCGTCTGGATGATACCATTGATGAGCTCAAGCTTGCCTACGAGAGATTATCGGAGATTAAAGATTTGGTCTTGTGTCTTTTGGGTATGATCCGTGGTGTTAGAGTCAACAATGTCGTTTCTGAAAAAGTCCGACAACTGCTTGGTGTGCCTGCAAATGTTCCAGTCATTCATGATGATAATAGTTCTCGAAGGATAGGGAAGAATTTAGAAAAAACAAAAGAGAAGAAAGAATTCGATCAAAGAGAGACGAAACAAAGCGATAAGAGGTACAGTAACGATGACAGTGGCAATGACGATTATGATGAGAACAATGACGATGAGGGCGAAGAGAACGAATTTGCTTTAGGACTATCAGATCTTGAAGATTTGATAAGTAATGAAGAGGGCGAGTCTAGTGAGGATGAAGTCGATGCAATCATGAAGCGTGTACCACTATCAGAAATCAAGGATCCCGAGATTTTAAGGTATCTGCAACGATACGACAATTTAGCAAACATCATTGAGACTGAGATTTCTAGGAACAATGTTGACGATGTTTCCATTGTTGTGGTTGCTGGCTTTCTTCGACTTTTAGAAGAATTGCAAATTGATGCCTTCTCTGCATATGATCTAGAGATTGATGATATCATTGAAAATCCAGATTATATAGCACGAGGATGTCATCGACTTAGTTCAAAAATACGAAGGTTCCTTTGGGATGAATATTGTCGGGTGCGGGGAGAAATAGAGCCAGAAGTTGAGACCACTTTGGTTATAGAAACGGAGCCGTTCACAGTTAACACACCTGAAGTTCAGTTTGCAGTTTCCCTGAAGAAATACGATGTTGCCAAACTTCCAAAATTTTACACAGATTACAATAGGCAACGCATGAGAAAGGCGAAGGATGATGCCAGTGACACATACCCGGAACTATGTGAACAGATTCCGCTTGCTGTCCGAAAGAGTCTTTATGACAAATGGGTGCAGTTTACGAAACTATCGGAAGCAGAGCGTAAAATAAGAGTGCTGGAAGTGTTACAGAAAGCTCATGGATCCGGTCTACGAGAGTGGCTTGAAGAGATAAAGCAGAAAAGAATGATCGACTATTTTGACTGTTTTTTCATGGATACCGCAGAGTTAAGCAAACTCGAAATAGAGTTGTAATTATGGTACTGTAAAAATATTCCTTTTTAATTTCTGTTCCTTGTTGCAACTAGCTGCATAGACAAAAAAATAATTATAGAAAGCAATTAAGCATACAAAAGAAGGAATACACAGTGAGAAGGAAAATAAAAACTGGAGGGGAATGTAGAACTATGAATAGAGAATGAAAAGGAAAATGAAATGAAATGAAAATGTAGAAGCCGTTTATCTTGCAAAGAGTGAGAAGAAAAGAGAAAAATGATACCTAAAACCAAATGTGAACCGATTGTGAAAAAGAAAGGATTAATGCATAGTCGAGACGCATATCTCGAGTAGTATTATCCAAAGGTATTAACTTTTGTAGTATTTGGTTTGATTTCTGATGTGCTTATGAGTGTGTGTATTTGTGTGTGTGTGTGTGTGTGTGTGTGTTCATGAGTTTGCTCAAGAGCATCCGATAAGACTGTTCTTCGGCACGGAGTAACCAGTATCATTCCAAAGGGTGTAATTCCAAATGTTGTATGCTTTAGGGTGAGCCTCAATGTAGTCATAAGTTGGGTAATCGGCTGGATCACATGTGACACTGACACTGTCGTTTGGCTGGTAGATTCTGACGTAATCGATTTCGAAAACAGCTGGGAACTCGATCGATGGGAAATCGATATAAGCCCAGTTTTGCGAGATACCCAAGTTGATGATCATGGACATTGGCTCCTTGGATATTCTACGCCATCCAATGTTACCGTTCGGAGCCAAGGCGTTAGCAAATACAGTGAAAGTTGGATCGTCACCGATAAACCAACGCAAATAACCGTCTTCGTTATCATTCAGGTACTCGTAGGCGTATTTCTGGAAGTAGCCGCTGACGTTACCCATCTCGTACCATGATGTGTTCATGGTTGTAGTGGCGGAGACGGCCTGTTGGAAAGGACCTCCTGCATATGTGTTCATGGAAGTAATTGTGTTATTGTATACAGTGATCCAATTGTAGTCAGGCATGTACCAAATGTCCATTGGGGCAATTTGCATCGATTGTGAGGCGACACCAACTCTGATGTTAGTGTCGACTTCAGCCTCGATAATATCGATTTCCGGGGCACCTCTACCAGTACCTCTGTTTGGATGTTCCTCACCCTCGCAAGTACATGAATTTAGTCTCTGGCCTGGTAAATAGTTGATTCCATCTGGAGAAGACTGATTAGGAGTGATACCGGCATCGCACTCCTCATAAGAGTAAGGCCAGACGCCGTCGGTGGTGGCCATGTAACCAGGACGACCCAAGTTACCCATGGACCACATACCAGGCCATAGACCGGTGACGTTACCGTAGTTTGGCAATTTAGCAGAGACTTCCATGATACCCTGGGTGAAACACATTCTGTTCCAAGAGTGCAACATACCGGATCTGTAGTACAAGTTGTGGTTTTGGAAAGCGTCCATTCTCAATCTCACAGTACCATTTTGTGTTGTGACAGCATCTGGATCGTACCACTCCAAATCCTTGGTAGCATCATAATGGATATCAGGAGCATACCAGAACTGGTCATCACCGTCGTAGAAAGTACGACCTTCGACAGTGAACTCGTCTGAGAACACCAACTTCCAGTAGGAACCGTCCTTTGCCTTTCTCGAAAGGAACTCATCCGGAGTGTCAGGGTCGACGAGGTCAGTTCTGATGGCAGATAGTTTTGGATAGATATAGTCTGACAAGATGATAGCACCGGTGGAACTATTTGTGGCGCTTGTGGTTGTGTTGGTTTTTGTGGCCGAGTTCATCTTGTCGTGGTGGACCGTGACGTTGGTGTATGTAACAGCCGGCAAGACCACAAACAAGGCGGCACCACCAAACAAGAAAAAGAGCAACCCCAAGAGGGCCAAGGAGTATCTCTTATCCATAGATTTGAAGTCGTACCATATACGGTGCTTCTCGTATTCTGCGTCCTGTATTGGGTCAGGGTTGTGTAGGTAGTCATCATCTTCCTTTTCGTCGATCAGGAGAGGAAACGAGGATGCAGGATATCCTCCAAAGGGGGAGAAATCTGTATCGACCAAGAATGGGTTGGAAGATCTGTCACTGGAGTTAGAATATGAATCGGAGTCCATGTTGCTCCTGTTCACGTAGGAGGGTGTTTTCGAGTTGGAGGAGTGGATCGAGCTGACTCTGGAGCCGGACAACCGCTTCGGGTACCTGTCGTACTCGGAGGTCTTTGAGTTATCATTGTAGAGCGAGTTCAATTTGTTTGTGGAGGAGAAGGGATTCACCAACGAGGAGGTTGACGAGTTGTGGAAGGACGAGTTGTAGTTCAACAGATGCTGTTTGATTTCTGGGGTAGACGAGCCCGTGTGCTTGGCGTTAGCGTTGAGGTTTGTGTTGGAGTTGCCGAAGGAGGAGGACTCGTCGTAACTCTGGGTCTCGTATTCGTTTGTGTCCTGGTTGAAGGGGTCCTCCATATTGAGGTTCTCGTCGCTAGAGGAGGAGTTTGTGTTTGTGTTCGACCCTATGTGCGGGGATATGGATGTCAAGTTTCTTGGCGACATGGCGTGGGGGTGTTGCTGGTGCTGTGCTGTGCTATGTTGTGTTGTGTGACCCTATGAATAAACGAATGACAGAGGGGGGGTGCTGGTGTACTATGCTACAGGGAGATGCACGGACAAGTTTCTAGCTATACCCAGGTATGTGTGCTGTGTGTGTATGAGTGTAGGATCCGACAGAGGCAGGAACTTGTGTAAGTCGTCAGAGGAGTGTGTGTGTGTATCTTCTATCTCGGTGGCGTGGAACGATACGAGCAGACAGTTGGATAGGTCGGTCGGACGTGCAGCAGCTCTGGTGACGGTGACTAGTGTGGAAAAGGTTCGTCTGGAGAACAGGCAGATACAGACAAAGCTCCGCAATAGCACCACCACCACCAACAACAACAACAACAACAACAGCAACGGCGGCCAGCAGAAAGAAGGGCAGACACGGGAGACAGGTCCAATCGCAGAGCGGCGGCAAGCGCCGACAGTACAGCACAGGGGAGAATAAAAAAAAAAGACACGGCCAGAACAAGAACGGCCCGCACGCGCTCTATAAATAGCCGAGGGGCGCAGCAGCGAGGCGGTGTGTGGCGGTGCAGTACGTAAGCAGTCGCAGGTTGACGGGATATACAGGACGACTACACAGGATGGAACAAAGAGGGATTCACTGCTGGCTGGAGGGGGCAGCAGGGGTGGAAGTGGCAGCGGTGGCAGCAGCGTCGAGCTCGGCGATCTTCTCCTGGTCGATGGCGTAGTTGAGCATGGAGAAGCCGAGCACGCTGAAAAGCAGCATGTTCGTCATCAGCTTGAACACAAACTCAGACGCACTCATCACTTTGGCGTCCCGCGGGCCCCAGCGGCCGTACGCGATGTAGTAAATAGCCCGCTTCTCCTCGGGTAGTAGGTACTTCCAGTCGAACTCCTGCTTCACGTTCAGGTAGCTAATGATGTCCTGTTGAGCTTCGAAGCCTAGCGCGGGCCATCTGCTCTCGAGGTTGCTCACGTCGACATAGTACTCGTCCTCCTCGGCGGGGAACTCGGCGTCGGCGGCAGCAGCAGCAGCAGCAGGCTCTTTGCCGGGAGATTTAGTCTCTGTGCTGTACAAAGCTCTTGTGACGCGGGGCACGACGCCTCTCATGGGCACTCTGCAGCCTCTCTGTACTCTCAGCACGCTTGCCATGCCTCTAATGTAGAACGACATGCTTGGATGTGTCGTCTGTGGTCTGTGCTGATGTCCATCTGCCCACCTTTCGGCGGAGAAATGATACACTGGTCTTCCTTTCTCCTTCCTCCAATGCGACAAATAGTGTCCAGATTCGTTTCTACGTACATACATAGGTTACGTAAGCGGTCCGCGCCGATTTCACGATTTTCCGCAAAATTTGATTTTTTTCTTTGTTATTCGCAACTTCCCCAGCTTTTTCCCCCCAAAAGAATACACAATGGCTCCCAAAAAGACACACAGCACGCCGACGTACCCGGCCGGGCTCACCGGGTTGTCGAAGAGGTAGATGCTGAGCATCAGCGAGAGGAACCGGCGCACAAGCAGCACGATTGTGAGGCTCAAGGCGCTCACCCGAAACACAAGGGCATTAACTCCGAGAACACAACACAATTGTGTGATCCAATTCACGAAAAACGTCACTGCCGTTTCGCCCGTTTGGGAAAGGCCGTACGCTTCTCCGGCACCCGTGGCCGTTACCGCCATCGCCAGCCTCAGCGTCCCGAGCTCGCTGTACACCTGTGGCAGCAGCACCATGTAGAGCATAAGGCCGTAGAAGTAGTCGTAATAGAGCACCTCCTTCCACTCGAGCTTTGTGCTCCCGTTCTGGTACCAGTCCTCCTTGAGGAGCGATGTCATGCTGCTAATCACCGTCGTGAGGAGCAGGATTGCCATACCTATCGTTTGCGTCGTTGTTCTCGGCGACACGTCACCGGCAATGCTCTCCGCAGCGACAGCGACGTGCTTCACGTCGATTGTGAACACCACCGTGCCTAGCGCTATCAGCACCGAGCCGACGATCTTATCCACACTGTAACACTTCCCCCAAAATATCCAGCCGAGGAGCAGCGTCATGGCCGTCCCGGACGACCGAAATATGATATGTGTAGGCATCGAGAGGTTGTACCGGAACACATAGTTCCCCAGGTACCCGGTGACCACCTGGGACAAGATCGGGACGAAGAACTGTAACCCAAGGCCGAAACCGGCATCCGCCTCTCCCTTCTTCGACCAGTACCTCGTGAATCGCAGGTAGAGGAACAAACACACAAAGATGAAGAGATGCTGGCTGAAGGTGATGAGGGTGGTGATCTCCGGGTTGTAGCGGGCAAGCTTCTCGAAAGTGACCACGTTGGAACAGCAACCGGACACGGTGAAACTTATAATCGTCGGCACGTGGTTGGCTAAAACGAGGCCTCTTGTCATTGCTGATGTCTGCTGCCTCTAATCGTCTTTTGCAGTCCAATCATTCTATTGCAGTGAACTTTTCTGCTCCTGGACATACCGTTGACGGAAAACTTCAGCGAGGAAACGTCGTTTTCCCGTGTGGGGGGTTCTCTCGCTCTCCCGAACTCGCACTGACATCGATAAGATACCTGGATTCATTTTTAGACATAAATGGGGCAATCGAAGTCTCCGGCACGGTTCCCCGAAGCTCAATGCGGGCTGCACCACATCCATACATAGCAGCACAAAGAGTCTAGGAAACCCATTTATTCAAAAGATTATACACATACCCTCTCTTTCTCTCTCTCTCGCACACATACACACACACTTACACAATGGTACGAAAAATCCCCAAGACAGAGCTCCCCGCAGAACACCACTTCTCCTTGTCACACATCCTCACACACTTGCCCACGGGGGCGCAGGACCTCCAGAACGTCAACGACAGCATCAACACCACGGTGGCGGCATACACGAGCGACATCACAGAGCAGCTCACGTCATTGGCCAACGTAGAGAACGAGCTCCTCCAGAAGCTACAACGCGTCAACGACGTCTACGACGTGGTGCATAACATCAGGGTTCAAAACATTGGCAACCCGCAGCCGCTGGATGGAGAAGATGGGAACAATGATCCGAAGAGAAAAAAAAATAAGGGGATAAAGATCGGTCTCAGTAAGTCGATTTTCAGGATCGCCTCCAACAAAAGCACAGAAAACAGGCTCGAGCAGTATAGCAAGATCGACAGCAGCTTTGTGGAGCTACTCGACGAGACCGTGGTGCAGAAAAAACGCATCAATTCTTTGCTTTCCAGGTTGAAAACACTCGAGAAGAATTTCTCACGACGTGAGCGCTTGTTCGATGAGAAGAGTCCACATAAGAAGCATTATGCCAAATTGTACAACTACGGCATGGCTGGCACGGATCAGCAGCCAAAGAGCCGGGAGAAAAAGAGAGAGGCCAAGAGCGACGAGCCAGTGCCTGGCGTGAAACAGTTACAGCCTGCAGCGGTGGTCAAGATGGACAACAATGCGAAGGAAATGCACCGCTCTAACTCTTCCGCCAAATCCGAGATCTCCCAGCAGAAGTTGAAACAGTATTTGGACATCGAGAACGAGCTTGACGAGATACAAAAGGTGCAGTCCAACAAGCTAGCCGAGGCCGATTTGGAGGCCAGGTTCAACCCGGTGACATTGCTTTCGAAGCGGGCCCCAACGTGCAAAGTCAGTGACGAGGTGGTCACAATACGATCGACAGACAAAAACTCTACAATCAGACCCGTCGCCGCTGCCGGCCACGTCGACTCTCTCGTCGATGAGTTGAAGAAACTGTATTGTTGATGATAGTATACCTATATATTTCTGAACATAGACAATGACAACCCACACACAAATGCACATTACCGCGTCAATGTAAAATCTGCTCCACAACAGATTTGAAGAGTGGGTACATGTTGGAGTGCTGGTACAACTCCACCAATGTCTGTCCCTGCTCACTTTTGATGGTCTCTTGCCGTTCAATCAGGTCGACAAAGGTCGGGTCAATGGGAACGGCGCCTAGAAAGGGGAGATTTAAATCTTGCGCCAACTTCTCACCGCCTCCCTTGCTGAAGATGTTAGTGCACTCTGCGCAGTACGGACACACAAACCCGGACATGTTCTCCACAATACCAAGCACCCTGAAGTTCGCCTTCTCGCAAAAGTTGATCTCCTTACGTACGTCATTGATCGACACAAGCTGCGGCGTCGTCACAATGACCGCCCCGTCAATGAGCTCGGGACACTTGTTCAACTCCTCGGCAATGGCGATGTGCTCGTCGGAGGTGCCTGGCGGCGTGTCAATGAGGAGGTAGTCGAGCTCGCCCCAAATCACGTCCCGCAAAAACTGGCGGATCATCCCCGTCTTCTTCGGCCCCCGCCACACGATCGAGTCGCCCCTGTTGTTAAGCAAAAAGCCCAACGACATGAGCTTCATGTTCGCCTCCTGGTTGCCCGAGAACATCGGCGTGTGTACGGGTACCCAGCCCTGCTCTGACTGGTGGATCTTGCAGTCCTCGATGCCAAACATTCGGGGCAATGACGGCCCCGTGAGGTCGATGTCGAGCACCCCGACCTTCAGGTTGGCGCTGGCAAGCGTCAACGCTATCTGCGTCGTCACTGACGACTTCCCCACCCCTCCCTTGCCGGAGAGGATGAGGATGATGTGTTTCACCCGCTTCAACGAGCGCGGCTTCTCTGTGTCAGACATGCCGTTGCTACCAGGACTAATATCCTTTTTGTTTGCCTAAGCACTAATCCACAACAGCTTTCGTTTGCCACTGAGCCTTATGATGATAGTCCCCACCCCATCTCCTTCTCCGATTCATGTCACCCCGCTACCCGCGACAGAGCCCGCTGTCGCAGCCGGGGGAAAAATATTCCTAGAAATGCGAAAACCACGGAAAAATTCGAAGCCGCGCGTCTGCACGTGACAAGTGGTACCAGACACCAAAAGTGTGCGGCTGTAACGCATTGCGCGTCTGCACGTGACCAGAGCACTCTCTGTCTGGCCTTACCTGGCCCTATCCGGCTACAAACGCTATTCTATCGGGTTTAGCTGTCGGCGTCAGCCCCCTGGAAGTGCAGGTCAGAGAGGGCCCTCCCACTGTTTGCGAGATGATCTTATGATCTTGGAGCGGAGAGGAGTCCGGCGGCCCTATATAGAGGAGGGGGAGAATTTTTCTCTATCTGCTGCACACGGTGTCAAAAATTTTTCAGTTTCCGTAGTGAAAGGATGTTCGACTTAGTAATTCGGTTTCTGGCTTTTGTTCTCGGGCATTCGTATATATAACATTACAGTCCTCTGGCCGTATTTTCTTCTTCCTGCGGTTGCTCTCCCTCCTGTGTTTGCTCAATCCGGTCCCCTGTTCGTCTGTTTGTCTGTTCTGTTGTCCAACGTAGCTTCTACTCTCTGTCGGTGATACGCTTCAACGGAAAAAAAGACGCTTACATAATCCATCCTTCAAGTCGAAGAAATCAAACATAACAACCACACACTTGATGAGTGGAGTTCCTAAGATAGCCATCATCGGTGCCGGGCCATTGGGTCTCGGGTTCGCCAAGGCCATTGCTGCAGAGCCAAATGCAAAGAATGTCTTCAAGTCTATCGACGTCTACGAGAGACGTCCTCAGGCCGGTGGATTATGGAATCACACCGGTGACAAGTCCAACGTGACGTTTGCGCTTTCAGAGTCCACCGTCAATACAAACGCCTTGAAGGTGACTGACAATGACCCAAACCTCTCCCCAATGTACAAGCACACCGAGACAAACATTGTCAAGGACATGATGAGATATAAGGACTACCCTCTTCCTGAGAAGTCAAACACCTTCCCTAACAGAACCGAGGTGCTCAACTACTTATTGGACTACCAGAAGACGATCCCAAACTTCGTCAACTTCAAATTCAACACCAAGGTCGCATCTCTGTTGAAAAACACAGACAACAACCAGTGGGAGTTGAAGACCAAGGACTCGGACGAGACCCACAACTACGACAAGGTCATTCTGGCCCACGGACATTTTGACACCCCCTTCGTGCCAAAGGCCGAGGGCCTCCTCGATTGGTTCAAGAAGGACCCAACCTCCGTTTCCCACGCAAAGTACTACAACGACGTAGAGAAATTCAAGAATAAGAAGGTGTTGATTATCGGTAACTCTGCCTCCGGTATTGACATCTCCACACAACTGCTGACTGTTGCCAAGGGTATCGTGATGTCGTGCGTTGGCGAACCAATGTTCAAGGATGTCATCGAAGACTCCACCGAGCAGGTCGACCGTGTCGTCAAGTACGACTTCGAAAACAACAGATCTGTGGTAACCCAATCGGGTAAAGTTATCTCGGGCATAGACAAGATCTTGTTCTGTACCGGCTACCTCTACGAAGTTCCATTCCTCAAGTCATACATAACTGGTCCAAAGTCTCTCATAACGGATGGTTCTCACCTACGGTATTTGTACAAGCAACTCTTCTACATCCCAGATCCTTCTCTCATTCTCGCAGGTTTGCCAAAATCAATTATTCCTTTCCCATTCGCTGAAGCTCAAGGTCAATACGTTGCTAGAATCCTCTCCGGTAGACTACAGTTGCCTTCTACAGAAGCCATGTATGCCGACTACGAACACGAGGTGGAAACTCGTGGAAACGGATCCACTTTTCATGTCATGGGTAACTTGAAAGACGCTCAGTACTGCAATGACATGTATGAACTCATCAAGGGTACCGAAAACGAAGGGTTTGTCGCCAACTTCTGGGATGACCACATGATGGACCTCAGAAAGAGAACTGGTGAAATCAAGAAAAATAGATTCAACGTTTTGGTCAAGTACGCCCATGACTTGAAAGCACAGGGCAAGCCTTTTGTCTGCCTCAAGCAAAACTAAATTGAGCTTTAGTTGGCTTGTCGATCCAATTCATCATTCTCTATGCCAAAGCGCTAGCTTGACTAAATTGAAATAAAAGGCATATTCAGTTTCAGTTCAAGATGTACGATTTAATGTCTCTGTTTGGTGTGGTAATATATCTTTTCTCCTTTTAATTCATTTCTATATAACTTTGAAAAACATTTTCCAAGCTTTTATATCCCTTTTTTTCTTTCTATTTTTTTTCTACTCTTCACTTTTTATAAGTTATAAGTGATAACTGTCCTACGCAGTCCTTACTAAGTTGTTTTACAATGAAAACTCGCGGAGTTCTCCCCTCTTCTGAATGAGAGTACATAACATCTCTCGATTGTGCAGGTATTCAAAATAAGCGATTCCATGGAGTAACGAATCTGCCAAATCGTCTCCCTTTTTCACTCCCCAGAGATCATCAGGAACCCTGTAATCCTCATCATTTGCCTCATTGACAATTCTGGCAACCTCCCACAGCCTTCTGCTGGAGGATTTAAAACTCCAGGCTGTGTCCCATCTCTTCATTCCTTCGGGATCCTTTAGAAGGGTAGAAAGGCCTTCAATAAGCTGTTTAGAAAGAGAGAACTTAGGTTCCACATTTTTCATATTGACAAGGTTGTTTCCTTGAGCATGTTCTTTCACATTTTGTGGATTGAGTCGGAAAGGTTTGATGGCTAATTGCAAAAGACTCAAGACTAATTCGATCCGAAACAGCTTACTCTCCTTTTCGTTCAACTTCTTGTCTGTCTGATACGCTCGGTGCCAATATTTGACCATAGCCCCGGGAGGACTAGACACAGTATTGATTTGAGTGCCCTTTTTACCCTTGGATCTATTATGTGTAACAATTCCCATGCAGAGCATAGCTTCTAATGTGTTTGTTTTCAAAGTAGACTCTAATACTGCTGATGAACCCGCCGTTCTGAATCGCTGTCGCTCCAAGATTACTGATATAGGCGATGTAACATCAATGAGTTTATCGTTGATGATGTGGTTGTATAAGAAATCTAAAGTTATGTTTGAATAATTTATTGGATTGAATGCAGATTCTGATTGGTCGAGGTCCATCTTGAACCATTGATACAGTGTTGGCACTTTCTGACGACTATGTAAACAAAATCTTGCCATTGACATATTTTTCAGTCCCATGTCCAAGGAGAACACAGTTTTATTGCCCGTACGTTTGGTAGAGATATCTGCATTTGCCATGCTTACCTCCAAAGAATCAAGAAGATCATTCTTACGCGTGTCATTCGGTAGTTGGTAGCCTAGCTTACAGAAAAGAGGAAGTATCTCGGCCTTGGTCAACTTCTGTGTTGTAGCCAACGACTTCAATGTGCTCATTTCCCTACTCTGTAAAAAAAATTGTTTTTAGTTAAGCATTATTCAACGTGACAAAAATGATTTTTAGTCACGGTTAGATCAAAACAATATTTTCGGCGTTACTTTTTTCTTGAGCGAATAAGATGCTCCGGCACTGTTATGCTTCGGTAGTCAAAATGTTGTACCACAAGCACAACCATACTCCAGTATAATTGCTACCTGTACTGATCGTTGCCAGCATCCTCCTCGATTGCGTAGCATTTTTCTACTCTTTGTAAAAGTTAAATCCGAGATCTAGTAAAAAAAGCTCCGAATATGAAACAATAAAGATAGCAATAAAGGACGGGTCTTTCGTTTAACATTTTTCTTATTCATGTGTAGTGATGTATTACAAACAAGTTGTTACGAAGTATGGCCCTTAGTGCAAACTGGTTTTTGTGAGCCCCCAAAGCTTATACTGAAGCTTGTAGGGTCCTAGCACACACAATATTTTGGCAGCGAAAGGTGTTTGTATATTTCTCACCCGTCTAACATTTTCACAATAGACAGATGCATCTCCAGGTGTTGATCTCATACCTCTACTCTATTCGGCGCCTCGTTGTGGGCTCCGCTCGTGTGGGCAGGAAGCTTCAGAATTGGATAGGTAGTCACCTGTGTTCGTGGGGTACTGTTCATCAGCAGAAGACACATCAACTGACAGACTCATAGAGAGAAGCAAAAAAAAGGGCAAGCATGGCTTACATTGTGATCTCACCCGAGTTCCTACCCTATGTGTCAACGGCAGTTAACATGATCATTTCGTTTACTCCGTTGCTCTCGTATGGGTCGACTGTTCTGAGTATAAGAAAGAAACAATCCTCACAGGGGTTTTCTATTGACATCTGTGGGACTATGCTTGTAGCTTCGATATTGCGAATTTTCTACTACTTCAATGACCCATTTGAAGTTACCTTGTTGAGACAATGTTTTGTGATGGTGTTCATCCAGGTGATATTGTTGAGGGTTGCTTTGAAGTACAGGAGTGACGATGCCATTCATTTCGAAACATACCATGGAAATTGGGACAAGCTACTCAATCAATTCATCACATCTAACAGAGAAGCTATTGATGACACCTTCGAAGAATATAACGACAACTACGAAACTTTCGAAGTTTTGTCGATGATTCTCGAGGTTTTCACTATAATATCAAGATGTTTGAGAATCAACATCGAAATATTTCTTGCTTGCGCCTTACAAATAGTGAAAGATGTGATTCGATTGTTTGACTACCATTACTTGAGACCTTTCCATTATTGGCAGTGGAGACAGGCGTTAACTTATTGGAAATTTCTCATTGGGTTTGTCACATTTTTGTCCATTGTTCAAATTATGTTCAACGGTAACGAGTATTTGGGGATCACCTTCGGGTCACTTTCGTTTATGATCGAATCATCACTCCCGTTACCACAAATCCTATTGTTCCAAAGGTTGAAACATGTGGAGAATTTCAAAGTCATTCTACTTTTGTCATGGCTTGGAGGTGACTTGACCAAGATCAGCTATCTTTTCTACGGTACAGATAATGTGGGGACAATTTTCATAATTGCTGCGTTTTTTCAAATGAGTTTGAACTTTGTCATCACATATCAGTTCTTTTACTACAAGTTCAATCCTTCAACGTTACCGAATGAATATCAAATGAGTTATTTGCCTATGTCCCATAATGGACAGCTATCACCAACATCATTCTCAAGTAGATCACACACAGATACGTTCACATACCCTTCCGTATCGCATGGCTCTTCATTTGCTGAAAAGAACTCACCGATTTTCTCAGGGGTGCCCTTAGGACGAGCTTCTATGAGCAGAGCGTCATCCATATCACTAACGGGGGTTCTGAGTAACGGATCCTCCAAGACGAATCTGGTTCCTCAGCAGCAGCATTTTCAACACAAGAAGTCATTATCGCATGTGGATGAAGAGGATATGGATAATTTGCTAGATTATAGCGAATTTAAACGAAACGGGCCCAATCATAGCCGTTCGCAGAGCAAAGATGCCTGGACACATGACCTTGCGACTACTGCTGCTGCAGGGGGGGATAATAACGGTGATAAAAATTACAATGACAACGACGACAACGACGACAATGATGGGATCGACCTTGCTGAAGGGGTCGATGTAAGTGAAATTATCACCAAGCTGGGTGGCGAAAAGAAAGGTTTCGGAGTGAAGAAGATGAACGATCATATCAAGGGTAACGAAGAGCCGGTACGGCGTTCGACGAGTATTGACGCCACGAGTGTTATCAAAGGCAAGGAAGGAGACATCGAGTTGTCGTTGGAGAACGGGGTGGTGGAGAAAGTGAGGTCTAGGGCCAGCACACTGCACGCCTCGCCGGGGAGACATGCTGGAGATGTATTCCCCGTGGATGGTGCCATCAAATAGGAGAAGAAAGGATTGGACAACGGTAGTTCTGTATGATTACCCTGTGTATTATAATATTATAAGTATAATAGAATAGATGCATCAACGTAAGGACTTGAGGGGAAAGATGGTAGAAAAGTCAGAGAAGGAAAAGAAACCAGAGAAAGAAAGTGTAAAGCATCGTAGAGGAGGGGTTGAAACAGGAGACAGTGTAAACAGGATGATAGAAAAGTTCGGAAGCGGCCGAAAAGTATGTACAACAATGAACAGCGGCAACAGCGGTAATAAAAACAAAGACAAATGGCTATTGGGATCAGCGGCCATTGAGGAGACTCAGACGTTCCTCGTTTTCGGTCCACCACAAATGAAAAGTGCCTGACTCGTCATTGTACGATCGATCGACGTCCCAAGGCTTCGGAGAGAGGATGAAGTGGATGTTTTTGATCTTGGATATGTCCCACAGCTGCGGATGGCAGTTTTTGTAGGTTTTCAAGCAGTTGTAGTTGTGGGAGATGGAAAGCCAGTTTCTGTAGAAGACGTCTGCCAAGAGGTCCTGGTCGGGAAACATGTAGGATTGTGTGGCGTCGCCGTCCTCGAGAGCCGAGAGAATGGAGTTGAACGAGTCGATGGAGGGCTCGACAATCAACAACCCGGAGTTGCACTTGGAAAGTCCGAGTTTGCAGCTAGGTCCGTGAACGGAACGGAAGTCGTTTTTAGCCTCACCCTCTTCTTCTTCTTCTTCGGGGGACCACCTCGAGAAGGCACAGTTCTCACTCGTCCAGGAGGACGGATAGTGGGCCTTCTTGAGCGGGTTGCACACGCAAGCGTGGGTAGAGGCAAAGATGTTGTTCCCGAGGGGCAACGTCATAAGCTCGTCCATGTTCTGGAGGATGAGCATGTCGGAGTCAAGCTGGATGATGCGCTTGAACTGGGTCAGCTTGAAGAAGTACAACTTGGACCAGGTGTCAAGAAAGCGCTTGTCGTGGACGAGGTTCGGGTCGGCTGCCGGAGATAAGTTCTCGATGTGGAGGGTGGGTATGTCGTCGTCGTGAAGGGCCTGCAACGACCCGCTGTCCAACTTGTCCGTATAGAGGGCGATGAGCGGGTACTTGGACTTCAGCTTACGGAGCGAGTAGTTGAGGGTCAACACGCCGGGGAGGTAGTCCGCGTTGGTGATCAGCGTAGCCCAGATGTACGGGTGGCTGTTCGGATCCGGTAACGTCATTGCAGCGGTGTCTGTGTCTGTGTCTGTGTCTGTGTCTGTGTCTGTATCTCGGTCAATGCCTCTTTCCTCGGGTGTGGCACGGGGAGCGTGTAACGGTGTCGGAGATGGGTGGGGCCTGCTTGCGGGTGGCGTCAGCGGGAGTAGACCTTATCGGGAGAGAGGACTCGGGGATACAAAGAGCAGTGCTGTGCAGTGAAACTTTTCATCCAGGCTCTGCCTATCTACCTACTCACCTACCTGGGTGGCGGCCCACGGGCCTCTCCCTGCTGCCGCCAGCCGGCTGGGGATTATTAATGTGTGCAGGCCGGGCCTGCACCGTGTCGTACGTATCGGGCAGTTGCCTTTCATTTTGCTCGCGAGGCTCGCCGCGACGGCCAAGGTGTGGAGATAAGCCGTTATCGGGCGGAGCGCCCGAAGCGGGACCAAAAGCCGGAGAGGAAAAGAAGAAGACACCGCACACGTGACTGCCAAAATCGGTGCACGGGTGTTTTTTCTGTCCTGCTTACGTCAGCGGGTCGATCGACTTGGTGAGGCTCATTTTTTTTTCTCTTTTCTTTTCCCTTCCCTCGAAGTCTGCTCCATTTTTGCCTCCCGCCTTTCGCCCTCGCCGCTCCAACAGTTTATCCCCCCCCCCTCGTCGCCGGCTGCCGTGCAGAACATTGGTAAGCTCAAGGTGCGAACGGGCGGGTTGCACGTCTGTTTTTTATCTGGATTGTGCCTGGGGGTGTTGCTGTGGAAGAGTCCGAGGTCAGCACACCCGTCCTGCGCTGCTACTGCTCGTTGTCTCCGCTGATTCTGGCTTGTTCTCTCTCTTTTGGCAATCTGCGTCTCGGTGTTTCTCCCCGTGTGTCCCCGGTGCGTTTCCTCCCCCTTCCAAAGAGCTTCTCGCTGGCTTCCTCGGCTTGTTTGTTATATACACCCTGTCTACCTTGGATCCATCCACGCATCCACGCATCCGTCAGTCCAACTCCGCAACTCTCATCCCACGGACACCCTGCCACGTTAGCATGTCTCTCCGCTAGGTGCAGCAGAATCACAGAGTCCTCATACAATCTGTCCCTTCTGACCATCCCGCTGCGTTAAGCTTAAATTCTGATTTCATACACACCCCCGCAAGGACTGGTCGATCAAATCGAAATCGAACGCCATCCCGGGATCGTCTCTCTATTCTACACAACTACCACTACCACATCCCACACACGTGTCAACTTCGGGCCCTTCCCCAGACCCTCCTCTTTTCACAGCAGGTTCACGCCTCGTATTCGTCCTCGTCCTAGAATCGGCAGCTACACGCTTCTCTGACTCTCCCGCTTTACCCTTTCTTACCCCTTCAGTTCATATCCGTCTGCCACTGCCACTCTGTCGCATCCATGGTTCTTATTAACGGCGTCAAGTACGCCTGTGAGCGCTGCATCAGGGGCCACAGGGTCACGACGTGCACCCACACAGACCAGCCCCTCATGATGATCAAGCCCAAGGGCAGGCCCTCCACACAGTGTCCATACTGCAAGGAGCAGCGAAGAGTGAGGAACTCCCATGTCAACTGCAACTGCTCCAAGAAGGTCAACTCCAAGGTCCAACACGACCCGAGCTGTCCTTGCCACGTTGCGGGCGAGTGCTCGTGCTGTTCGAAATCAAAGAAATCATCCAAAAAGAAAGACAAGGACGATCCAGCGTCTGCAGCAGCACCAGTGGCTATGACGAAACGAAAAACTTCTAAAAAGTCCGCAGAGAAAGACCCGAAAGTCTCACCGGACTATGAGAACTCCCCAAGCGTGAAAACGCAGACGCCTGCTTCGTTACTTTCGCCAGCCAACTCCGGTCTCAACCAGCCACTGGAAATCAACATGGACTTGAAAAACTTATCGAACTTTCCCGACGGCATATCCTCACAACCTCTGGAGTCGTCAAACAACAACCAGGCGCTATACTCCAACGACGATTCTGCCAACGGTGTGCTCACCCCTTCGCCGCACGCTCCATATTCTAGCGATATGAAGTTCAGCGACAGGGATAGCATAAATAGCCTCTTGCAGTCGTGGGACATGTCTTCGCCTCCAATGGGGAATTCCGAGAGTCTAGCATCTATGTTGTCTGAAAGCTCACTCAATCATCAAAGCAATCACAATAATGGCAGCAACAGCAACGGCATGCACAATGGCTACAGTAACAAATACATCAAGCGCCAAGTCGGTCTAGACCCGTTACAGAACTTCAGATCGTCGGCAAATAAACAACAACAGCATTCTCAGTCCAGTCATATGAAGCAGCAGCAACACCTGCAACATCATCAGTTGCAACAACAGCTGCAGCAGAGAGGGCTGGGCGAGATATCAATACCTGTCGATGAATATATCAAGCCCTTGAACAAGATGAATGTACATTTCAACAACTTCCTGACCAACCTATCGGACTCCTCGCCCATTGACAACTCCATAGCTAGCCCTAACAATAGCATCAGCCCAGGCCAAATTTCAAACGCCGACCAGAACATAGCTAATTTTTCTAGTAATAACACAAATGCTAATCATGTCAACAATAGTAGTACTACCAATAATAATATTAATACTTACAGCAACGCAAATCCTAATAATCTCAACTTTAATAACAACAATCTTAATGCTTTCAACAACGGAGGCCCAAGCCACAACAACGCCGATGGGAACATTAACAACAATAGTAGTTTTTCCCATGCAAACAACAAAATGTCTGTTCTCTACAACAACGTCCTACCTCCGACCCCTGGAAACGGATTGTTGGATATTTTTGAGGATAACGTGCCCACTCACAAGATTTATCAAAACTCGCACAACACATCCAATGCTTCAGTCCGGGATTCCCATGACAACGAGCCCGATTCGTTGTTCCCGCTTTTCCCCTTGATTGGACCGAGTTACTCTGTGGCTTCGAGTGTCCACGATGACGATGGCTCAGGGTATTCTAGCAGAAATGCAAATAACTTAGCTTATAGCAATGGCAACATCAACAACGACAACGAGGCTACCGCAATGGCAGATATTCATCACGGCGGAACAAAGCTTTCTCAGACCAATTTGCACAACTTCAACATGAGACCGTCTTCTTCGATGAACAGCTTTTCGCAGAGTCAGCAGCATTCGCAACAGAACCTACTCCAACAAGCTGCCTTTAATCAAGCTGTCAGTCTGTCGAATAATAACACCAACAACAGTGGCCAGCAGTATCCACCACCTCTATACAAGGACACGACAGGTTCCTCCTCGCATTCCACTAATTCACACCAGTCCTACCACTCTTTGCAGTCACAACAATCAAGCGGACACGGGCCTTATCAACATCATCACCATGGCGGCTCTCACGGTCACTCCCACCAATCACACTTTCAGCCTTACCCATCTCTACAACCGCGTCGCTCAAGCTCATTCCTATCTGTTTCCTCAGCTCATACCATAGCGTCATCTACAGGTTCGCCGGTCTCCATTGCTGAGCGTCCCAAGTTGTTGACCGCAGAATCTTCAGACTCGATCCACGCATATACCGGGCCTCAACTCTCCAATGCAAAAACAAATACAACTCTGATGGATGACATCTACCAGACCAAAACGTATACTGATTCGCAATCCATTGCAACTAAACGTCCTTCGATGTCTGTTCCACAGAACAGCCAGTCTCTGTCAAATGAGCAGTTTTCAGAAAATAACGCCAATAACGGTACCAACATTGGAGGAAACCAAAATATAGACAATTTCAGCTCCCATGATGACTACATTGAAAACATCGGCCAGCTGGATTCTAGTCTTGACATGTCTATGATTGGAACTGTTCCAGTCACAAGCTCAATGTTTCTCATGAACAACACCAACGCAAATAAGAATGAGGCTGCAAACAGTAATAGACAGCAGCCAGTGAACAGCAGCTATGCGCTAGACCAGTACGATGAAATGTTATTTGAATCTCTACTCCATAATAATATCTAATTATGTTTACGACCCCATTTTCTTTTCATTTTGTCTCTAAAACATTCCATGTCATTAAAAATGACCCACTTTTCACCACACACTAATGACAATACTTCTCTTTTCTTTCTTATCAATATAATCTACTTCTTTCGACTCATGGTTTTTATGTTTTTCTTTTTACACATCTTTTAGTTAATTACTTATACATCTTATTATAATCTATTTTCAGCAAGCGCTAGCTTTATGATATCATTCTCCAATCGCATGGGGGTCTATGAAACACAATCCTTATTCCTTATGCCCAACTTTTTCCTTTATATAAATTCATAGTTTAAACGAGAAGTCAAAAAGTTTTTCTCAACTATCATGAAAAACAACACATACTGCGGGTGCGTATACCTTTTCCTCGCCTCGTTTACGTGGCCCATACATGAATAGGCTCCGAAATTGCATTAACTCATATAGTTGTTCCACAGCTCTAATGATGCCCTGTAAATTGGAGCAAACAACATATAAAGTCGATTGGTACTGACTAAAGACAATTCTAATCATGAGCACGCATCGCAAATACTTACCCGACTTATTGATCATGACTAAGGACACAGATCCGGATCTTAGATTTATGGCGTTGAACGATCTTGAAAAGGAGATGGCAAATCCATCAGTGAATGTGAGTCGCAATCAACTTCTCACGTATTCAGATATACTTCTGAAGTGTCTTGATGATGAGTTTTCTGAAGTCCGAACGCAATCGCTCAAATGTTTTGAGTCTGTTTCTTTCAGATTGCGTCAAGATGTTTTGCCATTGATCAAAGAGTTATCAAAAAAAAAGCCAAAGAAGATCTCCATTACATCAACAATCTACACAATGGCTTTGCACAATATATTGAAGAACTTACCACCTATTGAGGAGATTTACACTTCTGTCTTAGAAATTCTTCTTCCTGAATTACTGGCAGACAAAAGTTTATTTTTCACAGAAATCGACTACATAGAGATATTAAACGATCTAGCGACTTATATCGGCAATTTTATGACAAAAAAACAAATTTCAAGTACACTTGTATTTTTAAATGATGCAGCATTCAATGCAGACACCATCATCGCAAAAAAGTCAATTTTGGCTTGCAACGCTCTGATCAAGAATATTGATGATGATAGCACCATTTTTGCATTCATCAACAATTTGATTGAGTTTTATAAAAACTCAAAAGACCCAATAGATGGGAAAATAACTTTCTTGTCAGTATTTGCAGCAGCTGTATCGGGAAATCCGGTGTTAATGTCAAACCACATTTCACAAATATGGGAATTTCTTATGCAATGTTTACAAATCAATGAATTACAAAAAGTTGATGATGATTATGAAGCACAGCAGAGACTAGATATGCTCAGGCTTGAGGCCATGACGGTGTTGATCAAAGTCTTTAAATTTTGTAAAGATGACAATGTTGAAGGATTTGTTGCGGATGTTTTATCTATCTGTCAAGTCTTCGTTTCATACGATCCATATAAGATAAACAGGGCAGATTCCGATGAAGACGAATCGTTGAATGACAGAGACGATTACGGTTCCGATGATGCTGAAGATGACTACAGCGATTATGAACAAGATGATGACGATGATGATAACGATGATTTTTCTTGGAAGCTCAGGGCAGAGTCTCTTACTCTTTTAACATCAGTAATTCAGAACTTCCCCCTGAAATTACCTCTTGTTTTCAAAAATAATTTTGGTTATTTGCTAACTCGATTACTTCAAGAGAAAAATAGCAACGTTTTGACCTCACTTCTTGTTTCATTGGCATATATTTTTGAGTCCTCAAGTAGTGAAGGTGTGTATTACAATTTGTTATCTTCTAAGGCGATGGCTGAAACAACTTCTGGTAGAAGATTTAGTGATGTGAGCATGCAAACAGATGATGATCCATACACAATTTTAACCAGTCAGAGTAAACAAATATGTGACCATGTGGCCGACTTCATTGAAAAGTCTCAAATTGTTGCCATCGAAAGGGTAGACTTAACACTGAGAATGCTTGCAAATCTAGCAACTGCTTTGGGCGGCTTGGATTCACAGTACATCCAGTCATACATTGTTTCTCTGGGGAAAGTTTGGAGCAGCCCAGTGGGAACCCCAGAAGCGTTTGCTTTCTTTTCAGCACTACTAGAGAATGATACACTTGAAAGTTTTGGAAATGGCCTACCTTACTTAATCAAATATCTCAAAATCTGTCTTTCAAATGATACAAATCATAGACTTGTTATTGACGCATTGAATCTGCTTAACGAATTATTTGATAAGCATAACTCAGGCAACCCCCTTGATGATCGTATTATGGCCCAACTGGCGGACACTTTCAGCAATCTATTACTAAATAAAATAACAAACAAAAATTTGTCTACTGAGATTAGACTACAATCTTTGAATGCGGTCGTTTCGATGAGTTGTGGGTTCTCCATGGAATCGGCTAAAAAACAAGAAATTTTGAGAATGTTCACTGAAACTATTTCCACCGAAGTTTTGGCGTATAATACATTGAATGCAATAGCGAAAGTTGTTAGAGCTGGCAAGATTGGAGACGCAGTAACATCAGGCTGGATCAAAACGATTTTAAATTATGTGCTGGATTATTTAAATATGTCAGAGTTAAATAACGCATCGTTGAAAGTAGTCAAAGAGTTTGCTCAAGCTCAACTCTTGGATTTGGAAGATGGACAGAGAGTTTTACTCTATTTACGAAAACTCCATTCAGAGAAAATGTTGAACTCTTCCAATTGTGATGTTATTGGAATAATCATGGCCCAAGTTTTGAAATGGGTCAATGTAGCAGGTGGGTTGCAAGATATTGTTTCGCTTGTTGTTGACCTTTCTGCTTACGATAAATTTGACGAGGTGCTACCTGCCCTAATGAATCAATTACTGAAGCAAAACACGGAAGAGAATCTAGCCCAATTGATCCAACAGTTTGGTAAAACCACTGATCTCAAAATATCAAAAGTGTTAGCTGTCCTAACGGTTGCTTCTCAAAACGACGTCTCAATTGGTAATATACTCAACAATCTAAACAATGGTAAAGACATCTACTTTTCTCTTATATTTCTCAATCAAGTTTCCAAATCGATTGATCTTAACGTTGGCTTAGAGCCATTTTTGATGCAGTTCTCCTCTGAGAAACAAAATGTGGTAAATATGTCTATAAAAGTTGTGTCAACAATTGTCTCCAAGTATCCTCAAAAGTATTTAAACGAATTTATCGATTATTTTAAACAGACCTCCTTCTTAACACCCACATTCAAATGTTTATCCATAATTCTTGGTAATTTACACCTTAGTGCTGAGCTAGCAGCTGAAATCTTCCAATCCATTATTGAAATCGAGAGGAACATGACTACAAACATTGAAGAGGTTGATGGATATGAAAGTGCTGCAAGCTGTCTCGGCAATTTGGCTGTTGAATATGGTATGCTTGAAACTATGCTTTCAATTTTAGCTGAATCTACATCGTCCATGAAGAATTTAGCCATTACTATTGGAAACACTCCGAAGTTCACCTTCACCAATGAGATATTTTTGGAAGAAACTAGCCTCCAGCTATTAGTAAGATATGCAGAACAAACAACCAACAATTTTATCTTCAACAACAGCCTCAAATTTAAGGAAACGGGTATATTCAATCTGAATCTGTTTATCAGCAAAAAGCCTAACATTGCAATTTCACTTATGAGCAAAATGATGCCAAATATCATGGAAAGTGAGATTAAAGCTAATAAGGATTATATTCGTACCCAATATATAGGACCATACAAGCACAAGATAGATGATGGGCTAAATTACCGAAAACAAATATTTGAATCAATATATTATCTATTCAAAACACTGGAAGACAATAAAAATCTTGTATTCTTGTGCAACGTAAAATGGGCATTATACTTCAACAAATTTTTTGACT
Source organism: Pichia sp. NRRL YB-4149 (assembly GCA_030556025.1). Taxonomy (NCBI): domain Eukaryota; kingdom Fungi; phylum Ascomycota; class Pichiomycetes; order Pichiales; family Pichiaceae; genus Pichia; species Pichia sp. NRRL YB-4149. The sequence continues at coordinate 194,533 of JANIWA010000016.1, read as the reverse complement.
GCGGCATAAAGGACGACCATTCGATCGCATCTGTTTGCTTACTAACCACTCTCAAGCTTTTTGAAAGAGATCGATACATTTTTAGCCAGGATATTGGGGAGGTGGATATATTCGAAAGCTTTATCGGCAGATGTCGAAAAGCATTAAACAAGAAGATAGCAGATAATGCAGTGAAGCAAGATATCGAAAAACAAAACAGCTTGGTAAAAATGATCATAAGGTTCTTGAAAAAAGTCAACTCACTTGTTGATATCAACGATCTCGTTTTGACGGGTAACCAAATAGCTACCTGGATGGCATTCATTAATGAGACCAAATCAAAATTCCCAATATTTAATACTGATGAATATTAGTTTGACGTTAGCAGTCTTGTACAACTCTGAAAAATTTCAACACAGCGAACATGTATACTTTAAATCACTGTATGTAAAAACACATTCCTTTCTATAAAGCCAAAAGAACACGATGATTATCTTTAGACAGCTGAATAGTAAATGAATTGTGACATTATTATCGATTAGTTTGACGATGTAAAACTTTGAAAAAAGAACCAGCTTAGGCAAAAAAATTTGTGGGCTAAGAGGTTCGAACTCTTGCATCTTACGATATCACGGCCTAAACGTGACGCCTTAGACCACTCGGCCAAACCCACAAACGTTATAAATAATGTTTTGTACTCTTTTATATTCGCACGTTATCACGTGAGTTAATTGTATGTTTTGGCTGAAGTTACGTAATCTTTAGACATATTTTTAGCAACAAGCTATTTCTCATTTTCCATTCGAAACTGTTGGATCCAAATAGGTTCCAATGATCAAACATGTGCAAAATATCAACGTAGACTACTTCCGATATAAATAACTCAATAGCCAAATAGTATGAGAGGCTACCAGTTTAATTATGTGATGTAGATTGACATGAAGACAACAAGTAAAGGAATTTAGAACCTAAGTTTGAATGCACAAAAAGTTTTTACTCTAATTGAAACTGTTATGAGTATGCGAAAGGTTAACGGCCGGCTGTGATTGCTATAATAACACAAAGCAAATAAATTTGCTTGTAAATAAAGAAAAAGAACTAATTTTAGAAAACAGTTCGTAAACATTTAACAACACGAGTTAAATTCGTGCAACGCTTCCTGAAATCCAGCATCCCATTGCCACAGAAAATTGCTGCTCCCTCTTGCTTTGATATGCTCCGTCCTGCGAGCAAACTTCCAGGCCACAACCCTCCCTATACGAGAGTTTCCAAATTTGGCAAATGCTAATGCATCATTCCAACCTGTTACAAAACCTTCTTGATATCTCCAACCCTCATACTTTTCATTTGGATTTTGGCTTTTCCAATAGTTCATGTGTCCTCGGAAGCTTTCATTGAAAATTTTTTCGAATGTTTCTTGGGAAGGCAAATTTGTGTATACATTTCTGGGTGGTATACATCCTCTGTCCATCATTGGAATTAACCCCCACTCACCACCATCACCGTGTTGAAATTTGTATGTCCAAAAGTAGGATCCCGCTCTTGCTCTGCTTTTGAACACTTGGATTTCTCTATTGCCATACTCTCTCACTTTATCTTCTCTGTTTGCACCTTGCGATCTATCCCACGTTTGTGAGTCTAAAACACACGAATACTCGCCAACAACGAAATCTGCCTCAGCAGATAAACCTGTAAGAACAGAAGAGTCCAGATCGTTAATAATCTGATCCACATTTTTGTTTTTATCGTCATCGCTGAAGCATCGGTAAACATGGTCATCAATCACCACCCCCAAGCTTCCTATGTTTCCATTTGAAGATTTTTGAAGGAACTTCACCCATTGATCGGCCCACCAACCATCGCTGATAATAATAGGGACGTCTAAATTTTCACGCCTGATAGTATTGATTGCCTTGATGTAATATTTTTCTTGACCAACCGGATTATTATCAAAAACGGACTCGTTGACTATCTGGATCCCTGAGATATTATCGTAACCTTTTAAATCTTTGGCAATAAAGGCTACAACGTCAACGGCGTGATTAATACAACCACTGTCAGACCAAAATCCTGCACTTTTGAAACATTCGCCACTGTGATCTCCAGTATTTGCGCCTTTAGGCAACGCATGTAAGTCTACCAAAATTGATATTTGGTATTGCTTGGCTTTTTCAACGTAGTATTGTTTAAAAATTTTCCAGGCATTTGAGTACACCTTGCCGATTTGTTCAAAACTCGTACCTTTCGTAAACCCCCCATCAGCAACGACCCAATAGCCCAACGGAACTCTTATTGATTGAATTCCCCGGTCTCTAAGCCAAGCCCAATCGTTGTCTCCGCAGTAGCTAGTCCAATGTTGCTCCATCTTGGCCCGAGTATCACCAACCCCATTCTTCTGCACACACTTGGTGATTGCATCCAACTCCGCAGATGCACCATCAATGTACATTTCATCATAAATGTATTTCTCTAGCACGAATAAAGATCCAAAGTTCACTCCGAAATTCTCTCGGGATTGATAAATAGACCTTTCCGAAGGAGATTGTCCTGTTGGTGCAGCAGGTGCACTTGCTGCAATTAAGTTCCGGTCAAGCACCGTCCTTTTCAAATCTTGCAAGAAACCCATTGTCTTCGATAGCTTCTCTCCACGTACCCCAAAATAGCGGTTTCGCAGGGAAACCCTCTCTTGTTCTCATGTCTGACATCTCTCTATTCGGAGTCGTAAAGCCATTCCTGCCAGGTACGCACACACCAACCGGTCTGTCAAGCCCATCGACGCGTCGATTGGCAGAGAACACGTGCGGGCCGCCTCACCCTGTAACTATCTGTATCAGTTTAACCTTCCGGAAGAGTGTGGTGATTCACAGAGATACCGGAGCTGAATGAAGGGCTGTCTTTGAATACTCCGAAGCAGCAGCGATAGCATTAGCAATTGCTTGCATTATACAATGTTTTTCAACTCGTTCAAAGTATGTGTTGAGTTCCTATATCATTTTTGAAAGATAAAGGAGGGACTAGATTTTTGAAAAGAATACTAACTATATAATATCCTTGATGCTCATGACATCAATTCGATTGAACAGGCAGGTTTAGCTGTCACTTCTACATCTCTACTGTTCATGGTAAACAGTCGTCTGAATGTGAAATGCGAAGGATCCAAAAGATCATTTTACAACGACGAAACACAAGTCGCAGCAGGTACAGGTACTCCAACTGAGCCACAAGTTCCGAAACTGGTACAAGAAGAACTTACTGCCGAGTCTTTTCTCGAATCAAAACTCAAAATTGCTAGAGAAGAACTGCTAAAGTATTTTGATCTCTCCAAACAGGTTTATATTGACAAATCAGAAGAATACTTTGACACTGAAAGAAAGGTGATGTCAACGTTGAGTTCTTTACATAACAAAAGGGAAGAACTTTTTCCAAATGCCTTATATGTGCTCACTGGTGGCCTCTTTGGCTCTGTGTTTGCAAGAAAGAGGAACCTTTTTTTGAAGTTAGTCTCACCTCTAGCTTGTGGTATAATTTCCTTTAAGATTTTCTTCCCACACACTTTTGATAATGTTTTTGGATATCTAAATGAGACGGAAAAGGAGAATTTACCTGATGTTTACACAAAGCAGACCGAGTTTATCAACAAAGCAGAAGACTTAGTGAAAATGACCTCTGAGTCTTCTGAGGCTGGTGCAAAAGAAATCTCAAACTTTTTTGATAAGACCAAAAGCAAAATTGCTGAATACACAGGTCTCAATGTAGATCAAATAATCTCAGAGAAGAAGAAATAAAATGTGCTTTCTCGAGTCCCAGCTAGCTGAAACACTGCTTTCTGATGCTTCAACTTATTTATGTCAACACACACTTCATTTCTTTTTGTTTATAAAATGTCCTTAGGAGCAGTTCTTACAGTTTTAATAACTAGATGATATGCCGGTTTGCTAATTCAGCAACAGAGTGATTAGTTAGAACCATCCCCTGCTGAATCTGACTCACTTTCGTCGGTCTCGTTCTCTTCAGATGCACTGCTACCTTCGTTGTCTGAACCTTCCGACTCATCATCTGCTTCTTCAACGTAAATATTCTCTACATCCACAGTGTATTTCTGGCTGACAAAAAATTCTTTAATTTCGTCCGCTTTTGCTGTGTTACAGCTTATGAAACAGATACTCTTTTTTGGGTCAAACAAATTGACAAAATATTTGTTGAATATCTCCACTAGTTCTTCCTTCGTGATCTCAGAGAGCTTCTTCAATAATAACTTGTTGTACTCTGGTCCTCTTTTGATCATGACGTCATCGTAGAACTGATATACTGCAGTTTCAAAATAGTTTGATTGTGACTCTGCCAACTTGTTGACAAAAGCGCTGATAGAACCTTGAAGTAAAGTATCATCGATAGGCGTCTCACCACTGGCTAACCCTTTAACAATGTTTTTTGCAACGCTGTAACAGTTCTGCATGTCGACTCCCCTGTAAATAGTATAACAAAGCTCCCCCAAAACAGGATTACTGTAACAGTTGGCTCCATAAGCCAAACCTGCGCCTCGAATTCCTCTCCAAAAAGGACCTTCTACCGCTTGCAGATATTCTGCTCCAAGGAGAATCTTAAAGGCATCATCTGAAGTGACATCAAGGAGCGGTATGTTGGTACCTAATCTCATGAGGTTAGTATCCACACCAGGTGTAGAGACGATATAACAGTGTTCAGATTTAGAGTGACCAACTTCAGAAAATACCTTGTCTTGGTATGGCCAATCAACTAACTCAGGTTCAGAGGTAAAGGACTGAACAAACTTTTGCCACGAAGATACCGGTTTTTCTATCCTATTGACATCACCAAAAACAAGCACTTTAACATTAGAAAGCTTGAAAAGCTTGTTTCTGATCTCTTCCAATTCCTTTTCCACAACTTCAAAATCACCTTTTTCAACACGTTCCAATAAATTTCTCAAATACTCTTCATTTCTAATCGCCTCCACAGATCTCAGATACGACCTATCGGTATAGCAATGCTTGTTATAAACATAGTTTAGCATATAGCCCGCAGATCTCTTTAAGTCAGGAAGTTGCTTTAAAAGCTGATTCAAAAGAACCATAACTCGATCTTTTGTAAATTTAGTCTTCAGAAGCAATTTTACATACCAGTCAATTGCTTTCTCATAATCCTGACTTTTGACAACCATAGAAAGAGACAAGAGCTCTTTGAATTTTCCGTTGAAAGAATTACCGAAATGGCACTCTATGGTGTCTCTTTTAAGCTGTTTAACAACATCTTCATAAGGGGTCAATTTACCGTCATCCTCAATTATTGCTAATTTTGTTAGTCCCAAAAAAACACCTAATAAAGGTAATCTTTTCTGAGGTATTGCAAAAGAAGAAAAAAGTATATCAACGGAAATGAAATTTGACTCATAATTTTCGAAATGAAGATATAATGGGAAGTCAGCTGGAGTGTCATTTTCAACTTTGGTAACAGAATCTGAAACCTTATTTTTAACATCTTGATTTGAACCAGCTGCTATTGACTCTGTTTTAATGAATTTGACTTTCGAAAGGTCTGGTTTGCCGAAACTTGCAATGATTTCACTTGGAATTTCTTTGTTATTAATCTCTTGTGCTTTTTGTAACTGTTCTTCTAATCTTTTCAAACCATCTGGTCCTAGCCTTTTGATCCTTTCATCTAACAATCTAGCATTTTTTTTCTTATTATTCTCGTAAAGCTCTGCAGAAGGAGAAGCAATGACAATTGCAGCATGATTATCAATAAAATATTTCTTGAAGAAATTGACCCATTCAGAAATATCCCATTCCATAAGTTCTTTAAATTCATCGAGCGTTTTACAGTAGGTTATCAAATCGTTTTTCGGATCTTTACCATACTCGAATTCATAAATGGCAATGTCAGACATTGGTTCAGGACTCTTTTCGCATCTGTGAACGAATCTCCACTTCATTTGTTCTACCATGTCTCTCAATCTAACTAAATCCATCTTGCTCTCATCACAGTGATCTTTGAGGAGAGCTAGAGCTTTGACTGGTAAAATTTCTTGCCTTCCGGTTGCAATACTATCAAAACTGATTGTCATAACGGTGCGAATGTGATTCTCTGTGTAATAGCCTGTGTCCGACGCCCACGGGTCCTCAATTTCAACGAATTCTTGGTTGAGTAATGCAACTGAAGATGAGGTTAAGTAGCGTAATATAACTTCAACCGCTTGTTCCGTAATACTGTCTCTTGAATCAGGTCCAATCCACGATATAGAGACATCACCAGAACTCTCATCCTTATCTGGAAATGCAACTTTTCTTGTAATAGTTTCAGTAAGAGGTCCATCTTGAGGTGTGTCAACAAAAGGTCTTTTGTTTGGAATTTCTGGTGCAGAGGGAAGTTCAGAATCAAATTCAGCCAAAAGTTGTAATAATTGATCCTCTTCGACGGTACCAGTAACAATAATACATAAATTATCGGGCCTGTAATTGTCAGCATGATACTTTCTAATAGTATCAGCCTTTAAAGTACGTAAATTTGTGGTGAGCCCACCAGTTTCTGATTTGTAACCCGAATTTTTATACAACAGTCTTTGAGTTGCCAAATTTTGAATAAACCATGACTGATTTTCAATACCTTGCATTTCTGAGTAGACCACACCTTTTTCTTTACCTTCGCCGTCAACATGATAAACTTCCGTGTAACAGGCCGAGTCGGTAAGAGTTGGATTGAACAGATGATCCAAATAAACTGGTAATAGCATCTTGAATCCTTCCCAGCCTGCCGTAGTGAGAGTGTAAACAGTTTGATCGGTAGCTGTCCAAGCGTTCGTGGAACTACATGCTAAATTCCCAAGAATATCTAATAAACCTTTATATGGATACTTCTTAGATCCCATAAAAAGCAAGTGTTCAAGAGTGTGAGGACAGCCACTATCATTCAGTATTTCTGTGGCAACGGCAAAGTAACCATTAACCATAGGTGATTCTTGATCTATCAATGTGACCTGGAGTTTTGTCCTTGTAGATTTCCATTTCTTGATCACGGCAGGGGCGTAGTCAACTTTGAAGCTGCACAGCTGTTCAAAGTAAGAGTGCACCATTGTTCTTAATGGTGAAGTATTTCGAAGCTTCAATATGTGTATTCTCTTTATCAGAAAACTTTTCTTCTGATCGACTTAATCGGCCATTCTTATGCTTGAAAGTTTTCGGATTACTGCGGTCGACCTTTTGGCTTGAATCATATTGCACACATTTCGCAATGCGCCGAAAAAGGAAATTTTTCCATGGGGGCAACATGTTCTAGGGCTTTTTTGTTTCCTTTTCGGTGAAGTTGTTTTTACTGCGTTCTTAAACTCTTTCTTTATCTCTGACTAGATAAATCTGCGTGAGTCAGTAAAAGAGACGTTTGTAAGGGGAAAAGATGTCACCAAATACTCACTATATACAAGCTTTTGAACTTGAAGCTCCATGCAGTAACTCGCTAAATCCCAGTCCGATTAGTAACTCTACCACCGGCCAAGAAAGCCAAAATGTACCGGATTTCAGTAGTACAAACAATGCTTTGAAATCTCTTGAAAAGAACCTGGATAATTCTCCAGCAATGTTTCTGAAGTTTAGGCCTCAACTAGAAAAAATAGGGGCAGTTAGCACGCAGCAGGCCAGTGCCATTAATGTCAGGATCGAAATACAGAAGCTGTTAAAATATATGAGGCAACTCAATAAGAAGCTTTTCGACACCGAAAAGGCGTTTGCTGAATGGATCAATACATTCGAATCCGACGAAGTCTCCGATTTTGCCTCCGAAGTTGAAAAGTTCCTGAAAGTCCATCACAAATTTAACAGATCTGTGGCAGAGCAGTTGGAATTAGCTTCTACTGCCCTATCAACCATTTCAGGAACCGAAATCTTGAGGAATACTGAATTAACAAAATATTTGAAGTGTAAGAAAGAACGAGACGAATTCAAGCGAAAAAATATGGATGCTATCGCTTTAGGTAAGTATGACGATAAAGTTGCCCACTCTTACGCAACGGTTGCTAGCTCCCAATACATTTGTGAAAGTAACATAAAAAAATGCTTGAAACCGGCTTTATTTGGCTATTGCTTGGCAATCAAAAGAGGGGACGAGTCAATTCATGACTTGATAAATTCTACTGCTTTAGATCTAGAATCGTACGAGAAACAAATTGCAACAAAAAATCCTGTATTCGATTATCATCATAATTTATCCGAGATGAACCTCAATCAAACGAAAGCCGATAACTTCAACAATCTTTACGGCACAATGTATATCCAGCGGCCACATCATGAATTAGCCAGCAATAATAATCTTCAAAACTTGAATTTGAAACCAGAAAAGAAAATTAAAAATTTTGAAATGAATCCACAGAATATCTCTGGTGTTAGCGATGAGTTATCCGAGTATGAGTCCGAAGAAGGAGACTTTCGTCGCAACATATTCTTCAACACTCCATATGACTTTGAAGTTAGTCATGAGTCTAAGGCCCCATTTTACCAAAGCCCGTTCTACAAGACAACTATGCATAAACATGAAGTCAAAAATAGTAAAACTGAATTTCATAACAGTGAAACTCAACCCTTGGCGCAAAGGGAAGTACCCAACGATTCTCAAAATTTTGATTCAACAGAAAACTACCCTACTTTTGTAAAAGGTAAAACACAACAGCCAGATCAAAGGGCAAAGTTTGTGGGGTCGATAATCAACGATAGTTCTAGTGAGATGTGGAATTCATGATTGAATTTTGCTATCTACCATACTGAAGTTTAACATGGAGCAAATAAAACCAAATGTTGTATATGCTTTTTGTTTTTTATATAATTGAATTTTAAAATCCAGATAATTTTGCATAAAAGCTTTTTGTACGATTAGTGTATAATATTTGATGATAAGAAAACTCATAAATTTATTACGAATCATGTTCTATGTACAAACAAGTTCAAGAAAAGAATGGGCAGAAGAGAGACTGGAAAAGGAGGGAATATTATCCATGCTTAGTAAATTAGTGTATATACATTTTGAAAAGTGTATTCAGATTTTCCGCCACTTGTAGGCAATATAATGCTCTAACACTCATTTAATTTGATTTGTCTTTGAAGAATTTTTTGGTCATTTCATAGCTTGAAATCATAATAGCACACGCCGGGGCTATCTTCATGCAACGTGGTACAAGACCGACATATAGTGCTGAGAAACCTTCTGTTCTGTATATCTGTGCGATGAATTTGAAGATTGACTCTTTGTGTTTCTTTCTATTCACTAGTGAGTTCGGGGTCTGATCATCTTCAAAAGAAACTTGCATTCGGGTTTTACCTACATCAAAGGGATTGGTGAATATTGCAGCAGTTACACCTGCTAATGAGCCTCCAATAAATGATCTCAAAAACAACGCCGTGTCCGTGCCTATGTGGTGATTCGAATCGTTGATAATTGTTTTCGTTTTCAGTATGTGTGTGATATATTCATAGGTAGACCAGTAAATACCACTGAATGGAACATCTCGCCATAGTGTAAGACCCAATCCTTTGAAAATTGTCGAAATCCCGCTGTGTCCAATTTCTTGCAAGGAGTTTCGGAGTACCATTCTGAAAATTGCTGCAGATGTCTGAGAGGTGTTTCCTTTAGGTACGGCTTGTATTCTCGTTTTCACCAACTCCAGCGGTGCCACCGATGTGGCTGCCAGCACACGTGCGATAGATCCACATATTAAAGGATTGATCATGGGATAGGTACTTTTCAGTGGTGATGAGTCTCTCAAAAATTCATACCCCGAGAAATATACCACGTTCGAGGGTATAGCCATAATTAAAGTGAGTCCTAATCCACGGTAGAGAGTTGAAATGCCTTCTTCGGCAGCTATTTTTCGTAGTCCCTGAAATGCCCCATTGAGTTTGTTTCCTTCATTGAGACAGGAATTTGGTTGGCAGAAGTTTCCTTTTAAAGATCCAACCATCTCAGTAGTGGAAAGTTCCCAAAAGACTTTTCGGCAACAAGTAACATCTTCAGTTTGTATCGGGTATAACAGTTCTTGCTGTTGTAATCTGATCCTCACAACATCAAAGGGGGTCACGACAAGAGACGTAAGAAGGGAGCCTGTACATGCACTTAACATTCTTTGCGATAACGTCAAATCGACCGTAGAGGCTTGTGATATTATAGGCACCATTTCGGCTTCTAGCAGTTTTTCCTGTTCAAACACATTTTCGTCTTCTTCAATTGCTCCTGCTATCTCTGAACTCATTCCCATGTTGTGATTGACTAACGTTTTATGCTTTTTTTTCTGATACTGTGCTAATGGAATAATTTTTAGGGGAGGTGATCTGTAGACTAATAACAATTTACTATAATTTTGGGACCGTTTCGGTTCCTTCTTTTGCCCTCACACTACCACGCACAGTGTCTTCACAGACGACAACAACTTTTGTGGAGGAAAAGCTGCGAATCTATCTTGAAGCTGCCCTTCTTTCTTCTTGCTGCCCCCTGCCGATGTATTGTCCTCCGTGAAAATACCGACCGAACTGCAAAAAATTCAACCGTTCGCTGTAAACTCCATTTACGGAGGTGAAGCTTCATCTGACCGGCAAGCTTTGCCGAGCTCCGGGGCATGGATAACCAAACCGCTCTTGCTGCTCATTGTTATTTAACAACGTTGGCATATACGGGACTACTGCCTCATAGTATTGCAGGAGAGCAGTAATGGTGACACTCTATTCACGATTCTCCCTGCAATTCATGCTTTCATCAGAGCTCAGGGTCTCGTATCTACGGAAAAATGTTTCTCCAAACAATCCCCGCTAACACCGAGTTAGATCTGACATCGGTAGACATATCTCGAAGTTGATAGAAGTCCCAGATGGTATATTTCATCTTTGTGGTGGCACTATATATACAAAATTATACATCTTGGTCTAACTGTAATCACCGATCAATTCCTCTCTAGAATAGAACTCCTCGTTCTGACCCTTGTTCTCCCGGCACTCATAAATAGCAATCTCTGCACTCTGATTATGGTTCGTCGCAAGCATCATCCTATGGGGGTGCAATGCCAAACAGTTGATATAGCTGTTACTACGAACAGTCCCGTTCAAGGTATTGATGAACCCTCCATTGGCAATCCTCACAATCCGCTTTCCAGCGGTGCTGTAAATGTCCACTTCTTTGCTGGCACAAGCGACTATCGGAGCATGTTCATGAATAAATGCTGTGGTCATAGTCTTCTCAAACGCCCTGAACCTCACAATTGGATCATCCTTTCTGATGTCCCATATTTGAACCAACCCATTAGAACTTCCGCTGACCAACTCTCGCATTCCTCCCCGTTGCATGTGAACATTACGGATAGGGCACCTTTCCAAAACACTTTTTGGCTTATAGACCTTCACCATGGAGTCCTTGGCTTCCAACCGACGATCATAAACACGCATGGATCCATCTTGGAACCCGGCAACGATGATATTACCACTGACTTGGTCTGAAGTCATTGTTAAAATCTGCGATGTCGATCTTACGGGTATGTCAAGAACACATTTCTCTCTTGGTGCATCCCACAATTTGATGACCTTAACATCACCCGTAACTAGCAACGTACCTCTACTTTGCTGCCATTCACTTACTAGTCCAACGGATCTAGGTGTTAACATAATATCAGTAAGTGCTCTCCATGCTGTGAGTAACTGACATTTTTCTGTTTCATGGAAATTTTTATAGATTTTCACTACACCATCACTAGATCCAGTCATGAGTAGGGGAATATGATCTTCGTTAAGGAACCTTAGGTCTGTGATTTTTGTTCCAAAAGGATTACCATTGGAAATTTTACTTATCTCGGCACCTCTACTCCAATCAAACGTCGTGATGTTGTCTCTTTCATCCGTAGTAGCTACCCATTTTTCAAATTGCGTAAATTGAAGAATTTTTGGTTGCGTAGTGTTGTTCAACCTTGAAACAATATTTTTCCAGTTACCACTTAAAGCCATTTCTTTCTGTGGCTGTGTAGTAGCGATGATGGCTTCATTTCTGTTTCTTCTCCAAATTCTTCTCATGTACTCCTCACTTCCAGGTTCATCGGCTTCCTTCGGACCTAGCTGTGATTCCTGAAAATACTCGCAACTGTAATCCAAGAACCCGCTCGTAAATGGTAAGATAGGGTACCCATTATTTTTCATTCTAGGTTTAAATCGGGGAGTGGTAGGCCTAGGATTAGTTCCAAATTCAACAGCCAATGGCTGTTGAGTCAATAGATTGCTTAATCTGTTCGAACTGGATGTTTCACTTCCAGTCTCGTCATAAAGTCCAAACGAATGCAGCCATGATTTGAAAGTCGCAACTTTGTCAGACATCGAGAAACCGTATGTGGAAGAAGCACTGGAGCCAGGGTGCTTTTTTTTGTTCTCAAATTCTGTATTTATGCGTGAATCAACGTTGAGGGACTGTACCCTTCTGGTAGTCTTTCCTGTGCTTTGGTTAAGTTTCTTGATTGAATTGGGCTGCATGTTTTTGTACTTCGTGTTATCACTCAATTTCACCAAAAGCCCACTATCCATTGAATCAGCCCTCCTCTCACCACTGCTACGACTCTGCAATAGATAGTCCTCCATAGTTGCAACTATGTCACCCAATTGAGACTCATCTAATTTCAGCATAATGTAATCAATTACTTGTTGGGCATAGTTCTTAACTTCATCATGCGGATCTTCACTAGCAATCAACAATGCTTTCCAAATAGTTGAGAAAATAGAACCGTAGGCTGGGGATTTTCTTCGAACTTCGTCAATCATCGATGGTTTATCGACTAATGTGATTTCTTCTTCCAGCTGACTAAATGCACTAACCAAAAAAAATTCGATGTACTTGACAACAAATCTGCTGAAAAAGCAAACAACTTCTCGTCTTATCAATGCTGAACCGTCGTTACAGAGACTTAAAATCTCACCGGCAATCTTTAGATCTTGCTGGTTCAACTCTTCTCTCAATCCATAACTGTTTTCCAACTCATCTCCTTCATTGGAGAGTAGAACAAAATTACTCAAAGCATCAACTATGGAAGCTCGAATTTCTGGAATGGGATCATTCACTAAATTCAAAAGCTTAGCAAAAGCGCCACTTCTCATGATTATCACGACGGCTTCCAGATGTTCCTTCACCATTCCACTAATGAGTAGGGCACTCCATTGTCTTAGTAGCGGGCTTTCTGAAGTCTCGATATAGCTGATACAGATCTTCACCACGTCAATTGAAAAGGCAAGTTTCTGCCCTTGCTTGTGATCTCTCACAAACATTGCCAAAACAAAAGCACTCATAGCCTTTTGGTCAGCAAAAGTTACATTATTATTGACCGCAGGACTCTCAATGACCAAAGGATTGCCTTGTATATGTGGTTGAGAAGGGCGTGGTTGAAATGTAAACATTTGTGTAAAATAGTTATAACCTCTATCTTTTACCAACTCTTGTTGTGCATTTTGATAATCCACCGACATGATTCTAGTCCAAATAAAAATGAGAATTGGTTTCAAATCAGGGGAAGGACTCTGTAGTAGTTTTTGAATATAAGGAAACATTCCAACACTCAAAGCAAGATAGACTGCCCAGGGTCCTAGATCCAAGAAATTTGATAGAAGATGTAGTGCTCTGAGTCTGTGAGCTTGAGAAAGTAATACTTGTAGAACTATTGGTAATTGCTGCGGAGGTTCTTTGATTGCCGAGCCATATTGAAGCCATACCTCGAATGCTGTCAAATGCTGCTGAAAAAAGGAACAGTGTTGGTAGTTCCACCCATTTTGCAATTGATTGGGAGAAATTGAAGAACTCTTACCTTTCTTTTGCGATCCATTCAAATCTGCTTCACTCGCTGATGATGCTATCTGTAGTTGGGGTATGTCCGTCATGTCAACGACTGCTGGCTCAGACTCTTTCTTTTCAAGCATCTGTCCCAGAATCTGATCAATTGCAAACTCCCACGAGTCCCACATCGGATGATTACTAACGTCAGGTAACGGAGGATCTGAAATCGGATGGCAACCAGCTTCAGGCATTAGCTTTTTAGCTAAAAGAAAGTTTCTGAACAACGCAGCAATAACCAAGTCTTGTCTGAATAATTTTTTGAATAGAGGCCTTGACAATGAAGTCCAGGCAATGGTATCCGTGACTGCAATGAATATCCAATTTAGTTCTCCCAAAGGAGTTCTCCTATCCGTTAGTTTGCCAGGAATTTCAATCACCCCATTTTTATTCTTCAAGATATCGTAGTATCCTTTTTCTCGTAAGGGAGAAAACAAGATAAACCATTTGATACTCATTTCTATCGGACGTGTCAAACAGCATGTGAATAAATCGGCTGGCAAATCGGGGTTCAAAGGTAAGATTTCATTACTCTGACAAGCTCCTAATTGAATACTTTCAATGTATGCACTTACTGGTGATGGCGACGCCATATCTGTATGATGATTGGCTTCATCGTCGATCCTCTTTTGAATAAACCTTTTGTTATTCTCAATGACATGGCCTGCAGCATTGGTATCAACGACCATTATATAAGGGGCACCCAACCAATTTTGAAGATCATATAAACTTACTGGTATATATTGCGTATATCCTCTGTTAAATACCCAAATTTCTCCTGAGTGAGTTGGCTGTGGAACACCATGCCCATTATAATGAAATAATATCCTTTCATCCTTGGCATTTCTACGCAATGAGGTACAAAGTCGTTTCAAATCTTCCACAGATGGATCTAGGGATTGCTTATATTTTGCCCTTGAAGATATGGACTCATAGTTACTTTGTAAATGCTTTCCAATGGCTTGTAGTGCCAATTTTGTGTCAGGGTATGTGGATGGATTAACAAATGCTTCCAGGTATGGGTATTCTTGGGGACGCAAGATATCTGGTGGAGGAATACCCAAATTCAGACACATTACTAGAGCCGCCATTGTCGTCTTCTTCTTGTTTCCGGACGACTTCCAATCTGTAATTTTGTATGTATCATCTTGTGGAGAGGGATTGGCTGAAGTTGTGTTTCTTTTTAAGTCAAAATGAGAATAATAATGTGATTGTAGATTGTCTAAAAAGTATGGATCGTTCAAAAATCCATGCCGTAATTCTGCAGCCATCGTGTCAAATTGTAAAAATTTTTTATGGTGACTTTGGTTTCTTGGCTGAAGGTGCCAAAACCGTGGTTTGACGGGCCAAATATCTGCCTAGCCAACGAAGCATTGTATAACCCCGTCCACGTCTCTCGGTCCAAGCTGCTTGTATCAATCCGCATCCGTCGCTTCTCGTTTCCGACCGAGGTAATCGAAATTCGACAAACGAGACAGATGGGGTCACGTGGCCCGCTTCAAGGAAGCTATCCGTTAGTTTGCTGTTGTTACAATAGTTACATAAATAAGGTAAACATTCTATATCATAGTGGTAGGCTAATATTAGTGATTCTTGCGGCTTTCTTAAATTGCAGATGATACCCGTCTTCCCATTTCATTCACAGTATTATTCCGGCTCCGACTGTTTTTCATGCTCTTGTCCCAGAAATCCAGTGAAGCAACCACGTCATAGCCTCTATCGTCTTCATATGCATACAGGATCTCCTGCGAGGAAGCATGCAAAAACCGTATGTTTTCACCCACGATGACCCTCAACAATTCTGCGTTTTGGACACTTCTTATCTCAATGAAATTAGAGTCAAATGCTAAGAGGTACGGATACCAAAGAGCAAATGAATGCGGCACACCTTCCCATTCGATCATCCATTTTGGGCGAACACGCCAACCGTTGTGGTTGATGAAGAAAGAAAAGTTAGAGTAAGATAGCAAGAGGTCACTATTGATTCTGTCGATCTCCAAAGGTTTGAGACCTTCTTTACTTGTAGCAAACTCCAATGAGGTATCTGCAGGATCTAATAATGCCTCCATGGTGTTGTTGACCAAAGAGACAATTTGGAAACCATTCGAGCACCCGACACATAGCTTTGTCTTCAAAAAGTTAATTGAAACAGGTTCAGAGCTGAAGTGAATGTCTTCTCTGTCACTGATGAACTTCTTTTTCTGCCTCTTTTGTTGCACAGGGTCAATGGGCTCGAAAATACGAACAATGTTAGAAGTCGATTTTGCCGCACACAAAAGCATCCGACCATCACAAACTCCAATCTTAAAGAATGAAACATGATTCATTAACTCCTTAGCTAACTTTGCGTTTTTCGCAGGGTCTCCCCCGTCTAAGACACTTGTTGGCCAGCACAATAATTTTTTATCACACAAGGCAACCAAAATTTGATACTCTTGAATGATTTCTGCTTGAATGATGTTGACCTTAGATATCACTTTTATTCTAGAAGTATTGGCCGCTAATCGATCGCCAGTGTAAACGCCAGAGTCCGTACCATATAACAATTTCCTGCCTCCATCAAACGGTACAACACAATTAATCCTATTTTGAGAATCAAAGAAATTTGAGCAAAGCGGAGTCAGGGTATAAACGTCATTATCCGCTAGTATCTTTTTTGTTTGAGCTTCGATCTTACTTGCCAATATTTTTTGTGTTGCAGGAGTACCATATAGTGTCAACTCATATCCATGAATGCCAATATACCTGAATGAAATAGGTGACTTTAAAACGGTGGAATTTAATGGAACTAATCCAGAATTAGAGTTCAGACCCAGTTGAGAAGGAGCAGAGCCAGTCCTCATGGCCGCAGATCTGATGGCTCTTATAGATGGTGGATTTTCAGTGGTAGAGAAAAATAAAAGCGGTAAAGGAATAGGTCTTTGGTAAACCTTGAATATCTCTCTCTTGTTCGTGTAGCCCAGTTTGATGAATAGTAAACAGTGGTCAAATAAATACACATGAATTTCACCTTGCTTTTCCTTCTCCTGATAACCTTTCTTTTTCAAAATACACTGATATATGACCTTTCTATTGTCTGCACTCAATTTCAGATCCACCAGTTCACCCGGCTTGAATAACAATTTTTGTTTGATCTGGAATAGGTTCATCTTATCAGATTGTTTACCGGTTTCGAAATTGATTTTAGTCAACATTTTTTCTAAGAGCTCAATTGCGGTACCCAATTTTTTGTGCTCTGAAGATTCGGGATCTGTATGATCCCTTATACTTTTCAACAACAATGGATATCGTGCAGGTCTTGTAGTAGGTTTAGACAAAAATGAAGACAAATCCAACCTTTTAGATTCCTCCCTTTTAGCAGTATCCTCTATGAACCTTCTTAGTAGGGGATTGTGTCTTCTCTGCCTATCAAACTCATATTTACCAATAACTTGTCCAGCACCATATGTAATAAACGGCGTAAATTGAGGTATATAATCGAGAAAGATGTCGGTAATCGAATCCACGATAGGTGATTTCTGTTGTCGTCTGACCAAAGCCTCAGCAAACTTATGATTAACTTCCCAAATCTCATTGATATTGTGGAAAACATTCCTGATAAATTGCTCCCTCTCCTTATTTTTAATGATCTTGGTTTCAGCCAGAGGTCGCATCCAAAATTCCCTAATATATTCTAGATCTTTGATAAACGCCTTTTCAGAATTTATGGTCTCAAAAATACATTCCTGTCTTTTAATTTCCCTTTTGTCCAGACCGTCCATCAAACTTTTAGGAACGGTCAATTGCCAGTATTGCTTTTGATCATCTTGAGTAAACGAAACATGCGAATCTGACCTAATCAAACTGCTGCTTTGCATTTCTGATCTCATTTTTTGCTCGAACCTTCTTGGACATGAAACACTGTAGCATATTTTGTCTCTAGTACAAGTTGGCGAATAACATTCAGTGAGTAATGTAAATACACCAGAAATGGGGTTGGACTCTAGTATTTTCTCATTAGAATACGTGAGATTTGAGGCCGAAGTACTCATATTGTATTCATCTGAATTGTTCATATTGCTCGAGACCGAATTCTGTCTTCGGAAATCTTCCGATTGATTGTAGAGATATTCATCGCTAATAAGATAAATTTCGTTTTTGTTATCTCTCAATTTGTGTTCATAGGTCACATCATGAAAAAGCCGCTGAGAATCAAGTGATCTGCCAAGAATGATGGCCAAATTTCTATCACGAATTTTAGTTATACGACAGATAACATCAATTGCCTCTGCACCCGAAAAAGAGTTTCTATACTCTATTCCATATTTGAAGTGTCCCGAAAGCTTGATTTCATGCAAGAAAGCAGCTGCTACTTCAGAAACAATTGCAGGATATATGTATTTCTTTTTCATTGAAGGAGTTGCCACAAGGGTACTACTCAAAGAACTCGAGGAAACATATCTATTCTTTTCAGCAGCCGTTCTCAGTGAAGTGTTTGATGCTACCCTCTTTGTCAGAGTGCTCAAAGATCTGGACTTCTTAGGAAGCTCTTGCGCATTATAATCTATTTTCTGAGGGATTATTCTACCACTACTAGTGATCTGTTTCAGAGGAGTGTGGTACTTTTCCATTTCCCGAGCCGAGCTGTGTCCTGAATTTACGGGAGATTCAGGCTGATTGTTGACTGAGGTGGACGAGAAATTCCTTGCGCTTTTTAGAAAGTTGATCGATTGCCTAACAATTGGACTTTTCCTTGCAGAACTTGGTGGTGGAGATGTCTGCTGTTGTTGCAGTGAAGATGATTGAAAGTCTTTGAGGTAGGGTAGAGATGGGGATCTTTTTGTACTATCCAAACTTGAGCGAGTCTCCGTTTTGGTAAGCGTCTCGGTTTCAGCTCTCTCCTTTGCACCTACAGATTTGGCAGGAAGAAGTTGTTGAGATTTGTAGATAGAAGGTGTTTGTTGAGATTCGCAGAGTGCACGAGGAGTTGGAGGAAGATTGGTGGAAGAGGAGGAATTTGAAGTGGTTCTGATTGCCAAGGGCCATTCTCCAGTTGAGTCTGGGGTTCGCAGATTACCCTGTTGTCCATTAGCTGCACATGCTCCCCTTTGAAATGATATTTCACTCAACTGGGTGTTGATCTGAGGGGCATTAGGCACAGGAGGCCTGTTCAAATTGTATCTCTTTTGCGGCAGAGGAAGTGGTGCAGGGCCTGATTTGTGATTGTTGTGTGGATGATACTGTTGGGGTTGTGGCGGTTGTTGGAGGTGCAGTTGTGGTTGTGGTGGTGGTGGTGGTGGTACTTGAGAATGTGAGGAATATTGCTGTTGAGGATGTTGATGTTGATGTTGATGTTGATGTTGATGTTGCTGATGTTGCTGATGTTGCTGATGTTGATACTGGCTCTGCTGGTTTGAAGCATAGTTGTTTTGATACTGCTGCTGCTGCTGTTGCATAAAGGTGTAGGGTGGTTGGGAGACAGAACGCTGACTGTACACGGGTGCACCTTGCTGCATCTGGACCGGCTGCTGTAGAGGTTGCTGTTGGCGATGATGGTATCCGTTGTTATCGTGGGACACGGATCGTACGTTGACCGGTCCCGGCTGGCCGTACGGAGAGGAGTTTTGCAGGTTCTGAGACTGGTTGTAGTGCTGCAGTTGCTGTTGCGGTTGAATTTGAAACTCGTTTAAAGCTGGGATCCTGCCATTCTTCCTCTCGGGCGTGGTGATAGGAGTTGCCTGAGGCAAATGTGGAATGGCTCTGTACTGCGGCTGCGAGGAGGATATCTTTGCCCGTGTTGGCGACGGAGTCACGGATGTTACCGACGAACCTGGAAAGTTGGTCGAGAGCGGGGTCGTGGGAGACTGCAGCTGTTGTTGTAGCTGCTGGTGCAGTTGCTCCTGTCTATTCGGAGATGTCAGCTTCGGCGCCGGCAAGGAGGGTATGTCCGAGAGCGGGTGCTCGGTCTGCAATGAGGAGAACTGTGTCCGCAATGAATCTGGCGGGTTTCCCCTCGACTTCGGATTGTGTGTCATGATGGGGTGTTTTCTAGGTTTTCAAATCTAGAGTGACAGAGTGGTGTCAGTGAGGCCGATGCCAAATAGTAAGGGTCTCGGAGGGAATGCTGGGTCTATAAAGGTGGGAGGGGGGATCGCAACAGAAAAGGTGTGTGTGGAATGAGTTGTACAAGTCACAGTGTGGGGCGCAGGATAATGATCTGGACAGGGAGTATGCTGATACTGCTGGACGTCAAATGTATGTAAATGTAAAACTTGGAACGTGGAACGAAAAGATGAGACGCACTCCAGTGTCTACCTGCCGGAAGATGTAGCGGCAAATGGGTAATCCAGGAAAGAAGACGAGGCTCCTGTCAAAAAGAGACGGTGCAAGTCGGTCAATGCTCTGCACAATTGGTTATGTCCGCTTGCTGACACACCTGAATCAAAGATCGTCGATATTAATAGAACAAAATCGTTGGGCTTTTCGGGATGCTCTTCACACACAGAAACTCGGGTTCTGTTTTCCCAAAAGTAGCCACTGCTGAACACGGTACTCGACACTCTCCAACCGGCCTGCAGTAGCGTGTCCGGGGCCCTGGCATCCCCTCCCGCCGCCTCTTCGGACACCTCGTCCTCTCAACAGGGTGCCTCCTGCTCGGATGTCACCGTCCTCCTCCTCTCCCTCTCTCCCTCACCAGTTCCAGAAGCTCGCGCCCGTGCACCGGCGGCGTCCGCAGGCATCCTATCTCTTCAGAGGAGACGGACTGAACAACAGAGCCTAGAGGACGGGACGGGGTCATGCCGACACGTTTCAATCGACTCGGAACATACTGGAACGCACCGAATACACACTCAACATCATGCCTGTACGTTCATGCTCTCTTTATCTCGTGGTAGCCGAGCCTCTAGTTCTGCAGACCCCCCCACTACCGGTTCAAAAATACTAACATGCGTCACGGCTGCGCCGTCTTCACCACGTATCTTCCTTGTACAGGCCTACCACTCAACATTCCTCGCCGAAGAGGACACGAACGCAAGAATAGTGGGGAACATCGCCGTTCTTCCGCTGAAAACCCGTTTCAAGGGCCCCTCGCTGCCATGCATGGACCCATACGACATCATCGACGAGGTGCTCGACTTGTTCAGAGCAAACACCTTCTTCAAGAACTTCGAGATCAAGGGTGCCTCCGATAGAACGCTCATCTACGGTATACTCTTTGTGTCGCAGTGCCTCAATGCGCTCAGCCCACACACTTCACAGAACGACGCCGTCAGGGCGCTCACAAACTTGTCCTTAGACGACTTTGCCATTCCGGGAGACATCGGCTTCCCGCTTAACGCCCTCTACCTCCCTCCTTCGAACAAAAACGACGCCGTATTTCTCAGACAGTATCTAGCCCAGTTCAGACAGGAGTTAGCTTCCAGGTTGATCCAGAGACTCTACCAATCGGACCCCACGAAGCCTAGCAAGTTCTGGTTGGCCTTCGGAAAGAAGAAGTTCATGAACAAGTCCCTGTAAACCCCTCCGTATATAACGATAACACAAAAATACATCTATATGTATCATTAGATTACAGACTTTTTATAGCTTAAATCTTGAAAACTTCGACATTGTGGTGATCCAATTCGCTAATCATGTCATTCATGTCGTCACTTTTAAAGTCCCAACCAAGCATAGCGCTCAACCCCAGCCTCTCCAAGCATGGCAACCGTTCCTCGTCAACCGCAATAGTAACATCGTTGGGTGAGAGCTTGTCACACATACCCATGTATCCAGTACTTTCGATGATGATGCTCCTTAAAGGTCGCTTGTACTCCTCCAAGACAACTAACAATTCCTCGCTGAAAAGTTCCCACGAAATGTATGCTATATCAACAAAGAAACTCTTCAAATTTGGACAAAACCAGAACGCCCGGTCTGCTCCATTCTCGCCGATCTTCGGCATCGGATATGTGATCGACAATCTCCTCAAGTTGATACCGATGTTGGACAGAATGTCATCTAGTCCGGCTCTCGTTAAATGAGGACAATGTGCAAACTCTAGATTTGTGATTGTTTCGGGAAATCGCACATTAGTGGCAAAGACATCAGTAATTCCGCCCTGGAGTCTTAAATACCACAACTTCTGAGGCCATTCAAAATCAAATTCGTCGCAAGTCACGGAACTCCGAGGAAAACACAACTGCTCCAACTCGGGAAGGCACTGAATACTTCTGAATAATTCTGCGAGGTTCACACTCTCTGAAACTAACCTCAAATCTAAAACTTTCAAATTCAAACAACTCTTTATGCTGACTAAGGGAGCTGCGCCAAAACTCGACTGTGAAGAAATAAACACTTCCAAAGAGTTGCTCGTACGTCGGAGTAGCTTGCTCATGTAGGAATTTTTTCCCGACTGTATAACTCCTGACAAATCAAGACAATTGACCATGTTCTGAAACTTTCTTTTTTGTAAGAGTTTCAAGTTTTTGGGTATAAAATCACTCGGCTCTCCTGGAAGCCTCACAAATGCAGCGTTATCACCACTGATAACGTCTAGAAAGGGCAGTAAATTAGTTGACACTAGCTTTGGATGCTCATAAACCTTCCACAAAGAGGACCAATAAATGGCTCTGCATAGCAGTAGATGATTTGTACAGGATGGATTTGATGTGTACTCTAAAATTTTGAGTATGAGTTCGAGTGGCAATTTCAGCTTTTCTTCTTCAATTCCATTTCCCCTTTCCTCAGTCTCATCTTCATTCTCACAATACATTTTTTGACCTGATTTTAAAGTAGAGACATTTTTATGCTTCGACCTGACCAGCTTCTTCTTGCTGCCAACGTGTTCAATGCTCCAATCGTCGCCATCTTCCCAGTTTTCCTCAAAATCATCAGCCTCTCCAACGTCGGGGCGAGATACGCCATAGACGTATTTCTTGTAGAAAACACCGCGGGTCTTCTTTGGCCTACTTTTGTTTGCCATGGATCAATGCATCCAACTCATACAGATGTACTTGCACAAAGAAGTCAACTTTGTACTTCCTGACTGTTATGGAGCTCAAAAGTATGAAAATGAGAAAACAAGAAAGTAAAAATTAGATGATATGCCTAATTCAAGAAATACCCGCGCAATCTCTGAATATTCATGGTGACCATTTTCTTTGTTCTCCTCAAGACTGCTACTACCGGAGCTGGGAGTATCCAAAGTAGGATCTGCTTGATGTACAGCTTGAGAATGTTCAAACGGATCCGTTTGCGTTTCTTCAATGCAAGAAGCATGTTGTATATCTGATTCAGGTCCTTTTGATTGATCTGATCCTTCTCCTGTACTTTTTTTTCCAAGTTGTTGAGTTTTTCATTCAAGTTGTGATTGAATGTGTAAATAATAATATTCTGCTCTAGTTTATCATTCTCTAAGGTGCTTACTTTCTTTTCCAAAAAAATGATCTTCTTCTCTAGAGAATTGATGTAGCCGATGGATGCAGAGTAGTATTTATCAAAGTAAGGGGTGCCTTTCATTGAGGAGTTGATGTCCGAGTTTGCAGTTGAGCCCAGCGCGGACGCCAAACCAAAGTCGTCGAAATTGCTGACTCTACCAGATGAACTGCTCACAGTATTGCCACTGCTATGGTAGTTGAAATTGATGCAGGTACCAATAGGGTTGTTACCATGGTTGTACCCGTTGTTGATGCTGTTGCTGAGATTACTGACGCTGATTTCGTCCAAATTATACACCCATATCACCAAACACCAGATTACAAAGCTCACTCCTGCCTTCCAGATACTCAAAACCCATGCCACAAGTAAAACGGCAATTACCGTTACCCAGAGGTCAAACTTGAGGTCCTTAGTCAAGATACTGAGCGTCGTCAATGCCAACTTCAACTTCAGTCTACACAGGCTCGTTGTGAGCGGAAGGTGATGGATCACATAATAGCCTAACACTAGAAGCAAAAGCAGGGCAACCACAAACACCACCGATGAAACACCTGGCAATCTTGACAAAGAAACGTTCTGTAACAGGGTGAATATGATGCTGAGAAGAATTACATGTACTGACGAGAGGTTCAACGACGGCTTTCTTCTAGCTTCCCTGTATCCCCGACCGGCAGGAACATCAATAGAAGAGTATACTGGCTTCGGATCCATCGTGAGTAGTTTGTTCTATCTGAGATGCGGGACAAATCTATGTAAATTCCTCGTGAATTCTTCTGTGCTCGTGTATACATTCGTGCCTGATGGGGCAAAAATGCCCAACACGTCAAAATCGGCCTCTCTCCCGGACAGACAGGCACCGTTTTCCCTTCATTGACCGAAAAGGGGAACTCCGAAGCAGAGTGAGGGCGACGGGTCTGCTGAGCCTCAGGAAGCAACCCATAACCGGCGGCCCGGCTAGCCCTCATTATATCACGTGCATAAAACAAGGGCTGTTAGCCTTATTTGGAAAGCCACCTTAGTGTGCTGTATTTTTCACAGTCACGCGCTTCAATCTCGGTGTATGCCACAGATTTTTTTCTCTCGCTTCCTCCGCTTTTGGCTTTTTTTTCAGTGCCCCCCCTACTGTGCGGGCGTGTGAGGGTTAGGGGGGAGAACACCCTGCTAGCGACTGCTACGTTGAACGTGAAGGCGGTGTGTTGGACTGTCTTTTCAAAGTGGTTAGAGGAGGTGCAATCAAGTATTGCAGTATTCATCTGCTTACAGCTTTTTCTTCATAAATTTCTATCTTCTGCTCTCCTTCCTTCACCAGACATCTTTTAGCACAGCTAGCTTCCAAGAGTATACATATCATCCAACATGGTTTTAGTTCAAGATTTGTTACACCCAAACCCAGCTTCTGAAGCTCAAAAACACAAATTAAAGACATTGGTCCAAGGCCCAAGATCTTTCTTCATGGATGTCAAGTGTCCAGGCTGTTTGCAAATCACCACTGTCTTCTCACACTCCCAGACGGCTGTCACCTGTGACTCTTGTACCAACGTCTTGTGCACCCCAACCGGTGGTAAGTGCAAGTTATCTGACGGTTGTGCTTTTAGAAGAAAGTAAGTCAATTTGCCATTCTGATTAGATTATAAATATTTGATTATTCTGCTTTTAACTCATTGTGCGTAACTCTTCCACTTGTCTTGTTCTTGTTTCCATAGTTCCATCTACACAAACAGGGAGTTTAGAAACCAGTCAATAAGTCATTACTTTACAAGCATAAAAACGAAAGACCAATACAACACCAAAAAAGTTCAAACAAAACAAAAAAAATGAAGGAAAAAATATAAATGCTTAATTTTACTTTAGCATCTAAATAACTTAGGTACAACTTATATCCTCTTTCAATAAAAATAAAACTGATTTAGCTTTTCAAAATCATTCACTATTCGAAGAGGAAGCAAAACCAATGTTTCACTGCAATGCTTAGCTTGATTTGCTTCTTACTTAAACACTACGCTCATCTTTGTTTGCTCTTGTTGTATTTGTTATTTTACACTTGTCTATGTTTATCGACTATCCTTTCCCATTCTATTTTTTCCCTATTTCCCATAGCATGAAGCTATGCCTACAAAATAAACCCATTTGGCTGGATCATTCATACTGATTTAACTGCATTTAATATCTTTGGTTAGTTGATTCTTGTTTAATTCTATATAATATAAATACCTAATGTATGATTTAGATTTGCTCTTTTTCGATATTGTTGCAGCTTTAGTTTGCTGTGAGAGGACCCATCCTATGCCTTTATTTCCTGTTTGAACTCTATTCTATTCCTCCTATCTAATTAATTATACACCTGCCCTCTATTACTCTGCTTTTGGCAAACGGTTAGCAGCCTTTTTTATGATTTCTTTGGACTTCAACAAGTTGACAATCCTAACCCTCTCATCATTGAGATGGGCATTGTCGGTGGACTGTCCAGTGGGTACATGAACAGCAGAACATGCAAACACCTTTTCCAAAAATCTGATGGAAGGAATGCTGCCTCCCTCACGAACGAAAATAGGAGGTACCCCCCATTCTTCGTCCAAACATGTGCTGAGAATCTGATACGCCAAATTGTTGACGTCCCCTAGCCAAGGCTCAGCTTCATGCATTATCTTGACATCAACATGATTGGTGCTTTCCAAGTCTTTGAAACAATTGTTGACGTATTCTATGAAGGACTCTTTCACATTTTCTAGCTCCTGTCCAGGTATTATACGGATACTTAATTTGGCTTCTGCCTTCTGTGATATAACAGATCCGTTATCAGGCCCCGACATCTCGATTTTATGCAAGGATAAACTTGGCAGTCTCCATTTTCTTATCAACTCATTGATATCCAAGTCTGACACTCTACGTGCTATCTCCTGATAGAGAGGGATTTCCCAATCCTCCAAATACTGCAAGTTCTCTCTATGGCCATCTACACTATCGCTTCTGTTTCTCTTGTAGATTTCTTCAAACCCAGGAATCAAAATCTGATCTCTATTGACTAATTTGCTCAGTAATTTGACAAGATCCATACTAGGTTCTATAACAACACCACCATCGACGCCACTGTGCCTGTCTGGCTTGTCACTCCATACAACCATTTCGATCTCTATTCTGCCTCTAAGACCGTAATTAAGAGCCGGAGTCTTGTCATCTAACCAGTAACTATTACTAAGTAATATCCAATCTATAGGCTTACCACCGTCGCTGATCTCATATTGATTTTCCAACACTGCGTTTTGGAAACCCCAACTGCCAGCCTCTTCCTCTCCCTCAATAACAAAAATGAAATCTGATTCCAATTCTCTACGAGAGTGCAACTCGGCAATGGCGAATATTGAAACAAGTAGAGGACCTTTATTATCAGTGACGCCTCGACCGTATATATATCCATTGCTTGGTGTCATTGTGAAAGGTGGGGTCTTCCATGTAGAAGTTGAGGCTGGAATAACGTCATAATGACCGTACCATAAAATTCTCGGTGTATTTTGGGGATCCTTTATCTTCTTTGAATTGGCCTTGAAGATAGCGTGAACAATGGGATTACCATTTGGAATTGGGAACATCTGAGTTTTCGAGGCACCAAATGATTTGAACAAAAGTGTCAAGAAATTAGCACATTTCCGACACTCTTCCTTATAAGTGTCAGGTTGTTTGGATACTGACCTGAATGTGATCAACTCACCCAAGATCTGCAGAAACTTTTCGTTCGTCAAATATGTCGAGAGGTCTTGATGCTTACCGTCAGGAACCGTAACATCTCCGCTTGAAAGTAGTTTGTTGTCTAGAGATAATGTATCGCTACCGGTAATGCACGTATTACTCATGCTATGCAATGACCACAGGGAGATGGTTTTGTCAGAACCGGCACTGACTAAATATGATTCATTTTCCACTGCAAACGTGACCAATGTCAAGCACGGATCGTCCTTGGTGACTCGCACACAAGTTCCTGCATCGTTATTCTCTATTTCGATGTCAACTTGGACAGTTGAATTGGACAAGATCATTTTGGTAATTCCGAACTCCGTCCCCATCAACAACCATTGCGGATAGTTACCGTTTGTAGATGGCGAGACTGCAAGCGTGTAGACATCATTAGGATCAATCTGGAAATTTTTCAACAGTTGGAAAGTTGCTAAATCCCACATGCAGACATTACCTTCGGATGAACCTGCATATACTGTGAGAGAAGACTGTGATACTGCAAGAGAAAATATTGAATCGATTTTCGGATGTGACAAGGAACGCAAAAATACAAGACTACCGTCGTTTTCGTTTGAATAGCCCCATAATTTGATTTCACCATCACCACCGGCTGAGACGATCACGTGTCGGTAATTCTCAGCTATATTATTTGCGAATGTAGAGGTGAGAGGGTTGTCTATGCTGATAAAGTCAATTGCATATAGATAACCATTATGCGCGTAGCTGATAATATTCTCAGTTGGAACTTGTATGACTTTGACCTGTTGGTGCAAATCAGAATATGATGGTTGACTAATACCACTCTCTAGTGGTATGGTATCAGTGAAAGATAACGGAGAGGATGATTTGGAAAGTGCTCTTTTTGTTTTCTCGGAATCGAAAAATTTGTCGAATCTGTTGCTTGGCATGAACTGCAGATGGTCATCTGCAGATCCGTTTATGGCAGTGTCCAGGTGGACAAAAGACAATGACGCGTTTTGTGCTCCGATGAACACCGACTGGATCTCATCGATCCACGTTATCGAGAAGATATCGCCAATGTCTAGTAAAGAATAGATGGTATGCGTAGGGATTAGCTGGATGAAGGAGTCGTATGTTGATTCTGTCGTTTGACTCTCTTGGTATGAAACTTTGCTGCTATGACGAGACTGTGTATCCTTTATCTTCCACACTTTCACCAACGAGTCCGATCCACCACTGAATAGGATGTTTTCGCAATCACTGAGGTGCAGACATAACACCGAGCCAACATGTGTTGGTATTTCGAGCTTTTTCTGGAATGTCACTAGGTCAAGCACCAGAATAGACGATTCCTGTGTTCCACAGAAGAGAAGCTTTCTTCGTGGAGATGCCACCATGCAGAGGATGGAATGCTTGTAGTTCCATTTATGTAGAAGCGACTTCTTGAATTGGGAAGAGTGGTCCTTCGTGAGATTGGAATTCGACTCTGAAAATTCGTGATGGTAGCTGAAGGAACTGAGCTCCACGTTCTGGTATGACGGACTCAAGTTTGATATCGGCGTGGACGACGTCGAACGTGACTTGCTCATCGATGCAGACGACCAAGCCATTTCTATAAAACTGCAGACGGTCTTCCGGTCCCTTGCTGACAAAATTTGTTTACCTTTAGACGTCAATTGACAAATACGCAGCCCTTCACAGGTATCAGTCTCTAGCTCCGTGTTTCACAGCTCCATGGCGGGAGAAGCCACAGTTTCCATCGAAGAGCCAGGAGACTTGCTCTGTGCTGCCAGAATTTTTTCTGCGGAGAAGGAAAAAAAAGAAGAGAAAGAAACAATGGGGGAGGGAAATTATAATGAGAAAAGGTAAAAAAAGGCTAAATGAAAAAAAAAGAAATTATGCAAAATTATAAAATATGCTTACGGCATCAAAACAAAGTCGGTCGACGTAGCTGACGTAATCAGTTTTTTTACTGATGCGCGCGCTTTGTGTACATCCAAGTTGTGCTGTGTGTTTTCATTGGCGGTTGCAGTATAGCAGCGGCAACACAGAGGGCGAGGTGGAGCGCTGGCTGGCGAGGCCTAGCAGGAGGAGCGTTCGTGGAGGTGAAGACGGCAAAGGTTGTAGAACAAAGACCGATACGAGCACAACAGAGCACCGTTCGTGTAGGAGGATAGAGTCTTGTTGTGGTCCCATCTACACAATCAACATGTCTGTCGCAAAGTCTGCTGCCACCAAAATTGACTGGTCAAAGATCATTCCACAATTAGGCCTTGCTGGTCAAACCGCTTCCTCTCTTACCGCTTTCAAGAAGAGAAACGATGAAGCCAAATCCAACTTGTACGAATTGAAGCAGCAACCAACCGAGGTCAACTTCGGTGCTTACTCGAAGTTAAAGAACACCGAGATTGTCAGTAAGATCAAGTCTGATGTGTCCTCCTTCTCGCCATCCACTATCGACTTATCCAAACAATTGAACGTCATCGAGGCTTTCGAAGTCAAGGCAATTGAAAACGCAAAGAAGACCGAATCCTTAGTCTTGGCTGAATTAGCAGACTTGGAAAAGACCCTCGACAACATTGAATCTGCAAGACCATTCGACCAATTGACTGTTGACGATGTCGTCAAGGCTAGACCAGATGTCGAAGACAAGGTTGCTGACATGGTTTCCAAGGGCAGATTCGAAGTTCCTGGTTATAAGGAGAAGTTCGGTGACTTGGTTATCATGTGAGATTAGATGTGGAGAGTTTGGTTACGCTTATAATCTTCATTTATTTATTTATTCCTATTTATTTATTAAATGCAGCCAGTTATGTTATATTCACGTTAATGTTATTTGATTCTACAGAAACCCTGTATTATTTAATTGTTGTAGGGACGGCCACTGCACGTTTCTAGCACGCAAATATATCATCCACGCACGCTTGCCTTTCAACAGCTCGGAATATAAACGCCAACATGTTTGAGACACCATTTTTCTTCCACCTCTGCTTGTCTAACTACCCTGTGCCAACCTTTCTGCGATACTTCCCTGCCGCATTTCTGTTATGTCTACGCCGAATCAAGTGCTTTCTGAAAGGTTTCTTTCGGCCTTGACTGTGGAAAAGCGGGAAGACTATGAAACCACACACCAGTTACTATCAACGACGCCTCCGAAGGTTTTGGCACGAAACGGCTTGGCAATCCTCAATCTTGTGATAGAGAACATTAGGAAGAGCATAGGAGGCAAACTTATTTTGGAATTAGCCTTAGATGGTGCAATAGCGAGATCTACAGATACCAAACCGAAAAAAGTTGCAAAATCAGGTAAATCAGGTCGATCCGGAAAGCCAACCAAATCAAGCAGAGGTGGAGTGAAAAACTCCAAAGGAGGTTCATTCGCCAAACAGGGCAACAATCAATTATCCAATGGTGACTTCAGAGCAGGAGACATTGTTAGAATAGATACAAATCCGTCGGGAAACCAGTCCTCTGTTTTGAAGAAACTTCAAAATTCATCGAAAAAGGAAGATACTGAAAATGCTGAGACAGAACATATCCCCTTGGAAGGTGTAGTGACTTCATCTTCCAACTACAAAATATGCATTTCATTGACTAACGCAGGCTCTGATGCTACTGGGAAGGACAACTCCAACGCTGACCGTGCATGGGAACTACAATCCTCGGGAAAGCGTGTTTGGATAGTGAAAGTTAGTAACGAATCCACATACAGGAGAATGGAATCCACTCTAAGAAAATTGTCCGAGTTTTCATTAGACTTCATTTCCTCAAATCAGGAACACGCTCCTCCAATTGTACAATATCTTCTTGGTGTCAAAGAATATCTTCCACCATCGACCAACGAACTTCTGGCAGTGAAAGAAAAGGTGAAGTACAAAAATGGCAATCTCAACGAATCACAGCAGAATGCCATTGCCTTTGGTCTTGTATCACCTTTGACAATTATTCATGGTCCTCCAGGAACCGGGAAAACGTCTACTCTAGTGGAATATATAATTCAACATCTCGAGTTGAACCCGAACAAGAGAATTTTGATTACTGCTCCATCAAACATTGCGGCAGACACGATCATCGAGAGGTTATCTGACTATTTCGAAGGTGATGATGCTAAGTTGGTTAGAATTGGCCACCCAGCACGTATACTACCATCAACAAGAAAACATGCTCTTGATTTCCTTGCTTCTCAACTGGGTGGAGAAGAATTGGATGATTTGACTAATGATTTATCGAAACTCGAGAAAGAAGTTCGAAAGCCAAGGATAAGTACAAATTATGGTGATCGAAGAGAGTTGTGGAAAGAAATCAAGGATCTCAATAAAGAGTTCCGATTTAGAAGTAAAAAATGCGTTCGTGAAATCCTCATTGGGGCCAAAGTTGTCGTGGCGACCTTGCACGGTTCAGGTTCATGGGAAATTGTTGGAAATCTGTACAATTATGACAAAACGACTACTAACCTCAAAGGTTTTGGAAAGGGGTTTTTCCACACTGTTATAATAGATGAGGTGTCTCAAGCTTTGGAGCCTGCGTGCTGGATACCAATTATCAACCACTCTCCGGACAAGTTAGTCCTTGCAGGCGACAACAAACAATTACCACCAACCATACATGTTTCTGAGAAAAATTCGGAAGGCAAACCGCTAGAATATGGCGCAAGTAACAAAAGAGCATACAAAGTACTCTCTCAATCACTATTTGATAGGGTGGTCCGCATGTACGGGGGTGTCGAGCTTGATATTCCGTTTATCAAATTCCTAGATACGCAGTATCGTATGTGTGAAAAATGTATGGAATTTCCAAGTGAGGAGTGGTACAATGGAAAATTGAAAGCAGCAGAATTTGTTAAGGATTGCAAAGTTATTGATTTAGTCAAAGAGCACCAAAGGGACGCCAATAGACATAACCCGTCTCATTTAACGAAACACAGTAAAACGAAAGAAAAGAAGAAGAAAAAGGATGAAAAAGATGAGAAATCCGAATTTCCTGCAGTTCAGGAATCACTTGAAGAATTACATATTGATGGAACTTTAGAGGAAAGCGATCTCATGGAGCAAGTCGTGTGGTTTGACACTCAAGGAGGGTCATTTCCCGAGTCTGTTGAAGAGTCTACTGATACTTTGGGAAAATCGTACGGTGTGGGGGGCTCCAAGTACAATATTGGAGAATGTTACGTTGTGCAGCGACATATATCTGCATTGATCAGTCTTGGAGTTAAAGAAGAAGATATTGGAGTCATTGCGCCTTATAGCGCCCAGGTTGCAAGATTGAGATCTTTAATTTGGTCAGGAAGTCTAGATTTAGAAGAAGACGAGAATAGGAAGGATTCGAGTCTTGATAGCTCAGAGGAGACATCCATATTTCCCGAAATAGAGATAAGTACCGTTGATGGGTTTCAGGGGAGAGAGAAAGAGATAATTATCTTGTCTCTTGTTCGTTCCAACTATGGGGATTTTGGTGACTCGAGAGAACGTAACTGGGAATCTGCCGATGTTGGGTTCTTATCCGATTTCAGAAGATTGAATGTTTCTATCACGCGTTGCAAAAAGCAACTTGCAGTTGTCGGTGATATGGAGACATTGGAACAGAGTGGTATTCAGATGCTCAAAGACTGGTGTGAGTGGTGCTCGGAAAAGGCAGATATTAGATATCCGGATACCTAGTGATAAATACTAGTACTATTATTATACATCTAAATTTATATTTTACAAACGAGCTTTTCAGGTATCACTCTCTTTTATCGTATATGCTGATGACAATCTCGGTATCACCGGTGACGACGCTGCCTAGCTTCGGGTTGACGCTCAAGATTCTAGGCACAACCTGCTTAATGATCAATTCTTCATCTCGTATACTTATAGGGAATAACGATTGGAGTCTCTCATTTTTTCCAAACAGCGGGTTGAGATTCCATGCTAGAATTGAGCCGTCTCCGCTGCCCGAGAGACACCAGCATCCGTCAGGTGTGACATCAATGCTTCCACTTCTGGAAACGTCCTCACTTTGAGGAGATACTGCAAAGTTGGTAACTCCGCATAGCGTTCCTACAACGCTTTGCCTGATTGTGTCGATGACGATTTTGTCGTGCCCAGGGGGATCCAAAACGAGCAAACCTTTGTCAGCCCATACAATCTTCTCTATTCTTCTCGAAGCGACGGTGGGTACATCGATTTCGGCAATGACACCAACAGGGAATGAGTCTAAAGGAATAATGTGTATCTTTGACTTGTTTTGGTTCCACACTGCGAGGATGGTGCCCGAGTTGTCTAATGCAATGATGGGATTATCGCCCACCTGAGATAGGCACGCGTAACACCTGTCCGATCTGGAATCCCACGCTCTGACGGTCCCGTCTGCGCCGGCTGAATAAAAGGCATCAAGACCAAATGCTGGGGAAGGTGACGATACGGTTGACGTGACCTGCCTCGTGTGACCTTGGAAGTACCTGATAAAGGAATTTGTGTTGAGATCGAGGAAACGGAGAGCGTTGTTGGACACATCTGCCGAGCTCGCAGGAATTGTCGAGGCAATGACACATGACGGTGGGACAGTATGTGTTGCAGTACGAAGGGTGAATATAGCGTTTGAACAGCCGTACTTCTTCGAGTATGTGGTTTTGAAAGACCTAGCACGCAGAGTATCAAACAGCTGAAGAGATCCGTTTGGCGACGTTGTTATGAAAAAGGATCCTTGAGGATTGTGCGATATGCTTGTGTAGGGGACTTTTGGAGTCGGAGCAGCTGGTGACGACGTCGTAGAGGATGAAGACGAGGAGGATGAGAGGTTGAAAAGCTTGACAGGGTGCAAGGTATTGATTACTGTTTCGTCGAGAGGTGTTGGGATAGACGGGAGCGACGTGATGGACGACGACAAAGCGAGCGCCACAGCAGACGAGCTTGAGGCAGTTGCTGACGACATGCTTGCGGAATGGCGGGGGGCAAGAGATAAGGCTGTTAGAAAGGCCATCAGAAGGACGACAATTGGTGCAACATGATGTCCAAAACATGAAGCCGGGTCTGGCGTTTTCCAGGCTGTGCTGTGCCTTTTGTGCTGCGAAATTTGCGGCTCTGGCGAGAGAAGCCTTCATGAGGAAGGGGGCAAGGGAAGAGACATGATAAGTCGGGAAGAGAAGACGGGGACGCAGACTGGCTTGGTCGCTAGTCGATTGTTCGGCGTGTTGCATCAACAGCAGACAGAATGGGTGTATGTGATAAATTGGCGTCGGGAGGTCCTCTTGGCGTAGTTGCCCGCCCCTATACGCGTGTCTTTTCAAGAAACGGAGTACTGACCACGACCATGTCAGGCGACAACAGTGTCTTCTTGTTTCATTACAGTTTCTCACACCAGGTAGGCTGTTCCATTACGGCATCGACTTGGTTCTTGTGTCGATGATTCTCGCTGGGGTAAAGCTTGTGACCGGGTACGAGCTCTCGCCAAACAGCGTCGCCCATACGGATGGCGCCATCTCCTTTGTGAAACGGTACCTCAGGTTGGGCGAGTGGCTGTTCCAGTACGCGTGCAACAAGGCAGTCAAATCGTCGAGCTTCAAGCGGGTCGACTGGAAGGAGATGAGCCAGTCGTTCAGCTCGAACTTTCTCGGGAGCACGATGCGTCTGATGGACGACTTCCAGCGGGCGTTCGACAAGAACACCGACCCGAAGAAGATTGTCGAGTTGGACTAGGCGACGGTTTTTCCACGGATATCGTATAGGTATGTTTATAGAATTTGTTTCCAGGAGATGAATAAAGCTTCATGTGATATTGTCAGACCCGTCCCTCTTCATTAGGAGGCAGGAGGGGGAGGTACATCATCCACAGATGGACACCCCCAGTGTTTCTGTTTCTCATCAGTGGGGGACGCACATCGAGTATCTGCGGATGGCCCTCTCAGGGACGTCCGCTGTTTCTTCTAATGGGGTTGCGGGGGCCGGGTCTCCCGAAACCTAAGGCGAGGAAATACATCAGAGAGAAGACGTAGTAGTAGTAGTAGTAGTAGTAGTAGTAGTAGTATTATAAAGGGATGCAGAGGGCGTATATACAGGGGGAGAGTCTATTTGCTGTCGTGCTCGAGCGGGATCAAGGCGTGGGCAGAGTCCAAGAGTTCCGCCAGCTCGCCTGTCTGGCTCATGTTCGTGATGATGTCGCAGCCGCCGACAAACTCGTCGTTCACGTAGAGCTGCGGGATCGTCGGCCACTCGGAGTACTCCTTGATGCCCTGTCTCAACTCCGGGTCCTCGAGCACGTTGTACGCGGCGAACTTCGCCGGATCAACGCCCTGCTGGCCCAACAGCTGGATCGTCGCCCTCGAGAAGCCACACGCCGGTGCCTCGGGAGTGCCCTTCATGAAAAGCACGACCGGGGCAGAGTGGACCGCCTCGTCGATGGCCTTGCGGGTCTCTTCGGAAAGGAAACGCACCTGCTGGCCCTGACGGACGGCAAGCGCAGCAGGACGCACAGAACGAGAGAGCATGTAGAAACGGGAGGCAAACATTTCAATGTGGGGGTATGAAGCGGTTGTGTTGTGTCTCCCTGAACCTTCTTCTCGTCCCCGTGCTCAGCTCGTTGCCCTCCAAACACTATTCTCCTGCCCCGTCTGGCCTTCTTCACCACCTCTCCCCGCACTGAATCATGTTCGCGCCACACTTACGTCAGCACGCTGACGTAATCCACGCTCTACCTCCGCCGTGCAGTTCTTTTCTCTCTCTTTCTCCCTCCCACGCTTTTTCTCTCCCGTGCCAGCCCCCGGCCCTGTTCCGTTGCATTGTGTGATAGCGCCCGGCCACCCAGGCTGGGCCGCATCCGGAGAGCACGATAGTCCCCAGGACCGTCCCTCGTTGGCTGTCCGGGCCTTGTACCCGTGTCCGTGCAGACCCCCCCACCGCTACGTCGGCACGCCACTGCTAGCACTCTTTGCCATCCCTGCCAGCTGGAGGAGAAGCTCAATTGCTACCACATCCCCCCCTTCTTGCCCTCAGACTGCGGCTATCTTCGATATTTCCGACCTTTTTTTCCACTACAGAAAGTCAGTCAGGTGGAGAAAAAATCCCAGCCTGATAGAGAGACAGAGATAGCAGACCGTCGGAAAGACATACGATACGGCCTTCCCTGCTTGCTCCCTCCCTCTTTACACTACAGCCATCCAGACATACGCCGCAGGCCATAGGCTTCCTCTGTTTGCATTCCCCCCCTCGACGCTAACCCTCGTGTCCGGCTATACTCTCCATTCCACCCCTCACGTTGCGAGCACGACTCGGGTATTAATATCACCCTTCCCTGTCTGTGCCCCTCACGCTTCTGGCTCTCTGACCAGCCGTTGCGTTTCCGCCAATTCCCCGTCTGCATCACAGAGACCCACCCCTCCTTCCCACTACGTCTCCGACGCCCCCAGGCCGTCCCTTCGCCAACCCTCTCCTTTTTTCATCTTCCCCCTCCCATTTCGCCGCTGTTTGTGGCAGGGCATAAAAAGTCACCTTCAACGCTGAAACTCCGTCTAGTCCCGTGCATGGGGAAAAACCAACAGACTTTCAGACGGAAAAAATAGAACCATCCAGGCCACAGAAGACCTCTGCCTTTGCGGTGTTCCTCCTATCCTGTTCCTACTCCCTTCCCCTTCCCCTTCGACACTAGTAGTCGTCCGCACTCCCCGACCTGCAACACCACTCTCGTTAATCAGGCGTGTCCTTCCGACAACAGCCTCTTGCAGACCATGGACGCCTCCGCCGACTACACAGACCTGCTGGACATTACAGACATCCTCAATGCAGACCCCCACACGTTTCTGTCCTTCTCTGACGAGAACACGACCCTCCGCAGCTACCCCACCAACCAACAGCACACAACCAGCAGCGGGACCAACCGCACCATCACTGAGTCCGGATCTTTCCAGAACTTGGGCTCCTTTTACGACAATGCTTCGCCATTGGAGTCCAGCGGCTTCGACCACGACACCGGCGCTAACGTGGACATCAATAATCTCGATGACCTCCCGGAGTCAAGAGAGCTGGATGAAATCTCGCAATACCTAGGTGACCATCCCACCTTCAACAGATACGACGACGGTTGCATCAACCCGGCCACGACAAGTTTTCCCGCCCAGTCCCATTCGTACAAAAACATATACACCCATTTGAACAACCACATCTCCTTCACCAACGACGACCTCCCCTTCCAGACCTCGTCGACAAACTCGCCGACGTCTCTGCACGCTGATGCCTCGAACATCATCGACGAGCAATTGCTGACCGAAATTGACAGCCTCATCAACAAGAGCGCCCTCGCTGACGACTTCGACTCTCCCAATACGCCCAACACAGAACAATTCTTCGGGAAGCCAGAACAACAGCAACAGCAGCAGCAACAGCAGCAGCAATTGCTTGCCACGCCGGTTCTTTTCCAACCGGTGAAGCTGGAGACACTGAAAATTCCTGCAAGCATCAACAGCAATAACAACACCACACACCACAACCAGCATCAACTACACCACCAGGTGGTGAAGAAACCGTCTGTCAAGAGACTTCCTCCCAATGTGTCTCAGTCGCCAACAACAAAACGACTGGCTAAATCGCCGTCGAAAGTAGAACTGTTCACGGGAATGGCCCAGACTGCAGCTGTGTTGGCAACAAACTCTTCCTCGAGCAAGAGCCTGGCCAGTCTTCAGAGACACGAAAGTGCACGAGCAGCTGCAAGGGCCGTAGGAAGCACGTCCAACCAGGTTTCACGGAACAACAACAACAATAACGTCAAAGTTTATGCGAAATCCAATAATAGTGGCAATACGACCAGCACTGCGAGGAAAAGGCTGGTCAATGCAAGGTCTAACCCAAACCTCTCGAACCTGAAAGCACACTCTCCGACGAAAACAAGAGATGGCTCAAGACACCAGGTGACACAATCGGCGTCACAATACACAAGGTCGCCATCGATGAATTCGATCTTTGACATCGATGCTTTGGCCTCAGACTCGTCTTCCTTCCTTGAGTCACCGCTGCGCATCTCGAGATTGAAGAGTGCAAAGGTGAGGCCGTCGTCATGCTCCATCTACTCTTCTGCAACGTCCACTTCTGTACGGACCAACCTCTCGAACATCTCTAACGGTTCGAACACGTCGAAGTCTTCAAGAGGTTCGGGCACCTTTGACCAGTACTCGCATCTTCCCGGCTCTTCGGAAACCTTGGAGACAATCGTGTCGATGAACACCAACGAATCCGGCGGCGACAAGGACAATCACTACCACCAGTTCAGCTTTCCGACCAAGGAGAAAACGAGCTCTTCGACTCCTTATGCCAATTTGAAGTACCAACCACCGACAATGCATTTACAGTTCCAGCCTCAACACCCGTCGTTGCCCGCCCAAATCCACCCTCCTGCTCCACTGGCTTCAGCACAACAGCAGATCCTCAACTTCAGCCAGGGTACTACGAGAACAAGTAGCACGTTGAGCACGAAAACCGATTCTAGCACAACGAGCCCGACAGGCATGCTCTACACGTCGACACCGTCGCCCATCCCTGGCACTTCGAACATCACGTTCACGTCTCCAAACATCATCAACCCGAACATCAGCAACAACTACGGCAACATCCACCGGGCACAGTCGATCACATCCTCGACAGAGATGGAGTTTGTGAACACCACAACAGGCAGTCCGCTCACGCCGGTGACAAAGACTGCGCTCAAGTTCGAGCAGCTCTCGACACATTCTCCACAGCTATCAAACGGCAAGTTCCAGAACATGTTTGCCATGCCCGAAAACGGGAACGCCCCCCGGCTGTCTGTGTGGAAGACGAGCCCCTCTGCGGTAGATGTGAAGCGGGAACGGGCCAAGAGCGTGTCGCTGAACGCCATTGCGCACTCGAGCACCCAGAAACACAAGACGTACAACACGACGAAGTTCACAAATAACTTCATCGAGGAGCCAATCAGCTACCGCAACAACAAACCGCACATCCACGTGCAAACACACAACTTCGACAGCAGCAGCTCCCACCGACATGGAACACACACGTTCAGCGTGGTGCCGTCTGCCGCCAGCGAGCCTGGCAACAATGTACACAGACCAGCCAACACGAACAACCTGCGCAATACCACCCGCATCAAGACTCTAACAGCGCTGAATCACGTGTCGAGGAACTCCATGAACTCGGTGCACTCGAGCAGCTCGACCAACTCGACGATCTCGAACCCATCAACGCAGGACGACCGGGACGCCCGGGATTCCCGCCACGAGGAGAACAAGCGGACCAGCGTCGACAGCAAGGGCGTCCGCTGCCACGGCGCCGAACCGACTGCCCCCGCTGCCCCTGCTGTAAAGCCGGCGAAGCACGCCCCCAAGTCCTCGAAGGACGCTGCCTTCAAAAACCTGATCACTACGTTCAACAAGAAGGAGCCCGAAAGCTACAAGCCAAAGGTGTACTCGAACATGATGCAGGGGCTGGTCGAGTTCCAGGTGAAGATGGGCAAGTCCTCCTCAAGGTCAGGCAGGCCGTAACCCCTTCTCTCCACAGACATTCTTTGTAAAACTACCCTTTTCGTACATGCACTCTTTCCTTTCGTTATATAGCACTCCGTTTCATTTCCATTCCACCCGCTTACGTAATCCGGCAGACCGCCCTCCCGTCCTCTTGTCGACGCGTCGTTACCTTCCTGCACAGCCCTGCCCCTGGCCGTCGTCCGAGTTTCTGCCCTCTTAAGCCCTCTTCAGCCCTCTGCAACCCCCGCCAGCCAGCTTACACCCGCCAGCAGCATCCCGCTGGCCAACGGGAGGCCGTCCTGCCCGGCTCCCGCCGGCCACGATGACCCGCCGGCCACGTCACAGACGATCCCCCCGGCCCGCCCGCGGCCGTTGCAGCACGCAGCACGTTGCAAACAATCGTGCTCGTCGGGGCGCCCGCGGGGGCTGCTAGACGGGGACCGCTTTCAGGCACGCTGCTGTTAAGGTTGTTTCGTGTATTGTTCCTGTGCTGGGCGCTGGCTGGCACGGCACAGAAAGAGACACAGACACAGACACAGACATAGACGCCGGCCCTACACCCCACCCACACAGACACTCTCTGCCCCTTCCCCCGTGTGTCGGTCCTCTTCTCTGCGTGTGCCCCCCTCTCTTCTCCCCGCCCCTTCTTCGTCCCTGTTGTTTGCTCACGCAAGACACAGAAACATACGCACGCACGCACGCACGCACGCACAGCTCATCATTCTTCTCCGCTCCGCCGTCTAGAAACCCGGATGCCATCAGTGTGAGAACCATGGCACAGACAAACGCTACCCCCGACCTCGACATGGGCGTCTCCAGCACAGGCTCCCACGTGATGAACAACATGCTGTCGACGTCTGGCGGCGCAGACCAGCAGGAAGGCTACGCCGGCCACCAGCTCCAGCATCAGATTCAGTTGCAGCAGCAGCAGCAGCAGCAGCAGCAGCAGCAGCACCACCGCCAGCAGGCGCAAGGACCGGCGGCAGCAGCTGCCGCCGCCGCCGCGGTCGTCCAGCAAGGCCAGAGCACAGACTTTGTCAAGAAGCTCTTCCAGATGCTAGAGGAGAACCGCTTCAGCAGCATTGTGCGCTGGACAGACTCCGGCGACTCGTTCATGATCAGCGACACCAACGAGTTCACCAAAGAGGTGCTTCCCTGCTATTTCAAGCACAGCAACTTCTCCAGTTTCGTTCGCCAGTTGAACAAGTACGACTTCCACAAGGTCAAGCTCTCCCAGGAGATCAGACAGCGATATCAGTTGGAAAACGTGTGGGAGTTCAAACACCCGGACTTCAACCGTTTCGACAAGAGTTCCTTGGAGAACATCAAGAGGAAAGTTC
Source organism: Pichia sp. NRRL YB-4149 (assembly GCA_030556025.1). Lineage (NCBI taxonomy): Eukaryota > Fungi > Ascomycota > Pichiomycetes > Pichiales > Pichiaceae > Pichia > Pichia sp. NRRL YB-4149. Next base: position 153,820 of record JANIWA010000016.1, on the reverse strand, counting down.
CTGCCAAGAAGGAGCAGACAGAAACTGTTGCTGCGGCAAACTGCGTCCCCATCACCTCCTACCGCAAGCTGGAGGACCGTGTAAACTTTCTTGAGAAGGAAAACGTCAACTTGAACACAAACATCAACAGCATCAACGCCAGCCTGAACAAACTCAACCAGAAGTATAATACCCTCGTGTCCAACCTCCTCACCTCCAAAGATATCGACATGTCCTTCTCGAGGTCGATTGAGATTCTCTCCAAGGGCTTGGTCCAGCTAGGCGTCCAGCTCCCACCTCTAGAGCTCCCTCATCTGGACTACCTTGGCGACACCTCCGACAACCTCGCCGCCCCCCTCAATACCCATAGCAACAGCAGTACCACCACCACCGCTACCACCACAGCAGCAGGTGCCGCCACCAGCGCCAATACCCACCAGGCCACCCATTCCACCAACGGTCAACAGATCCTCGGCAACTTCAACAGCCACAGTACAGCACCCCTGCATGATAACAACCAGTTGAACGACTCCCACAGCGGCTCCATCAGGAGGAACAGCCAGAACAGCCACAGACCATCAAACGTGCTGGATGTTGAAATCAAGCAAGAGGACGACATGGGCGAGTCTGAGCTGAAACCGACTCCTACAAACTCCGCGTTGAACCCGCAGGCAAGACTGCTCAACAGACCGCAGGGATCTGCCTTGCACGTATTGCTTGTCGAGGATGACGACGTTTGCATTCAGCTATGCCGGAAGTTCCTCATGAAGTACGGATGCACAGTAGTCGTCGTCACTGACGGCTTGAGCGCTATCTCTGCCGTCGAGCAGGTCAAGTTTGACCTCGTTTTGATGGATATCGTCATGCCAAACTTGGATGGCGCCTCCGCCACTTCTGTCATCCGGTCTTTCGACAAGGACACTCCGATCATCGCCATGACAGGAAACTACCAGCGGGATGATCTTGTCACCTATTTGAACCACGGAATGACTGACATCTTGGCCAAGCCCTTCACCAAGGATGATCTCTACATGATTCTCGAGAAGCACAAGATGGACAGGAAGTTGAACTTCACTAACAGAAGCCCCGATGATAACATTGCCCAGCGTCAGGCTCAGCTCCATCAGCATCCGAGCATCCCCTCACTAACATCCCAGGCAGCTACTCCACAGGTCCAGATACAAACACAGCAAAATCCTTCTCAGCTGCCCCAGGGCACGGTCGACAGTCAAACTTTAATGCTAGCCTCTCAAGCTAGTAGCGCCCACAGCAACCCTGACTCTACAAATACCCCGCTCCCTATGAACCCGGCCCACAAACGCGTCCAGAGCTTTGACAACAGCAACAAAAACAACAATAATAACAGTGTCTCTACAAACGCAGCCACCATCATCACAGGAAACGGCAATAGTAACAACGGTAACGTCATCGAGAATAACGGAGGCACAGGCACAGGCACTACCACCATGAACCAAAATATCGATTCCGATGTTGCTCACAATGGCAATGGTAACAGCAATACCTCAATCACTGCCAATAACAGCATTACTTCCACCACCGCCAAAAACGGCACTGCGAACGGTACCTCCAACAGCACAAGCAACGATGGCGCCGGCAAGATTGCCCCTCTCGGGGATCAGCTGCTTTCTTCTAACATGTCATCCCTCAACGAAAGAAGAATCAACCAGGCTCGACTTTCCAAAAAGTACGGCAACAACCTCCTCAACTCCGCGTCCTCGTTATCTGCGGGTCAAATGGTTCAGGAGATGGAGTTGAACGTCGCCAACATCCCCAACGTCCATGATGATCTGTTAACGCCTACCCTGTTGGAATCTACAGGACTGACTCCGGACTCGGGGATCCCCGGCGACGTAGGAGAGTCTCTCTCTGCCGCCGCGGCGGCAGCCGTCTCCGGCGTCTCAGCGACCACCCATCAGCCTGCCATATCCATGGGACAGCATCAACAGCAGCAACAACAGAGCGCTGCTGCGGCAGGCACAGACGCCTTAAATGCTGCAGACATGGACATCGCCGGCGTCGGTGATGCGGAGTTTGGCGACATGTTCAAAAGAAGAAGAATTTTGTAAAATTAAGAGACGAGAGTTATTGTGGAATAATTGATCTACGTGCTAGTCTAGTCTACGTACTTTGTGTATAAATATGAATACGAATATCCATCCGTCTGTACATATCTTTACATGCATCCCCAAGTCCTCGAGTCCTCATCCAGGTCACACCCGTGCACGCGCTATTGTTGAGGCGGCTAGGATAGATTGGGCGAGATAGCGAGGCCGGCCTGGAAAAAGAAGATGATTATGACTCTGACAGAACCTGACACTTTTCGTCGAAGAAAATAGGAGCTTTTGAATCAGAAAAGGCCTTTCTCTATTGAAGTTCTTTGCAAAAGAAAAACTGCCGACCGCTACACAAAGATGTTTGCATTTGCTAGAAGATCGATAGGCAACGGCCTTCCACGTGGCCTTCACAGATACTCACACACACTGGCACTTCTGGAAACTTTAGGTTCCAAAGTCACGCCGGGTTCGCTCTCGGCACTCACTGCAGCCAAACAGATCAACAAGCCGATCACCGCATTGCTACTCGGTCCGGACGCTGCAAGTGCTGCTCCTAGCGTTGCTGAATTAGAGGGAATCGAAAAAGTCGTGATCCAACCCGATGGACGTTACGAACACTACTTACCGGAACAGGTTGCACCTTTGGTTGTCTCTTTGATCAAGGGAGAAAACGACAAGGTCAAGGACATTTCCTCATTTGTTGTTGCTGCAAGCGCAATGGGTAAAGGTGTCATTCCAAGAGCTGCTGCTATTCTCGACGTTCAGCCAATCTCCGATATCATCAAAGTGATCGATGCCAGCACCTTTGTGAGACCAACGTACGCCGGTAACGCTATACTAACGGTGAAGACCTCCGACAAGATAGTGATGACCTCTGTACGTGGTTCTGCATTCCCTGCTACCGATGCCAAGGCCTCTGCTGCCGCTCCTATCGAGGAAATAGCTGCCGTGGACACCGACTGCAAGACTACATGGGTTAGCGAACAATTGATGAAGAGTGATAAGCCGGATTTATCTTCTGCCAAGATTGTAGTCAGTGGAGGACGGGCATTGAAGGACAAGGAACACTTTGACAGCCTGTTGAATCCACTTGCAACCAAGCTCGGTGCTGCTGTCGGGGCATCCCGTGCTGCCGTCGACGACGGCTTCTGCGATAACTCCTTGCAGGTCGGTCAGACCGGTAAGATCATTGCGCCAGACCTCTACTTAGCCATCGGAATCAGCGGTGCCATCCAGCACTTGGCTGGTATGAAGGACTCGAAGGTGATTGTCGCTATCAACAAGGACGAGGAAGCTCCGATTTTTAAGGTTGCCGACGTCGGCCTCGTGGGTGACCTGTATTCGATCGTTCCTGAACTCACCGAAAAGTTATAATCGACATTGCGATATAGTCGTTTGATATTTATGTACGAAACGAACGAGTAACTGCCGGAAACCTTCCCGTACTACCAGCATGTATAACCTACACACAACTGAAATTGAGTATGAAAAGTTTTGTCCCTCCCCCCTCCCTTTCCTCAACTGCCCCATCAAATCCCACTGGGCCTTGTAGTTGCCCCTTCGGGGGTATTCTTCTGCAGAAACCCTTTCTCTTTCTTTTTTCCTCTTTCCACTCAACTTACCTTCTCTGGTACATTTTGCCCTTGCCATACAGAACAGGATCGTATCCCATAATTGCTTAAAAGAAAACGTATAATAGCCGAGTCTATTTAGATTGTAAACCAAATGTCTGAATCGAAAAGCACTGTGAAGCCATGGTCTAGAGCCGACGAAATGGAGCAGCAACAGTGGGTTGCCACCAAGTATGAACAGAGACCAGCTTTGGCTGCATTGACAGGCATGATTGCTTCTAGTCCAATCCCAAAGATCTTTGCCTCGAACGCCGTTCCCTTCTTGATGTGGAGGGAGCAAGGCCAGGAGAAAAAGGTTGAAAGCAGGAAGATTCCTGAGAATTAAGTCCCTCAAGGTTATCTCCAATTGAATTGGCAACAACGCTTGTTCTTTCTATAGGTTTTATAGTCGTTTCAATTAAGTAGGATGAAGATAAATACAAAATATACGATACAACATCAACCTCAACAATCATGCCAGATCTGGTGATTGCAAGTGTAGCAGCGTTCTCTCTTTCTAAGATAGTCGTGATGTGAATTGTAACGATAAACATTGGGATAATACAATATACATATAGGGTTCGGATATAAAGTACTAACAGGCCCTCTAGATTTTAAGTTGTTTTTGCTTTTTGTCTTTGGGGTGGGGTTGCAGGCGGCATCCATTTATGGGACGCTAAAAAGAGAGAAATTTCTGACGATGTTTGGACCGTACTCGTCGTAGTCTCTCTTTGTGTGGCAGTAGCTCTTGAACTCGGAGGTCTGGGCCATCAACGAGCCACCGAACCAGACGGCGTTTCTCTGTCTCTTGTGTGATATGACTTGCACCTGGACACCGCTCGACTTTGCACCACTCAACCTTTCGCTGGCCTCCACTCTTTCGTTGACCATTGTCTTGAGGTCTCTCTGCAAACGTCTGCCGAAGTCCTTGAACATGGTGGAGCCTCCACTAAGGACGATATTCTTGTAGAGGTTTTTACGCACGTCAATTGGGGAGGCCTGGATGACCTGGTCGACAATGACAGGCAATGGGGTGAGAAAGTCACTGGAGCAGATCTCAGGGTTGAAGAAGATCTCTGGAGCTAGGAAGCGCTCGTAGCCGACGTCGACTTCGATCTTCTTGTGGGAGACGGTATCGATGACGTACTTGGCGAACATCTCCGGGTCGTTGTCGTATTTCCTGAACTCCTTGACAATGTCTGGGCACACATAGCAGAACTTCTGCTTGATCTGCTCGGCAGTCCGGAGGGAGGAGTCTGCCTCGCCACGCTCTCTGAGCATCGTCTGGATGAAGCTGGTGATGTCTCTACCTGCGATGGGTATGTTCTTGATGGCGCTGCCGATCACATAACCCTCGGCAACTGGTATGACATGGGTGACACCGTCACCAGAGTCGATGACCGTTCCTGTCAAGGATCTGTCGACAACCTTGCTGCTCGTCCAAGAGGCCGCCAACGCCAACACGGCCTGGACAGCGATATATAGACCGGCACAGTTGAAACTCTCAAACATGATTTCTGCAGTGTTCTCTCGGTTCTCTGGTGGGTTAAGCGGAGGCTCCGTAAGGAGGAAGTAATGGTCCTCAGGCTCGCACTTCAAGTACTTGAAGATGGAGGTTTCCCAGAATCGCTCCATCTGATCCCAGTTCTCGATCTGGCCGTGTCTGATCGGGTAGCTCAACGAGTACGAAGGGCCCTTGGCGGCTTCCAGTGCGTAGTCGCCGATGTAGAAGTCTAAGTCGGCCATGTCTCTGTTCCCATGGATCGAGTTCTGCTTCGAGCCGGCACCACTGCCTCCACCGATTGAGCCCGAACCGCCAGCCCCCGCACCAGAGCCGGAGGACAAGAAGGAGGGCTTGGAGGGTGCCATAGGTTTCGAACTGCCCGAGGAGAGGTTTCTGGTGGCAATTGCAGTGGGGAACACCCACGAAGGCGAGTCGTTGCCGGCGAACCCCAACTTGGTGAACCCGGTACCGTTGTCCATCACCACGGCAGGCGTGTTTATGCTGGACATCGTCGATCTAGTGAATGCAGTAGTAGTAGTAGACGTAAAGGTGCTGGTACTGCTTCTCCTGCTGCTGCTGCTGCTGATGTACGAGTTCAATTGACCTCAGGTATTCCTTGCAACCTGCCACCTGCCACCAGCCTTCTATCTACAACGGAGAGCTCCACGTCTTCTCCTTTCCTCCCTCACTTTTCCTCTCCCGACGGGGCCAGCACCTGCGACACCACAACGTGTCGCAGAACGACAGTACCCTTTGTGGTGCGCCGATCGTCGCCGGAGCCCTTTGCGCCGGCGATACTCCGTGGATTTTCCCCGGGGGCCCTCACGGGGCACACAGGGCCCACCTGAAAGGGCAAAGGGCTCATTTTTTTTCCCCAGGACTAGAAGGACTTGACCGGCAGACAGCTGCTCATCGGGTTAGAGAGGAGAAGTCACCATTAGGACAGTCAAACAGTCACAGAACTACACAAACAACCACACACAATGTCTACCCAACTCGAACAACTTAAGGCCTCTGGCACCGTCGTTGTCTCCGACACAGGCGACTTCGAGTCCATCGCCAAATACACCCCGCAGGACGCCACCACCAACCCTTCGTTAATCTTGGCAGCTACCAAGCAGACCCAGTACGCCAAGTTGATTGACGTTGCCATCAACTACGCCAAAACGAAGAGCTCCAAGCCGGAGGAACAGGCTTCCATCGCTCTCGACAGGTTGTTGGTCGAGTTCGGCAAGGAAATTTTGAAGATTGTCCCCGGCAGAGTGTCTACCGAGGTCGATGCTAGACTCTCCTTCAACAAGGAGGCCACCATCAAGAAAGCTCTTGAGATTATCGAGCTATACAAAGCGCAGGGCATCTCCAAGGAGAGAGTCTTGATCAAGATCGCCTCCACGTGGGAAGGTATCCAGGCTGCCAAGGAGTTGGAGGCCAAACACGGCATCCATTGCAACTTGACGCTCTTGTTCACCTTTGTCCAGGCTGTCGCCTGTGCTGAAGCCAAGGTCACCTTGATCTCCCCATTTGTTGGTAGAATTTTGGACTGGTACAAGGCCAAGACGGGCGAGTCCTACACCTCGGAGACCGACCCGGGGGTTCTCTCTGTCAGACAGATCTTCAACTACTACAAGAAGTACAACTACCAAACCATCGTCATGGGGGCTTCTTTCAGAAACACCGGCGAGATCGCCGCTCTGGCCGGCTGCGACTACTTGACCATCTCCCCTAAGTTGTTGGAAGAGCTCTCCAATTCCAAGGAGTCCTTGCCACAGGTATTGAACGCCGAGAAGGCCAAGACCCTCGACATCAAGCAGGTCTCGTACATCAACGACGAGCCGCAATTCAGATTCCTCTTGAACGAGGACGCCATGGGCACCGAGAAGTTGGCCGAAGGTATCAGAAAGTTCTCTGCCGACTGTGTCACCCTCCACAACGAGTTATTGAAGAGAATCTCTGCCTGATCAGGCTCTGCCTTTTTTCTTGTAGTCTGCTGAACGAACGCCACGAACAAATGAATTGTCTCCGAAGTGAACGACCCTCTATTTATCTCTATCTACCTCCCAAGTATCTAATTCTAACGAACAATAATCCCCCACTCCGCCGAGGCCCGTCCCCATGCAGCACACTGTAGCGGCCGTCCGATCGCGATACGTCTCAGGATGGGCGACTATCAGTGAAATCTGCTCTGCGGTAGCTGAGCTTTTGCTACTCCACTTGTTGCAAGAGAAGACCACAGCATATTAGCATCAACCACAACCTTCTTACACGCAACACATCACTCCTATATATAGAACTCGAACAGACATGTCGCAATCCCAGCAGCTCAGCGCTATTGGGTTGCCCACAGGCACTTCTGTCGAGATGCAGAACTTCACCTTGGACCAGATCTTCCAGGAGTTGAAGTCGAACGATGAGATCCGCCGGCTCAAGGCCGCCAAGAACTTGCGTGTACATTTTATCTCCATCTCAAGAGACTCCACGTCGACAGAGCAGATGACCGTCTACAACAACTACATCAACAAGAAGATCTTTGATCTCACAAACTCATCCAAAACAAACGAGCAGCTGGGCGGCATTGACGCCATCAATTCCTTGATAGAGCTCCTCTCTCGGTCCTCTGAGGAGTCCCAGCTCTCCCAGCTAACGTCCTCAAACAATTTGACAGGCAACACGTCGTCGAATTCCACCTCCGCAGACGAAAACTCCAACATGATTACCCGTTATGCGAATTACTTGAGGAGGTTGTTGTCCTCGAACGACATCAACGTGATGAGAGCTGCAACGGCGACAATCGGCAAGCTTGCCATTCCCGGAGTGTCGACTACGGCGGACTTTGTCGAGTTCGAGGTCAAGAGGTCGTTGGAATGGTTGATCACCGAGAAGATCGAGAGCAAGAGACACGCAGCCATCTTGATCATCTCCTCCTTGGCCGAGAACTCCCCGGCGTTGCTTTACCAGTACGTGAAACAAATATTCAACAACATATGGATTGGGATGAGAGACTCGAAGTCAAGCATTAGGGAAGACTCTGCAGTATGTTTGCGCCACTGCTTGGACATCGTCTACGAAAGAGATAACGACTTGCGCAATTACTGGTTCACCAAACTATACAATGAGGCCTTCAGCGTCTTTAAAGCCGCTGGGTTTGAAGCCATTGGTTCAGACGGGAAAACCAGCTCTAACAGCAACGGACATAGTCAGAATAGCAACAGTAACAACCACAATAGCAGCTATGGCAACAGCTTGAATAACAACAGCAACGGGAATGCCAACAATAACAGCTCCAACAATGGGAATGGCAACAATGGGAATGGAAATAATGGGAATGGTACAAACAACAACTCAAGCTTGTCTGCAGCACAAAACTCACAGATCTTGAACAGTCCCCCCGAATACATCCACGGTTCACTATTATGTTTCCGTGAATTGGTCAACCAGGGCACATCCATTCTCGGCTCCAAAATAGACGAGATATACGAAACCATCATGAGAGTGAAAGACTACAAATCTGTCGACGTGCGTAGAGAAGTCACAGCAATCATTCCTCAGCTGGCCAGATACGACAAAATAAAGTTTGTCGACCGATACATGCATCGTGTCTTGTTGTACTATATCTCCCAATTAAAGGTGGGGAAGGATAGAGTGATGATACTCATGAGTATTGGTGACATAGCAACAGAGGCCAAAAATAACATGGTGAATTACCTCAACGGCATCGTTCTGGAGAGCGTCCGTGACGGTCTCTCCCAAAGCTCAATCAGAGTGCAACGAGAATTTTCGCCCGCATCCTGCTACTGTCTTGCCAAGTTAGTGTTGGCGTTGGGCCCTCCAATGACGAAGTTCATCAACGCCTACCAAATCCTAAGGTTTTTGCTGAGATCCCCAATAAACGATAACATCCTGAGTGTTCTTAAGATCTTCAGCAAGCAGCTCCCTTCTTTGGAACCAATAATAAATGACAGATTGATCAATAATGTCAGCTGTTGCTTGTCAGGTTACGAGTTCCGCCATCCGGGCTCTCCTGACTTTGAACGATTGTTTGACCCCGATTTAGCATATAATTACAGATACGACATGTTACTCAAGGAAGGGGACTCGTTTAATCAAAACACGATCAAAAAGTTACCAAAGCTAGCTGAAATTCCTGCTTCGAAATATTTTGAAGACCCGGATGTGACAATAATATTACAAGCTTTGAAGACCTTGAAGTGCTTTGCATTCAAGAATTATGATCTAACAGAGTTCGTCCAGTATGCAATAACTCACTACATTTCCCACCAGAACCCTGAAATCAGATTACAGGCTTCCATCACATGTGCAGAACTTTACAGGAGAAGCACGATCTGTTTTGAGCGAAGCGCTCACTCTTTGAAAAGTGTCGACTTTGTTTTAGAAAAGCTACTAACCACTTGTATCACAGACCCAGTAGCAGAAATAAGACTCGAAGTTATCAAAAGCTTAGACGACAAATTTGACCCACATCTTTCGCAGGCTGAAAATGTGAAGCTTTTATTTATGACACTGAACGATGAAGATTTTGAGATTCGTAAGCAAAGTTACAAATTGGTGGGACGTCTCACTTTCTTCAACCCTGCATTTATTGTGCCTCCATTGCGTAAAATATTGATACAGCTCATCACCAACTTGGAGTACGGTAGTCACACCACTAAAATCAAGGAAGAATCCAATATCCTTTTGGGTATTCTGATCTCTTCCACTGACGATTTAACAAAATCGTACACTAAGCAGATTATGAATGCATTGCTACCACAAGCAGCGGATGTATCTCCCGTTGTATCTGCATCTGCCATTACTACCATTGGATGTCTAGCAGATGTAAGTGGTGAAGATATAATGCCGTTTGTTCCCCAAGTTATGCCAATAATAATTGATTCTTTCCAAGAACAGAACTCCGGCATCAAAAGAGATGCTTCACTCAAAACGCTAGGTCAAATTGCTGGATCTGCGGGTTACGTGATACAGCCCCTCTTGGATTATCCGCAACTTTTAGGCTTATTGGTTAGCATCCTCAAATCTGAAACTTCCACCATTGTCCGCAGAGACACTATACGGCTTTTAGGTATCTTGGGTGCGCTAGACCCATACAAACATAGAGAAGTTGAAAGGAAAGGACACGATGCAGAGACAGTTGCAAGACAGAATGCACCTCCTATTGATATGGAACTTCTAATGAAAGGTAAATCTCCAACGAACGATGACTATTTCCCAACTGTCGTTATCAGAACGTTGATAAAAATTCTACGAGACAACTCCCTAGCAGCTCAGCATTTAGCTGTTACACAGACAATTATGAACATTTTCACGGGGCTAGGTATGAAATGTGTACCATTTTTGGACCAAGTCATTCCAGCTTTTGAAATAGTAATGCATAATTGCCCAATCTCCATGCTGAACACATACTTTCAGCAACTTTGCGACTTGATTGATATTGTCAAGCTCAACATTCGCTCATATTTGCCACAAATATTCAAGCTTATCCAGGAGTTTTTCCCTAATGTGAAATTGCAGGGTAAAATAATATGTGTTATTGAAAGAGTTTCTAAAGCTTTAGAGGACGAATTCAAACTGTACATGCTAGATTTAATCAACATATTCCTGAGTGTCTTAGAAAAAGATCTATCTCCTGGAAATATGTCCACACTGAGAGTCTTGAAAGCGTTTGTCATTTTTGGAAGTAATTTGGAGCCTTATATCTACATGATCATTCCATCCTTGATAAAATTGTTTGAATATGCTTCAGTTAATGTCCGAAAAGCAGCAATTGAGTGTGTTGGAAGACTGTCACGAAACATTCCATTAAACGACTATGCCTCAGAGATCATACAGCCATTGTTGAGATTATTGAGCACTTATGGTGGAACAGGTTTACGTACTGTCGCAATGACTACAATCTGCTCCCTCTTGTTACAAATGGGTTCTGATTTCAAGGTTTTCATCCCTGTTGTTTCGTCTGTTTTGATCAAAAGCAAATTGCAATTCCCATTGTATGATCAATTTGTGGATAGACTCAACAAAGGTAGACAACTTCCATCTGGCGTGGTCCTTTATCCTGATTTGGAGTCAACTACTTCTGAGAACACTCAGACTGATCAGGTACAAAAGAAATTATCAGTCAACCCACAAACTTTACGTTTGGTTTGGGACTGCAGCTCTAAGAGAACGAGGGAAGATTGGCAAGAATGGATGCGGAAGTTGAGCATTGCATTGTTGAAAGAGTCACCATCACAAGCTCTTCGTGCTTGCAGCTCTTTGGCATCTGTTTATCCTCAACTTGCTAAGGATTTGTTCAACTGTGCTTTTGCAAGTTGTTGGAACGAGTTACATATACAATACCAAGGAGAACTTGCTCAAGCATTATGCATTGCGCTTTCGTCTGTCAATAGTTCTCCTGAAATCCATCAGGCCTTATTGAACTTGACAGAGTTTCTGGAGCATGATGAAAAATCATTGCCAATTAGAATCCAAACCTTGGGCCAATATGCGCAGAGAAGTCATGCATACGCCAAAGCGCTTCATTACAAAGAGCTTGAATTTATCCAGGAACCATCAATTCCGACTATTGAAGCCTTAATCAGTATTAACAATCAACTTCAGCAGTCTGATGCTGCAATTGGTATTTTGAAATATGCACAAGAGCATCATGGTTTACAATTGAAGGAAACATGGTACGAAAAGTTACAACGTTGGGATGATGCTTTACATGCCTACAATGAAAGAGAGAAGGAGGAACCAAACTCCACTGAAATTACTATGGGTAAAATGCGTTGTTTGCACGCCCTCGGTGAATGGGAAACTTTAAGTATGTTGGCAAGAGAAAAATGGGATAACAGCAGTGCTGATATCAAACGTTCGATTGCTCCACTTGCTGCAGCCGCTGCATGGGGATTACGTCAATGGGAAAGAATGGATACTTATATTGCTGTTATGAAGAAAGACTCACCAGATAAAGCTTTTTTCAATGCTATTCTCTCGTTACATAACAACAATTTTGATGATGCTTCTTTGCAGATCAATAAAGCTCGTGATTTACTAGCCACAGAAGTCACAGCGTTAGTCAGTGAATCGTACAATCGTGCTTACGGTGTTGTTGTTCGTGTTCAGATGTTGGCAGAGTTGGAGGAAATCATCAAATACAAGTGCCTTCCTCAAGGAAGTGACAAGCGTATCCATATCATTGACACCTGGAATAAGAGATTGTTGGGCTGTCAAAAGAATGTAGATATTTGGCAAAGAATGTTGAAGGCACGTGCATTAGTTGTGAAACCAAAGCAAGATATGGAAATCTGGATTAAGTTTGCAAACTTGTGCCGTAAAAGTGGAAGATTAAGACTAGCTGAAAAGTCATTGAACTCGTTATTGGATGAAGGATCTACTGGCAAGCCAGGTAACAAAGCATCACCGCATGTCGTGTATGCACAATTGAAATACATGTGGTCTCGAGGACAAAAGGCTGAAGCTTTAAATCATTTAGTTGATTTTACTTCCAAGCTTTCTCGTGATCTTGGTCTAAATGAAAATGAAGCAATTACACAACCTTTGCCAACAAATATTCCTGGTATTACTGATGATATTGAAAAATTCACTAAACTTCTAGCTAGATGTTACTTGAAGCAAGGTGAATGGAAGATAGCCATGGATGATACATGGATTGAAAAGGAAGCGCCAAGTATCTTGGGCTCATTCTTATTGGCAACTCACTTCGATCCTAAATGGTATAAAGCATGGCACAACTGGGCTTTAGCTAATTTTGAGGTTATCTCCCCGCAATCCAAACATCGTCAAAACTATATCCTCAATAGCAATAGTGGTAATGGCAACGGAAACGAAATTCCCGGGAACAATGGTGGCGACAACGACATTGATATTCAACATAATAACATAAACATGAACATGATCTTAAGATATGTTGTTCCCGCCGTCAAAGGTTTTTTCCATTCTATCGCATTGTCCTTTTCCAATCCTCTTCAAGACACTTTAAGATTGCTTACGCTATGGCTTGATTTTGGAGGTGTTAAGGAAGTTGCGACAGCCATGCAGGAAGGCCTTCAAATGGTAAAAGTTGATACATGGTTAGATGTAATTCCACAGTTAATTTCACATATTCATCAACCTGATCCTGTTGTCAGCCATTCATTGTTGGGCCTTCTTTCAGACCTTGGCCGTGCACACCCTCAAGCGTTAGTCTATCCGTTGACAGTTGCTATCAAATCAGAAAGCGTCTCTAGACAGAAAGCTGCATTGACTATCATTGATAAGATGAGAGCACACTCGTCTGTTCTAGTCGATCAAGCTGATATGGTCAGTAACGAGTTGATTAGAGTTTCTGTTTTATGGCATGAAATGTGGTACGAAGCATTAGAAGATGCTTCTAGAGCCTATTTTAATGAACATGATGTGGAAAAGATGTTTTCTATTCTAGATCCATTGAACGAACTAATTCAGAAAGGACCTCAAACTATCCGTGAAATTTCCTTCACTAATGCCTTTGGCAAAGATTTGAACGATGCTCATGGTTGGTTGCACCAGTTCAAGCGTACGAAGGATGCCACCTACATCACGCAAGCATGGGATTTGTACTATACCATTTTCAGGAGAATTTCGAAGCAGTTGCCATTATTGCAGAACTTGGATTTACAACATGTGTCACCTAAATTGTTGAATGCTCACGATTTGGAGTTGGCAGTTCCAGGCACGTATGAGGCAGGTAAAGGGGTTATCAGGATCATGAAATTTGATCCTATCTTCATTGTCATTACCTCGAAGCAGAGACCACGTAAGTTTCACATCCACGGTAGTGATGGTAAGACTTACACATTTGCGCTTAAGGCCCATGAGGATATCAGACAGGATAGTTTGGTCATGCAATTGTTTGGATTGGTGAACACGCTTCTTGCCAATGACCCAGAATGTTTCAAGAGGCATGTCGACATCCAGAAGTATGCAGCCATACCGCTCTCGCCATCATCAGGATTGCTAGGATGGGTTCCTAACTCAGACACTTTCCACGTTTTGATCAAAGAGTACAGAGACCCTCGGAAGATCTATTTGGATGTTGAACACAGAGTGATGTTACAGATGTCGCCAGATTACGATAACTTGACACTCCTTGAAAAAGTCGAGGTTTTTACCTATGCTCTTGACATCACAAGGGGGCAAGATCTGTACAAGGTGTTGTGGTTCAAGTCCAAGTCTTCGGAATCCTGGTTAGATAGACGTACTACGTACACGAGGTCGTTAGCAGTGATGTCCATGGTTGGATACATCCTCGGGTTGGGCGACAGACACCCGTCGAACTTGATGATGGATCGGATCACCGGAAAGGTTGTCCACATTGACTTTGGAGACTGTTTTGAAGCCGCCATCATGCGTGACAAGTATCCAGAGAAGGTTCCGTTCAGACTCACACGGATGTTAAGTTATGCGATGGAGGTGAGTGGTATCGAGGGTTCGTTCCGGATCACGAGCGAGAACGTTATGAAGGTCTTGCGAGACAACAAGGACTCGTTGATGGCTATTTTGGAGGCGTTTGCGTACGACCCGTTGATCAATTGGGGGTTTGACTTCCCGATACAGCGGGTCATCGAGCAGGCCGGGCTTCCAATCAAGCTTCCCGAGGGAAACTACGTTGAGCTGTTGCGGAACGGCCAGATCAGCGAGGAAGAGGCCGCTGTGATGGCGATGCGGTACAAGGCTGGTGTAAGAGATGCTCGTGCGGCGTGCGTGTTAAAGCGGATCAACGACAAGTTGACCGGTAACGACTTTAAGCGGTTCAAGGGGTTGGACGTCCCCACCCAGGTGGACAAGCTCATCCAGCAGGCGACGAGTGTTGAGAACTTGTGCCAGCACTACATCGGCTGGTGTGCGTTCTGGTGAGTGTGCCAGAGACTTTTATAGATAAACATTCAAACATTAGTGTAATATATATTAAGTTATCGTATGCTAAAGGAAAGGAGGTGTTGTATAGATGCGCTATGGTCTATCGAGGCTGGCGTAGTAGTGAGACCATTTGGCGATAAGGGGGTGGTTTCTCGGGTTCTTCATGCCCAAGTCGGGGTCGAAGTACTCGGAGCTCAACACACGGGAGATCTTGAGCTCTGCCAGGGCCTCTGCACAGGTGCCATCGTCGATCTGGCCCTTCGAGTGTCTCCAGACGGTGTCTGCGATGAGCTCTCCGACCAACCCGCCGAGCTGTGCTCCGAGCGGGTAGCCCAAGTCGAAGCCCTTCTGTAGACCGGCCTCGCCGCCCTTGGTGAGGCCGTCGAGGTAGCCTCTGTTCTCGTGACGTCGCTTGAGGGCCGCCAGGTCACGGGAGCCCGTGTCGGAGTGGTCCGGCTCACCTACGCCGACGCCGTTGTCCTCGTCCGACGACGATCCCCAGACGTCGTCGGAGTCGTTGCCCGAGATATTCTCGCTGTGTCCAGTCCGGGACGCTATCACCATCGCTGGTTCTGCGGTGCCGCTGCTGTTGCTACCCTTGCACACGCACGTTTCTGGTATACACACAGGCATGGCTGCTGCAGCAGCCAGCGGAGCCTCTTCCGGGCTGTCTTCTCCGTCGGCTCTAAACCCCACCCCCTCCAGTTGAGGGACTTCGACTCATCTTCCTCGTTTTTTTTCTCCCTGTGCGGAACTTCTAGGGAGAAAAAGGAGGAGGACACCAGGTGGTGAAGAGGACAGGGAGAGGCAGCCGGTGTTGCTGAAGGAGAGAGGAGAGGCAAGAGCAGGTGCTGGACACACATAGACCTATTTACACACACAGACACACACACTAGCGATGTCACACCAGGACATCGTCACGCAGGTAAGCCCTGGGGGCGACAGCGGGTTCTCGCAGGCGCAGGACGAGATCATGGACGACTACAACACGGAAATCAAGATGAACATGCGGGGCCACATGTTCACGATCACGCGGGACGACTTGATGGCGTTACCCGAGTCGATTCTCCTCTGTTTGTTTCCGAACGGGATCTTCGTCGGGATGGACGGAAACGTGATCACGAACTTGACGGAGGACGACATTGTGTACGTGAACTTTGCGCCCGAGTGCTTCCAATACATCTGCCGAATATTCGACACGGCGGTAAGGGACTTGCACGTGATGAGCCAGCAGCAGCCGCAACAGTACTACGACATCAACGACCCGAACATCCTCAACGACAGACCCTCGATCATCGTGTTGCGGGAGGACCTCGACTACTACTGCATCCCGCCCGTGAAGAACCTCAACGTGGAGCAGATGCGCCACATCAAGTACCTGGTGGGCCACAAGTTGCTCGAGCACCAGAAGATCTTCGAGGGCTTGGGTTTTGTTGCAGGCAAACAGCTCAGACCCGCCGAGCAGCACTTGATGGACATGCTCTGCAGCTCGGGCTTCTCCAACGACGGCGAATGGGGCCACCGCTCCCTCGAGCCGGGCAAGACGGTGATCTTCTCCTTGACGCTGGCACGTCTCAACAACGGCACTACGACACACGGCACGCCCGTGGACTCGCCGCAGCTTGCCCCAACGTCCTCGAACGCCTCTCTTCTCAGCGAGAAGGAAGAGCGGGGCCGCAACAAGGACAAGCGCAAGTCCCGCCTCAGCACCTTGGCCCACTCCATCTCGAGGGCCGGCTCCCGTGTCAGACAGAAGACTAATCCGAACAACACCAAGCTCCTCTTGTTCTGGCGTAAGCCGGCCCGCAAGTGCTGGTGGACGGACAACATCGTCACCGTCGATATCGGCGACATAGGTCTCACCGATGCCCACGGCAACGCCCTACGCAGCACCCACATCAAGGTCCACATCCGCCGGGTGTGGACCCTCGAGCTCTCCATCATCGGCCTCCAGTGACGGCCCCCTTCTCCCTCTATATCTCTATCTATCTTCCTATCTATCTATCTATCGACCCTTCTATTCTTCCTCCGGCGGATGCGCTTTCCGACGTCTCGGCCGCACCCGTCGGAAAACTGCCGCTTACGGCCGCCCTGATAAGAGGAGCAGGGCCCCATCCCGGGACCTGCTGGTGTTGAAGCTGGAACAAAGAAGACGAAGACAGTGGGGAAGCAGAGCCTTTGCAGAGTGTGCAAGAAGAGAGTACCACCAGCGACAGCAAGCAACTGCACAGCAAGCACCATGTCTCTCGAACACGCGTCCTACGTGATCGGATGGGTCTATGTTGTCGGGTGGGGGGTCGCCAACTACCCGACGGTGATCAGCAACGCCCAGCTCAAGTCCGTACAGGGCATTTCCATCGACTACATGTACTTCAACATGATGGGCTTCATCCTTTACACGCTCTACACGGGCATGATGTGGGGCTCGAGGGTGGTGAAGCAGGAGTTCTTTGCCGAGAACGGCGAGTGGCCACTCATCCGGCTCAACGACCTCGTCTTCGGGCTGCACAACCTCTTCACGAACTCGCTCGTGCTCTCGCAGGCGTACTGCTGGGGGTTCAAGAGGAACGACAACCAGCGGCTGAGCAGCACCGCCAAAGCGATTCTGGCCCTCGTGGCCTCGTACGTGATCGGCGGCGCCTGGTACATATACAGCACACAGGGCTTTGTGCCCGTCGCCCACCGTTTCAATTGGATGCGTCTCTTCACCTCGCTCGGACTCGTCAAGATCGGCATGAGCGTGTGCAAGAACATCCCGCAGATCCTCTACAACTACCACCGCAAGTCCACCCACGGCTGGCCCATCCTCATGATCTGGCTCGACTTCCTCGGCGCCCTGCTCTCCTTTGTGCAGCTCCTTCTCGACGCCTGGCAGGTCAACGACCTCTACGCCATCTTCGATAACAAGCCAAAGCTCTTCCTCGCCATCCAGGTCTTCATCGCAGACTTCATCTTCTTCTTCCAGCACTACTACCTCTACTACGACCGCGACGTCTCCCAGTACGGGCCCTTCAAGGCCGACCGTCTCTCCGGCTACGCCTCCATCGTCGAGGAAGACGAGGAGTTCCTCATCCAGCACGCCCACGACCACGATCACCCGCTCTCTGCCGAGTGCCACACCAGCCCGACCAACAAGGACGAGCTGCTCAGACTCATGCCGTAGGTCTCAGACCGGAGGCCCCCATTATCTATCAACTATTGCCGTATATTCTTTCCAAAAACCGTATTCGAAACAACTCCTAAATCGTCTTCATCACCTTTGAGAATAGCTTTTGCCAATTCCATGAAGTCACGTGAAGACGCGCAATATAAAATTACCGTTTTCGGCACCCGTTGTCTTTGTCTCTCTCTATGGACAGATCCATTGTAGAGTCCCCGGGGACGACAACGACAACGAAGGCGACGGGAAGAGACCCATACGGAGTCGGAGGCCAACTGTGGAGTCTAGCGGGACATAGAGAAACAGCAGCAGAGCCTCTACAACAAACATCTACACTACTTGGTGCCGCCAGCCAGATGTATTCTCTCACAGCCAAACGCTTCTTGCACGCCTCTGCCAAGAACTGCATCATGTCCTACAAAGTGAACCGGGCTGCCACCGTCACCGACAACGGGATCCTCTCTGCCGTCGGCAACACGCCGCTGATCAAACTGACAAAGCTCTCCGAGCGCACCAAGAGAAACATCTACGGCAAGGCCGAGTGGATGAACCCCGGAGGGTCCGTCAAGGACCGTGCCGCCCTCTTCTTCATCGAGATGGCTGAAAAGAGGGGCCAGATCAAGGCCGGCGGAACCATCGTCGAAGGTACTGCCGGAAACACTGGTATCGGCCTTGCCCACATCTGCCGTGCGAAGGGTTACAAGTGCGTCATTTACATGCCCAACACACAGAGTCCCTCCAAGATGGAGACATTGCGTCTACTCGGCGCAGAGGTCCACCCGGTGCCGGTCGTGCCCTTCGATAACCCGGAGAACTTCAACCACCAGGCTAGAAGACACGCCGAGAGCCTGGAAAATGCCTACTGGACCAACCAGTTCGACAACCTCGATAACAGACAGGCCCACATCGAGTCCACCGGTCCAGAGATCTGGGACCAGTTGAAGGGTAAGGTCGACGCGTTCACATGCTCCTCCGGCTCCGGCGGTACCTGGTCCGGTGTGACGAGATACTTGAAGACAGTCAATCCGGAAGTAAAGTCCTACATCACGGAACCTCCAGGATCCTGTCTTTACTCGTACGTGAAAACCAAGGGTAAGAGCTTGGAAAGAGAAGGTGGTTCTTTCACCGAAGGTATTGGCCAGGGTAGGGTCACCAACAACGTTGCACAAGACATTGCACTCGCTGACGATGCCTTCCTTATCCCAGACACAGAGACCATTGTCATGCTGTACCGTCTCATTGACGAAGAAGGTATCTTCGTCGGTGGTACCGCAGCATTGAACGTCATTGGTGCCGTCAGAGCAGCAGAATTGGCACCTGAAGGTTCCAACATCGTCACCATCCTTGCAGACTCCGCCCACAAATACGCAAACAAAATTTTCTCCAAGAAGTTTCTCAAGGAGAAGAACTTGTGGGACGCCATCCCAGAACACTTGAAAAAGTACGCCAGTTTGGAATGATGGTCATGTTTTGTATAAACCTATAAATATATAGATATATATATATATGAGAGTCTCCTAAGAGGACATGTGAAAAACAAAATGAATAATGAACAAATGCCGTATAATGATGTGTGAATATGCATGTATGGACGCCTTTGAATGTGAATATGAGTATGTCTCTCCTTTTCTATAAATTACTGTAGCGTGAACCCTGCGCTTTCGCTAATCGCCATATCTAGTTTCCTCCTCAATATCTCCGCAGATTTATACTCCCATAGGCAGATCTCGTTGAAGCACGTATGCGAGATGGGTAACCGGTCGCTGAAACCTTTGTCGTCCTCAATTAGCTTGGTCACCTTGAACTGTAGTGTCGCAAGTCCTGTGGCTGGGATCCGGTCGGATCCTGTAATGAATCTCATGAGTCTGCGCTGCTTGGAAAGGCACAAATCGTCAAAATATTCCCAGAACCAGACGACAATTATGTCGTCGTTCGAACAATTATTGAATTTGGAGACGTTCTTCAAGATCTTGATGTCAAACTTGCTCGATTCGTTGATGTTTTCATCACCTGTAGCCAATTTTTGGATCTCAGAGGGGGTGAATAACGATAACGCGTTTGTACCCATCACCTGCCGGAATCCATTTGAGAATTGGGTGAAAGGATCCTCCACTATCTCATCCAGTAGGAACCTACTGTATCTATTGATATAATCTACTTTGTTTGAGCCGTTGACGGGTATATTGGCACCATTTGGAATGAGTTCGTGTTTGGCAACATTTCCGTAGATGTCGGTAACAGATACTTCGAAACTCAAATGCAAATCTTCGACATGTTTCATTTTCGTCAACATCTTCAAATTCTTGGCAAGTGAGGGCTCCAGCTGGTACAAGTCCTCCAACGTTGTGCGGTGTCCCAAGAGCTTGTTGTATAGCACTTTCGGGAACCGGATGTCCAAAATGATAGAGTTGTAAATTGCCATACCAATGACAACTCCCAAAAGATAGAATAACTCTTGGTCGTATTGCCCGTCATTGGAGACTGCAAAATAGGCCACTTTTGCCTCGTTGTTATACGTCACCAAACCTTTGTCTGAATCGAAAAGGTCCTTTGTGAGAAGTAAGAACCATTCCTTTTTTAAACCGCCAGCGTCGATTCCAGGTTCATCTATGAACTCTACTCTCAAAAGTTTCCTCACGTCGCCTGGATGGCTCTGTATCTGTCGCAAGGAGTCGTTTGTTATATTGTTTCTTCTCACGCTGATCTTGAAGAAAATGTCACTGTTTTTGTGATCGATGATCGACGATATAAAAGCTTGTTCAGCTTTCAGCCCCATGACACGTTTAGCGTCATGTCTGAGGATGGAGATTTTCGAACCTAAGGAAATTAAAAACGGATACAGGCACAGTGTGAACTGAGACCTCTTGTAGACACCGTTGAACACGGTGATTCCCAGATAAGATTTGTATTTCTCCATCAGGAGGTAGTCTCCCGTGAGTGATTCCGGGTTGATGTTGAGATTCTTCTCATGCTCGATGAAGGAATTATTGAACTGCCAGACGTCATAGTCTTGTCTAACATTGATGTAGTCTACTAAATTGTTGTAGAAGCAGGAGTCATCTATCTTACTGTGCTTCCTGTTTGCCTGGAATAAGCACGACATGAGGTGGCAGGCCGTACGGAGGTGCCAGCATTCCGAGTAAAAGTTTATGGATATTTTCATGCTGCTATTGGATTCAACGTTGGTGTCGTTGTTCGAGTACAGTCCCAACGACCTCAGGAGGTTGTCGTTGTTGTCCTCATTCAAGCTACGGAGCACCTTTAGCTCCAACTTGTTCTTGAAGTTAACGTCGTCCTCGGTTTCTGCCACAGGTAGGCTTTTGCCCAGTTTGTCGTAAAGAACGTGCGTATAGAGCCTATTGATGTGAAAGGTTATGTATAAGTTGATGAAGTCCACCTTGTGCAAGAATTCATTTGTCGGTAGTCTCGACCACCAATTCACCAGAACTTTCATTGTCATCTTATCGACGGATGTGAGTAGGCCTATAACTCGCTTCGTGAGATCGTAGCAGATCTCGTTGAAATGTGTGGAGAGCGAGTTTCGTCCAATAAGGGATTCGTATAGGAGGGGTATCTCGAGTATGACGAGTAGCCAGTTTAGTTGGGTGTGGTCCATGTCAAGCGGGGGGTGTTTTAGCAGATACAAGGCATGGCAAAGGAGTTTGAAAACGGGCCGCTTTGTGGGGAGTTTCATCAGCAACGAGTAAAACTTTCGTATCTCGAGGAAGTTCAAGTTTGGCGAATGGTGTGTGGGGGATTTGTGCGGATCGAAACAGAAGCAACGATTGAGGTTGTCCATGTTGCCGAAGGAATTCCCAATCAGGGTATCCACGTGGACGAAGAGCTTGTGAATGGAGTTGACGTCTGCGCCAGCATCGAGGTCCAGCGCCCTGATGTGGATCTCATCCTGCCGTATAGCATCTTTCAACGAAGCGTACGAGGCAAGAGGAATGGATGCGTCGGACTGTGTGAGCAACGGGGAAGGTATCGATGGAGAGGAGGAAAGCACTGCGGCGTCATCTGGTTTGAGAGAGAAGTAGGTGTTGCAAGTGAGACACTTGATGCGGTTGACGTGTGCAGGGTATGTCAGGACGGTGCCGCAGCAGCGGCAATGATTGACTGTGGTTGGAGTGGCCATGCCAGAGCTTGCAGACGACCTCGACGGCGTGGATTGCTTTGAGGAGGCGTGCTCCGAGTTGGCGACGTCGGAGTCGATCCTGAGGTCGACGGGGGTTCTTCTCTGGCCACCGGAGAGGCTCTTCCTGGCGTTCTGCTGTGCCTGCTGCGTTTCGGTGAAGGACTTCCTGCTGAGGATCTTCGACGTCCACCGGAGGTACTTCTTGTTGCCTGTGCCTGCTGCTGTGTCCCTGTTACTGGCATTGCCAGCATTGCCAGCATTGCTATTTTTGGCCTTGCTCAGCTGGTGTGAGAGTGCTGTGGACATGGTGGAGCGTGAGGTGGCATCCAGATAGTCCTAGGTGTATCTGCTGGCAAATGTGGTCGTCTCTGATGCTTCTCCGGACGTGTGTGAGCGGCCACGAAGCTCTCCGAGAGGACCCACCACTGTCCAGACGACGCAACGACAAGGGGTCGTTTCACCGCTGTGCCTCTGTGCCTTTGTCCTCTGCTAAAAGCCGATATCGCACGTCACGTGACGCTTACGTCAGCAGAGAAACCCCCGTCCGGCCTTTCTTCTACAGGGCGGGGGAAGATCCAGAAAAAAGAACACAGAAAACTATACCTGAAAGAGCAGGTTCCAAGGGAATCGACAACGAGGATGAAATAGAGAGATAGGAACAAGAGACAAGTTGTGCTTGGTTGTCACACTTCTCCAGCTAAACTCACGTGAACAGACCTCCACACCCGATCTGGTGTAGCAAGTCTACTTTTTGCCCTCCCGTCCAGCTCTCTCTGCTAGACAGCCCGAACGAGTGCGAAAACTTGCCATCTAGAACCCGCATGGTCTTCGACGAAGTATACTCTGCAGTTACGGACCCCCATGGAAGTTCAAGACCCTCGTCAACTTCTCCATGACATCCCCTGAGGTTCCACTAGCCTTCCAGAACCTCAGTTTGCTCGTAACATCCACGCTTGCTAGGGAAAAGCTAACGCTAGAAGATGCAGCCTGTACAAGGCGCAAAACGTGCCGAAAACGAACAATCTGAGCCCCCTGCTCCAAAATACGAAAACCTTACAGCCCCTCACAGGTGCTACGACTAGAATTCAAATGGGGATATTTTTCCTGTGCCCTTTTTAGAATGGACAGTTTCTGTTTCCTAAAAGAGCACAGGCCACTCTCGAAGCTTCTGTCCCTCCCTTTCCCTCTCCCCTATATGACTTTGTAGACGTAAACATCGAAAAATGCAATTTCCAGGTCACGTGACCTGTGCACAGCCCCAGTTATACGTCACGTGCTTGTTCACCCGTATTCTGTTCTGACAGGCACGCGCTTTCCCCTCTTCCCTTCCCCCCACCCCCTGTGACGCGTCCCGGACACAATGGACTGAAACAACGCGATCTCGCACACTAGCACTCCCAGGAGCTTCTCTGCATGCACGACGATACGTCCTGTATTATCGCCACCACCACCGCAACCACCGGTTCCTCTGTCGGACAGTCCGCTGGTGGTGGCCCCTGCACTAATCTGCATCCCTCCGTGCCCGTCTCCGCTACCCTCCGCTTGACACCGCAACCCTTTTCCTGAAACACACGCCTCCAGCTGACCCATAAACGCCAAACCATCCCCGGACACCCACGCCAACCGCTTCGCAACCACGTCCTCACACTCGCTACTGTCCATACATGGGTGTCTAGGAGTTCCTGTACCCCCCCTCCCATTCCGACATGTCCTGCAAAGAAGAAAATACAGAACAACTTGCCAATTCGCCTACGATGTACAACGTCAACCACCACCACCACCACGCCCTTCCCTCGGGCGACTGCTACGACTCCACACAGGGAGAGAAGGACTACGTCCTTCTCCCTGCGGCGAGTCTGGCAGCCAGTCCTTCGAAAAAGTCGCAATTGAAGACGCCGCCACACTCCACGAGACGCATTGCCGGCCTGACGGCCATCAACAGGCCCTCTGAGGACGAGTACCCCCATCCGAGCGCCAAACAGCTCTCGAGAGTCGGCCGGAACGCCGATGAGGAGAGCAGCAGTGTCGCCAACCTCTCTATCCTCTCCTCCAGCAGCGACACCAGCGACGCATACAACCTCAACGGTATCACCGTCCACCACCACAACAGCCATGCCGGCAACGGCGGCTTTGGAGGAAGCGGCATCGTCGGCATGGAACAGCACGGCCTGCTTTCTCCAGAGTTCTCCTCGCCAAACCTCTACGAACACATCTCCTCGCAAAACAGCAACATCTTCCACACGGCAGACATCAACATCAAGATTATCAGCGACAGCCCGGTGCTTGAGAACCCGAGCGACAAGGAGAACGTCTCTCATGCAGCCACGCAGCAGCAGCCCCTCGAGGCCCCCAAGTTCACCAAGAAGAGGTCCAGCAACGGCGCCGGCAGTGGTGGCTCAAGCAACAAGAAGTCCCGGATCTCCAAAACCCCGGACAACTTCGTTCTGCCCGAGCCCCACGAGATGCCCGAGATCAACTTCGAGTCCCACGCAAAGCCGCCCTACTCATATGCCTCTCTCATCGGCATGGCCCTCTTGAGGTCCCCCGAGCGGAGACTCACGTTGGCGGAGATCTACCAGTGGATCTCCGACAACTTCCGCTACTACAAGAAGGGCGAAGTCGGATGGCAGAACTCCATCCGACACAACCTCTCGCTCAACAAGGCTTTTGAAAAGACCGAAAAGTCCAAGGAGAAGAAGGGCCATTTCTGGCAGATCGTCTCCGGCTACGAACACATCTACTGCAACATCAAGGAGTCGAAAAGAAGCGGCGGAACAACATCGACGATGCCAACGACGACGACATCGGCAAATTCGTCATCGGCCAAGGCAGCTGTTGCTGCCACAGCCAATGCGCCATCGACACCGAAATCCGTAGACGAGAGCGTTAGACAGGACAACGAAGAGAGCATTCGACACCAGGCCAACATCGAAACTCCAAAGGTCCTCGACGGCACCCGACAGGGTCATCCACTCGGTGCCAACATCAACTATACCCACAACAAGGGCTTGAGTTATTCAAGAGGCCACAGTAGGAATCCAAGTACTAACCTCGGATCGATCCCAGAGCTGAACGTCCAGTACTCCTCTTTCAACCCGTCCCTTAATGCATCCCCGATCAACCTTCAGTACGACATGTCCCCGGACATCGGCATAGCGCTCGACTCTACAAGCCTGGACTTCACTTCGTCGTTTAGTTGTAGGTCCAATTTTGAGCTCTCCCCCATAAGGCCTGTTGATTCGGGCCCAATATTGGTGCCGATAACGCCCAACAAATCGAACCAGAACATCCAACTACCCTCGATCTCCAAGCATTTGCAAACCCTACAGCCCCTCCTGCCACCAGCGCAGTCGCAGTCACAATCGCAATCACAACCCCAGAGTCAGTTTCAGCCACAAAGTCACGTCCAGAACAAGTTATTCTCTGAACTGCAAAATCAGCCGACAGCATCATCGATACCTCCGAAATTCAAAACCCCTCTCAAGATGACAAGCACGCCCCTACCAAACGGCAACTCGTCGGTGGTGAGAAAGTTGTGGGCTTCGCCGTCTTACCTCGATGACTTCTACAACTCGCCAAGTTTCACAGGCAGAGACACATCCTCATCTTTTAACCTGTCCAAACAACAAATCCAGCCTGCGCATTTCTCGTTCCCAAGCAACATCTATGGCTCGCCTCTATCATCCAGCAAACGAAGGCTAATAAATAAGGCCAACTCGAACATCACCAACGGCTACTCAACAAACGAGATCTTCGGCATAGACATCTGCACCATCCACAATGACGACGAGACGGACAACTAGCGGTTCAGTGTTCTTCTCGACTTTACTCTGGTCTCTTCATTTTTTTCTTCTGTCTCACCCTTTTTTCACTTCATTTCTATGATTCCATGCATAGACATATCCATGGATTGGAACCAACCTCCCGGCTGGTGGCTTATTTAATTTCATCTTAGAGTTAATAATACCTGGGTTTACGATTAAGAGTAGTTTCTTATATTATTTGTGTTTTACATACCCTCCTTTTCTTGTAGCTTTATTATAACTTCTCTATACATTTATAATTATAATATATCGCCGTTAGCAAAGTGTCTTTTTCGGAAAATTCTGTTTTCTTTTTCAGAAGTACATATCGTGTACTGAGGATGGATCCTCCATAAACTGTTTTTTGGAAATAACTATATTGTTGAAAGTGCTCAAGCTTGAGAGAATCGAGCCCCCGACAAATGTATTATTCTTCCTTTCTGGAGATGCATAGATTTTCAATTTGACTTCCTGGTCGATTCCACGGAGTTCGTTCAACAGTCTTGATCCAAAGTTTCTCAACATCGTGCACCCACCACTGAGGATGATTGTCTCAAAAAATTTCCCACGCAAGTCTACATCTGCCCTGGAAATAGAGCTGTAGAGAGACTCGTGCAATCCCTGCTCCTCATACCCAAACGACTCTGGCTGAAAGAGAAGTTCTCCCGGCCGACTCAAGGACTCCTTTTGAACTCGGAGAAACTTTCCATCCGGAAGTTGGTATTGCGCAATCTGTTCGTCGCTGTTGTAAGTTCGTAAGTTCCCCGATATAGACGTCGTATTGACAAACCCTATTCGTTCCTTCATGTTCCTTACTATTTCGAACTCAGATGAGGAGTTGAGACAATAACCGTCCTTCATGATCTCCAACTGCGTTTGCCGCGTAATGTCTCGTCCAGCTATGTTAATCCGCCGCACACTCCCCGGAAGGGCAAACCCGTCGAACACGGGAGCAACACAGCAGACCCCGTCTCCAACGTCAACGGCAACCCCTGTTGTCCTACCCGTTGAGTATAGAGAGAGCACGGCAGGAATGGCGACGTTCAGAGCTCCAAGACCAAAACTCTCAAAGAGTATCTCGCACATCTTTTCTCTCTGTCGACGCAAGGAGAACGGGTGTTCGGTGATCAACATCGTGTGCTCCTTCAATGAGACATCATTCCCGCCGTTGCCGAGGGTGTTGCTCTCCATCAAGTCGTGCAGAAGCATCTGCTGCCAAACGAGTTCGAGCGCATTCCAGTCGGTGACCGTCCCGTGCTCAATCGGATACGTCAATTTCAAAAGCCCTCGCTTCAACTGGGCCTTGTTACCGACAAACGTGTCGTCGACGTTGATGTCACTAGGAAGATACTCGATCTTGTGGTACTTTGGTCTTCCCAGGATGTTTGAATAGCTCACTCTCGGGACCTCGTCGGTGGAAAACCCACATCGTATCGTCCCAGACCCGTTGTCGAGCACGATGGGCTGATTGTACAGTTCTTCAGCAGCCGCCATGTGTGCAAATGGTGGCGGGGGAGAACACCAAAGAGAAGAACAGTAGTAGGTAAACACGGGATTCATGTCACCGCCGTGGCCATTTTCTGTATCGCTACGCGCAGATCTTTTCACAAACTGAACATGATAATAATAGTCTTGCTGTATAAATATGTATATAAATAAGTGGCCACGGGCACGCAGGAGCAACGATTTAGCCAGTATGGACCGCTGCGAGGCAAATCTAGATACAGTAGTATCTATCTCCAAAGTCGCCGATACCGGGGACGACGTACTTCTTGGCATCCAAGCCCTCGTCGATCATGCCGGTGATGATCTTCACCTCCGGGTACTTTTCCTTGAAGACCTGGATACCTTCAGGGCTGGCGAGGACGTTCAAAAACAGAATTCTCTCCGGCTTGACGCCCCTTTCGACCAACACGTCGATGGCCATGCTGGCGGACCCACCTGTTGCAAGAAGAGGGTCCAACAGCAAGACGTATCTCTCGCTGATGTCATCTGGCAACTTCACGTAGAAGAGCTTAGGCGTGGCGGTCTCTTCGTCCCTCTGGATCAAGATCTTTCCGAGACGGACCGACCGGCAGCAGTCTCTCAACCCCTGTTCCATGGACTCGCCGGCTCTGATGATGGAGACACCGCAGATCTTGCCCTGGAACTTGGCACCATCGTAGGTGACGCCGAGTGGAGTCTCGATCTTGTACGGCTCGACGGGTAACTGGTTTAATCCTTCTTCGACGAGAAGACGGATGATTCTGTCTGAATAGAAGACAAAGTCGCCCCGGCTGGTGGTTCTGTCACGGATGATTCTGCAGAAGGAGTGTAGAATGATGCACAGGAATAGCTGTTAGTATTTGTCGTTCTCGTCGTCGGAATAGATGCCCGTCCGAAAGACACAACGGTCCATTCGGACAAGATAAGAGAGGAAGAGATAAGCCGAGATATACAGAGGTACAAATAAGCTATGCACACTTACGTATATAAACTCTTGAGCTGGTTAGTCTGTCTTAGCTTGATGACGTTGTCGTACTCGGACATTCTGCAGGGGGATACGTTGCTGACCAGGCGGCACGGAGAGTCTCTCCGGTTCCTCGAAACCAGGCCACCCACCCCATCTCATCCAGGCTGGCTCCCGTCCATTTATAGTGGCCGCCGTCAAACTTTTCCGCCTCGCGAGCGTTTCGGCAGACGCTGTTGTTATCTCTCGAGGTCTTTTCCAGACGGAAATAGAAGGCATTAAGCGGCGGAGAGCCGTGCTGGGGGGCCTTATCTCGTTTGACAGGGGCTCTGTCGGGCGCCGGCAGGCTCAGTAGATGGTGTCATCAAGAAAGGTGAAGCTGACGTCCATGGCGATGCCCCGGCGGACCCGAAAGAGCAGTTCGGCGAGCGTCGGCGGATAGCCTCTTTCGGCGGGGCGGTGCTCCACCAGCAGCGTGTACATGGACGAGGACTTGGAGAGAAGGCTGTCGTCTCGGCGGAGCTGTCTGTCGTAGGCATTGATGCTCTCGATTAGTGCCACGAGTTCGACGATGTCGAAAACGTTCTTGTTGAGATTGTCGTAGACGAGCAGGAGAAGACCGCACTTGTAGTAACCGGGTAGGTAAGTGAACTCGAGCAGGCTCTGCAGACGGGTGAACCAGCTCCTGTCGTGCGGGCGGCCCTTTTTGAGAAGCTCGTTGAGCACATACAACGGCGAAAGACTCTGTCTGAGGATGGTGTTGTTCTTACTGACGTCGTTGTCGAAGAGCTGGGCGGCAAGCCCGTCCTCAAGTCCCTCGTTGAGCAGGGCGTCCTCGAAGAGTCTCCACACGGTGGAGACGACCTTGTCTGGCAAACTGGACTCGGCAAAACAGCTGAGGGCGTTCGGGATGAGCTGCTTCTCGTAGAACTTCTCCCCCTGCATCTGCTGGATCGTCCGCATTGTCTTAGTGAGCTTCAGCTTCGAGCAGATCGAGAGCACCCACTCGAAGTCATCAGAGTCTCTGATCTCGTATGTAGGAAGCATTTCAGAGAGAATCTCCCTACTCTTGCTGCTCCCCGTGCTGACAAGTATGCCAACACCGATGGCAAAGAGGTCCTGGCTGTTCAGGTAGGTGAGTGCCAAGTCCTCGACCATCCGGTCGATGTTGTTGCTGATGCTGTTGCCTGCTACCGTCTTGTTGATGAGATCTTCGTCGGGTATGTCCTTCGAGTATCTCTTTAAAAGGCCGGATGCCTCCAGGAGAACGGCAGTAAAAGTGCCGATTGATTTGTCCAACGCCTCGATTGAGGCAATCACAGTCAAGTATTTCTCCTTGAAGAGCTCGACACAGATAGAATCCCACGACTCAATGCCTCCCAGGGGCTTATCATATGCGTCTACCTCGAGAGCACTGCTGATGTATTCTGGAATAAGCTTCTTGCTTGGCATCTGGTAGAGGAAGTGCCCCATGAAGCACTCGTACCATGTGCTCGAGCTGTCCTCGATGGTCTTCGAAGAGCCGGCAAGAATGCTCAAAAGCTCTAGGATTTCGCTGTGGATCATGGCGTTGTTGGCAGAGATATCGTTGGCTGCTTCTCTAAGTTCAACAGCAACTTTCTTCCATCTCAAAAACGCCGAAACATCGTATGAAAATGTAACTGGGTCGTACGACTGGATGAGATCAATGAAATTTTCAATGAGCATGAATAGTTCATTGTCACTCTCCTTGAGCTCCTCGTACTGTGACACTTTCAAATCATCCACTAGATGAGAAAAGGAGCATCTGAGTAGCAACTTCTTGACGTAAATAGACCAGAATGCAAAGTTCTGGTAGGGCTTGTCGGACTCCTCAAAGGCCGCCGCAAGAAGCTCATCGTCGGGCTGGATGTCAATCCTCTCTATCCATTGTTGAAACAAAACTATAGTTTCGTCCTTGTTTCCGAAATGAAGCGCATTCAAAAGATACAAAACATTGATGATCTCTTCGTAATTCACCACCCACTGATCGCTGAATTTGCCAAAATCGGCATTCATCTTTTCCTTGATTAAAGTCTGCAAGTAACTCAACGTGAATGACATGAGTTTCCTCAAAAACAACTCACGCTCTTCTCTGTCTTCTTTAATCCGAGAAACCACGCCTAGTTGCGTATATTCATCGTTTTCGGGTTCTAGGTAGTGTTTGTATGCTCTGTTCAGTAACAGGGGCTCGAATTCTTTGTACAAGTTATTCAGAAACGTTCTGTATTCAGAAGATTGGTCAAGCTGCGGTAGGAGGTCAAAAGGGAATAGTTTAGTGTTCTTCTCCTCTAAACTTTTTGTGTTCTTGGTCGCCTTTCCGACCTGTTCTTCAGCTTGGTCTTCAGATTCTGTCACAAACAACATGCCCTGCTCAGTTTTCCCCGATACGGCAAACTTGAGATGTTCACCTTTACTCAAATGAGATTTGGCATTTTCTTCATAATCTAATCTTCTAATTGGTAAATTGGTCTTTTCGTCGATGTCCATGTCGTAAAATTCGTCATCTTTCTCGTCATTAAAATCCTCCATGCCTGCATCAGTTTTCCCTTTATCGTCATTTTCATCATCATGAATGAGGGGTTCAATCGAAGGTGCCTGATAGCTCTTCATGAAAAAGTCCTCTTCTTCCTTCTGTTTTCCTTGTTCTTCTTTCTGGACACTTTCCGCATCAACTGGATCATTTTGACTCTCTTCACTAGTAGATTGGTTTTTCACTATCTCAATCACCTTATCTTGCTTATTGCCGTCAGTTTGTCCTACATTACCGAAATTGAAGGCAGGAGTAATTTCTGGCTTGGCTCCTGATTTGAATGTGTCATTTCCAAAGTTAAAAGAGTGGTTTTGTTGGCGTTGCATGGAATCTTTTGCTGTGGTGGCATTGGAGCCAAAAGTAAATCCCTGTGTAGTAGGATTTGAAGCAGCTGGTTTGGCAGGAGTACCAAGACTAGCAAAATCAAAATTGAAACTGCCCTTTTTGCGAGCGTCATCTTCCTTCTGAGCTGGACCAAATGAAAAAGGTGCCGGTTTAGGGTTTGTTTGACTTTGGCTACCGAAGGAAAACGATGGCTGCGTGGTACCGTCACTCTTACCGAAGTTAAAACCAAACGCTCCTATATCGCTTTTATCTGTCATTGTCAGTCTGATTAGAAGAGTTGGTACCAGAATCGAGTTGAGATTGCCTTCATCAATTGATCTGGTGAAAACCACCCTCTTTCTAATAGACCTCCAGATAATCAAAACATGTACGAAAATCCAGATCGCTTCGAGGAAAAATATTTTTTCTCCATTCGAAAAAACATATTCTAACATCTCTTCACGCATATCCATTAGAACCAATTGAAACAGTGATTGGCCATAGTTAGGAGTGATTCCATCCAAGTAAAGTTCTCAACACCTATAATGACTGATGTCGGTGAATTTCGAAATACGGAAACAATTACTCGTTTCTTGCGGAATAAAGACACTGAAGTCTCAGATATATATACTTTCACAACTGAAAAATTGTTCAACAAATCTGATGACTCCTCTATCTATTTGCCTCAAAAAGAAAAATTTATTCTCGAATTAATAGTTGATAGAATCTCCCAGTCAAACAAGCTGTCTCAAAAATTTCTATACTCTAGCCAAACATGGCAACTATTCAATTTTATCTGGGATATCAGTAAAAATGACCCTAGACTGTCAAGCACGAGATTTAAAATATTGGCGAAATTCAAATTTGGAGATATATTCACTAGACTTCTCAAAGAAATAAATAGTAATGAGCTATACAGTAATGTGGCTCTCATTGAAAACTTAGTCATTTCTTTGACGTACTTAGCCCATAATGTAAGAGTGCACCTTTCAGACGATCAAAACTTAACTCTTGTTAAATATTTGTTGTTTTTGTTGAACACATCAAGTTTATATTCAAGTGAAACGGTCAGTAGGATTTTACGTCTAATTTGCTTTATATTCAAGTTGAACAATTCGAACACGTTATCGTATGACACCAAGCACAGATTGGAGTTTGCACGGACATGTCTTGCAAATGTTATAATAGCGATCCACAGATACACAAATGACTCAAGATTGAAACAGGATCTCAGAAAGATTCTTTTTGAAGTCCTTTTTTCTGAGGAAGGTCAGAAACAGATTGTGGGCCTTGTTCAACAACTAACTTCTGTTCAAGCTAATAATATATTACGTGAGGAAGAAGTTCTGTATCTGCTCAAGCTAGTGATACCAAAAGTAGAAGTTTTACAACTAGAAAAAATTGTTCAAACTCTGATCGATTTTTTC
Organism: Pichia sp. NRRL YB-4149; assembly: GCA_030556025.1. Taxonomy (NCBI): domain Eukaryota; kingdom Fungi; phylum Ascomycota; class Pichiomycetes; order Pichiales; family Pichiaceae; genus Pichia; species Pichia sp. NRRL YB-4149. Next base: position 120,906 of record JANIWA010000016.1, on the reverse strand, counting down.
CCTTCATATTCTACAAAGCTCTTGAAGCATGTCACAGAAATGAACAAAACACTCTCAACAGAATTCCTCTCGTCTCTCGTTGAGAAAGAACTGCAACGTGAACAAGATACATCTTACGAGCTCATAATTCATTGCATCAAAAGAAACTCCGATGTGACATTTAGATTTAGCAAAGATATTTGCAAACTATGTTCGGAGCAGAACGATCATTCTTTGGATCTGTTTAAAGAGATCTTTGATTCCTACATGAAAACCAGAGAAATCGAATCATTTTTGACGTTGTGGTCCCAACTTGTGGATACTTATCCAAACACGCTATTTGATTCAAATGAAATGATTGATTTTGCCTCCTTGAAATTCTCAACCTTATCTTATACCCAGTTGTCAACTCTCTTCAAATCCAAAGTGGGACATTTTTTGTCTCATCCAAATATAACACCAGTGTTCCTCTTATCCGCAAGCAAGGGAATGTTAAAAGCAGTATCTGGTTCGATCCAAAATGCATTAAGTAAGACCCTTATTCAAAACATGTATCAGCTCCAACCAGAACTTATACAACTACTTCGAATAGACACTAACGCAAGCTGGAGACTAAAATTCTACGTCTTGAGTATGTTTGATATCGAAGAGCTAGGTGATGATATTTCAAACTTGCTTGCCCAACGAAATATTGGTAGTGATTACTACTATTTTGCAATTTTGAGAATAATTGAACAAGATATCACACTATCTAGCCCAGAGTTTTTGCATAGTTTACTTACTCACTTCAAAAAAAATTCATCCCTTACTTTCAGGAAAACAATTTTCACTAGATGGTTCAGAGTTATTGAAGGACTTTTCACTAATACTGAGATCAAAGAGTTAGTCAAAATACTCATGAAGCATAGTAGTGGGGAAGAAGTAGCGGAAGTTTTACAAACCGTTGCATTGCAGGCACAACCGATTATCACTAATGAATTTGTTGAGAATATCATCGCTTCGAGTTCATCCTTGAAGTACTGTCAGTGTATATCGGTTTATGCTCTGAGCAAGAAACAAAGAGTGAAAGTTCTAGATATTTTGCTAGAGAAGCTAGATGAAGTACCAAATGCCAAAGAGACAATAATAAATCTCCTCCAACTTCCAAGCTACAAATCAAAGCTAGAAACCGATCTTAAAACGTTGTCACTTTTGGCTGCACGCTTTGATTCCAGACTCAACACTATAATCAGAATTGTCATAGCAAACCATTTTAAACAACCAACTGAGTCGAGTTCTTATCTTGATGGTATTTTCAGGTTTCTTAGCGATACAATCAAATCCTTGAAATTGAAAAATTTTGGGAAATATGCACAGTATCTGTCTATCATATCCATTTTGATCGAAGAGTCAGAGAAGTCTAGTTTTGAGGGAGAAAGAAAAACGTTGATATCAGATTCAGTGGATAAGGTAATGAGTCTACTGTCTGAAAATTTAAGTCTTGAGTGTGATCAGGTCTCTGTTATGGTGAAATTCCTGATTGACGTTAATTTCCAAGCAAAATTATCCTCATTCCCTGACAGCACCAAAGAAATAGTTTCAAAAATAGGGTTAAAATATTTGGATAATGAGGATTTGAAGTCTTCTTTATTCGGGCTAATTTGTTCTTTGGATCAGCTTTATAAACCAGAATATATTTTTGGTCTATATGTCGTTTTGGGTCAAGACGCAAATCGAGAATATGCAGATCGGTATGTTTCAACTTTAGCTGAAAGGGAAACTGTTTTTGTTGATTCTTGGTTAAGATTATGCGATTCCATTAAAGACTCTTCTAATGAAGATTTTGAAAAATATGTTGATCTTGCTACCATGTTTATTTCTCATGTCAAGAAATCCAATGATGCCACGAGAGTCAGAATCATGCAAACCCTGTTTGTGCACACTATATCATATATTTTCACGAGAATCATGAAAATTCAATCATTTGGCAGTGTCTGCTTGTTGGATTGCCTGAAAACAGTGATTTCTACAAAGATATGGCTTTTCACACAGTATGCAACCGAGTTGACATTTGCATTTATTTCTCACGTTTCACATGTTCTTCAAAACTTGAAGGACCGTAGCGATGCAATGGTACGGGCAGTCTACAGTGATTTGTGTCAGACCATCTCGTCAATCATTCTTTACCAGAGAAGAAGATTGTCCAACAGACACCACTTAATAATTTCAGTTCTAGCTTCACTGATGAAAACTTTATTCTTGGTCTCTCCACTGCTTGCATCCGAAGGTGGATTGGTGTTTGAAAGATTGGTTAGCAATTTTTGTGAACCGAACGTGAGTAACCTTCACATCAAGCATGGAGTCGAATTTGAAAAAGATGCTGAAGCTAGCAACGCATTGTCCCAAACTAAAGCAGGACTCAGAAAATACATTCCCGTTTTGATCTTGAATTACATTAAGTTCTATCTTCAATATAAGGTCGATGTAACAGTGAAGCCGTACCTGGATAATGCTGTTTATATGATGCTGGATTTATTGACCTTGAATGAGCTCAACTATATCAACAAAGCATTGGACAGCCAAGGTCGGGTGATCTTCAAGACCTTATACGAGAACTATAAAAAGTTTTACAAGTGGAATGAAGAGTAATAGTGGCATACGTTGGGCCTGCTAGCAAATTGATTCTGGTGGAATAGGAGCATGTATAGACTTACATATATAAAACTAAAACTGTCTTCAACTGACGAATAAGCAGGATTTGCTGCTATCTCAGTCTTTCCGCAATATCTAGTTAAATGGGCATTAACATACTTGATTCGTTATGGTCTGTATCACGTGACAATTTTTTCAATGTTTTTCTTCATTTCTCTTTACGGAGTGAGGTTGAATTTTTTTATTTCTCAGGCTAAACCATTCACTGAAGGAAGATCTTAGCAAGAGTGGTATGAAAGATGAGCTGAAAAGGGTATAAAATTGACGACAACCATGGTCGAAATCACAGAACTAACAAATGATGCAGCAGTTGATGCTCTTGTGGATGAATGGGAAAAAAAGCAAAAGTTAGAAGAAAAGCAGGAAAATAAAACGAAGAAAGAAGCTGCCAACCTCTCCAATGATGGAAATCCAGAACTACCGCCTCAAGTGGCAGAGGTATCCTCAAAATCCACCGAAGAAATCATGGCAGAATTAAACAAACTTCCATTTTTCATGAATGATTTGGAAAGTGGAGAAGATGGCGAGGAAAGACCTGAAGTAGAAGCATTGAAGGCATTGGCGTATGAAGGTGAACCAGACGAGATCGCAGAAAACTTCAAGAGGCAAGGTAACGAGTGCTACAAAAGCAAGAAGTATAGAGATGCCATTGAGTTTTATACCAAAGGCCTCAACGTATGTTGTGGTGACAAATATATTGAAGCAGCTTTATACTTGAACAGGGCTGCATGCAACTTGGAACTAAAAAACTACAGAAGATGTATCAATGATTGCAAAGAATGCTTAATAAGACAACCTAAGAACGTCAAAGCCTTATTCAGGGCAGCCAAAGCTTACTTTGCGATCGAGCACTATTCCGAAGCCGTTGATGTGTTGACTTTCGCTGTCTCGATTGACGATAAAAACTTAGCAGTGAACACTCTTCTAAAGAAATCGAAAGCAAAAATAGAATATATCGAGGAATTGAAAGAGAAGAAGAGAAAGCGAGAAGAGGAAAAGTTGAGAGTCAAACTCGATTTACAGAAGGCTTTAAAAGCTAGGGGAATAACCTCTATACACTCTTCTTACGGCACAGATAAGATTGGCGACGCAAGTCTCCACTTGGAAGAACCACATGATATTGAGACCCAGCTGATAATTCCTGCCATCATAATATACCCAACGGTCGATGAATTTGATGTTGTTTCCGAAGTGGGTGAACTTACGACTCCAATGGAACTAATGGAGATTATCATGGACAGGCCCGAAGAGTTTTTCCAAGACGGCAAGCATGAAAACTTCAAGCCTAAGAAGCTCGAAGCCTACATGGAGACAGAAGATGGAGGGTTGGTCAAAATCCCTAAAAAGAGTGCAGTCAACCAAGTCTTGATGTCGCCTAATCCTAAAATACCTCTCTTTGACAACATTTTGCGTCTCTACTTTGTGCCCAAGGTAGACTCTGCAGAATGGATCTCCAAATGGAAAAGGCAAGATGCCCTCGCCAAAAGAACATGAGCAGTTCAGAGTATGTATATAGTTCATTTGTGTGTAGTAGAGTCAAGCCAAACCAGCATTGGCAACCAAAACATGTTCACGACGATCGGCGTACTTTATGTGCGGCCCGTTTTAGATCTGAATTTTTTTTCGTTTTACAAAAAAGTGCAAGTTCCTACTGGCCTTTGAACAGAAATTGGTTATAGCAAGGAAGCATATGTCGTGAAGTCTTTGAACCTGCTCGGTAATTTATCAGCACAGGAAAATGTCGACTTCAGTCAAAAGGAAAAGAGTGTCTTCCAATTTAACTGTAACCCAAAAAGTTTTTGTCAGATCGAGGAATGGAAATGCAACCAAGATAGTGAGGGAGCACTATATAAGAGACGACATTCCTTGTTTCTCCAAGGCTTGTGAGAAATGTCAGGAATTTTACAAGCCTGGCCCATCAGGCGAAATCCCAAACCCTATATTATCCGAAACTCCACTGAGTTTGACCAAGGGTAAGATAGGTAAGCATTATGTTGTAATTGACACAAATATTGTGCTAAATGCAATTGATATTTTGGAAAATGAAAAAGTATTCTACGATGTCATCGTCCCACAAACAGTTTTGAATGAGGTCCGTAATCAAAGTTATCCAATTTATATGAGGTTGAGAACACTGACCAAAAATGAAGAGAAAAGGTTTATTGTTTTTCATAATGAGTTCAAGGCTGAAACTTATGTTCCAAGGAAGCAAGGCGAAATTATCAATGATTACAATGACAGGTTAATTAGGCAGACGGCCAAATACTACAATGCTCATCTCACTGATGCTAATATATCTGTTTTACTCATCACAGGTGATAAAGCAAATAAAGAGCTAGCAGTGAAAGATGGAGTTTTGTCTTACACTGTTCATGAATACATCAGATTATTACCAGATTCTGAGGAATTGAACGATTTATTGCCATCCACTGAAAATTTCGAAAAGCAAATAAACGAAATCAAGTACCCAGAATATTATTCCTCTGCAAGATTAATGGGTGGAATAAAGAATGGGAGTTTATACCAAGGTAACATTAGCATTTCCTCCTATAATTTCCTTGAAGGTAGTGTCACTGCATCGGGCATTCCTAAACCTTTACTTATCCTAGGTAGAGAAAATTTGAATAGAGCTTTCAATGGTGATAATGTTGTTGTTGAGCTCTTGCCTAAAAGTAAGTGGAAAAGACCTTCTTCTGAAATCGTCGATGAAGAAACTATTAATAAGGATGGATTAGGTGATGACGATGATAACGAAGTCATAATATCAGACAAGGAAAGAAAGATGCTAACGCAGGAGGCAATCAAAGCACAAACGAATGAAAGTGATGAGCAAAAGATACACCCTACGGGTAGAGTTGTCGGAATCGTGAAGAGAAGTTGGAGACTTTACGTAGGGCAGCTTTCTCCGAATGCTGTTAACAAAGATGAGGTTATTAGCAATTCAGCCAAGAATTGCTTTGTAATTTTGATGGACAGATCGCTACCAAAGATCAGAATCAGAACAAGGCGTGCAAAAGAATTAATGGGAAAAAGAATTGTCGTTGCTATTGACAGCTGGAACTCAAGCTCAAAGTTTCCAAGCGGGCATTTTGTGAGAACCTTAGGTGAGATTGAAGATAAAGATGCAGAGCAAGAGGCATTGTTATTGGAACATGATGTTGAATATAGACCATTTTCAAAAAACGTTTTGTCTTGTTTGCCAAAGGAAGGACACGACTGGAATGTCACAGACGCTTTAAGTACTGGTGACCCGTTATTGAAGAAGAGACGAGATCTTAGAGACAGATTGATTTGCTCGATCGATCCTCCAGGATGTGTTGATATTGATGATGCGTTGCATGCCAGAAGGTTACCCAATGGAAACTATGAGGTTGGTGTGCACATTGCAGATGTCACTCATTTTGTCAAAGCAGGCACTCCATTGGATCAAGAAGGTGCGTCAAGAGGTACCTCTGTCTATCTCGTCGACAAGAGAATTGATATGTTGCCAATGTTATTGGGTACTGATCTATGTTCGTTGAAGCCTTACGTCGATAGATTTGCCTTTTCTATACTATGGGAAATGGATGAAGATGCAAACATTGTGAATGTTGATTATACGAAATCAATTATCAAGTCGAGGGAAGCTTTTGCCTACGAGCAAGCCCAGTTACGTATCGATGATCAATCCCAGCAAGACGAGCTAACATTAGGAATGAGGATCTTACTTCAACTTTCTAGAAAATTAAAGCAGAAGAGGTTAGACGCTGGTGCCTTAAATTTGGCTTCACCAGAAGTCAAGGTTTATACTGACAGTGAGACCTCAGATCCGAATGAAGTTGAGATTAAAAAACTACTTGATACTAACTCCTTAGTCGAAGAGTTCATGTTGTGTGCCAACATATCCGTTGCCAGAAAAATATACGATGCGTTCCCTCAGGTTGCTATGTTGCGTCGTCATGGTGAACCTCCAGCAACAAATTTTGAGAAATTGAACGATATGCTAAGAATCAAGAAAGGCTTATCCATCTCCACCGAAAGCAGCAAATCGTTGGCTGATTCCTTAGACAGGTGTGTAGACGCTAAAGACCCATATTTTAACACATTAATTAGAATTATGGCAACAAGATGCATGATGGCAGCTGAATACTTTGCTTCAGGAAATTTCAGTTACGCAGAATTTAGACATTATGGTTTGGCAGTGGACATTTACACACATTTTACATCTCCTATTCGTAGGTACTGTGATATTGTGGCACACCGTCAACTAGCGGCTGCGATTGATTACGAACCATTACACGAGATCCATATGGATAAAAGTAAAATGGATTTGGTCGTTAAGAATATCAATAAGCGTCACAGAAATGCACAATTTGCAGGTAGAGCAAGTATAGAATACTACGTCGGGCAAGTTATGAAAAACAATCAAAGTGACCAAGAAGGTTACATTATTAAAGTTTTCTCAAATGGTGTTGTGGTTTTGGTTCCAAAATATGGTGTCGAAAGTCTGATCAAACTAGAAGTTCTTGGTGATGTGAACTCTGCTCAATTCGACGAAGACAATTACAATTTGACTTTCGTTGATAAAGCCGGCAAACGTAGAAGCGTTTCTGTCTTTGACAGAGTCGAAGTCTCGATCCAATCTATCCTTGATGACTACACTGGGAAGAGAAGAGTCCAACTTTTGCTAAAGTGATTGCGAACTACAGTATTGTTTTATAAAAGTTTATAAGTAATGTACAGTAATATTTCATAGACGGAAAAAAATTTTGCGCGTGTAAAATTAAAGTATGATGAACACTTTTCCCTCCGTTCTCATTGAAAAATGGAGATTTTATGAATCGGATAGAAAGTGGTAAGAAACTGTTAGAAAGAGAGATCGTACCCGTTATTTAGTATTACCAAAACAAGGCTTTATAATTAGCAAGTTCCAGAATGTCTAATTTAGGATTACAGGTAAGACAAGCCGCTGGATCCATTGACGGCGTTGTTGCAGACTATGCTGTTGGATACATGCAACATATTTTGCACTCCACCACAGATGCAGTTTTGGCTCGTCAGCTCGACATTGCTAAGGAAATCACTTTTATCGAAGAGCTACTCATCAGTGCAGGTGGTGATCCTGACAAGGTAAAACGGCTTGGAGAAAAGTTACAGCAAAACATGGAGAAACAACTAAGAGACAATATGTCAAAATTGGAAATTACAGGGGATACCTCTAAAAGATTATTGGACATTGGTTTGATCAACAGCAAGCAGAGAGAATTGGACTCTTCACTGGCTCTCTTACAGTCTACAGATATTGAACATACTGGTCGAACGATTGAAAGTAGAGTTGATAAGAAGAAGTTGCAAAAGGCCGAAGCAAAGATTGCCAAGAAGGTTGCCAAGAGAAACAACAAATTTGTGCAGTACGAAGCATCCAAGCTTATCAACGACCAACAGAAGGAAGACTACGATTCTTTCTTTTTGAAAGTCAACCCTATCGAGTTTGGAGCAGGTGCGGGTAAGTCGAAGGATATCAAGATCGATACTTTTGATTTGTATGTTGGTGATGGTCAAAGAATTTTGAGCAATGCATCACTAACATTGGCATTTGGTAGAAGATACGGTTTGATCGGTCAGAACGGTATTGGTAAATCCACTCTCTTGAGAGCACTTTCTAGAAGAGAGTTGGACATTCCCAAGCACATTACAATTTTGCACGTTGAGCAAGAACTTAGGGGAGATGATACCATTGCCCTCCAATCCGTTTTGGACGCCGATGTCTGGAGAAAGCAGTTGTTAAGCGAGCAAGAAACCATCGATGAAAGAATCGATGAGATCGAAAAGTTGAAGGAGGAGTTTGAGGAAGAATCTTTAGAGATGAAGAAGTTGGAGAACGAGCAGGCTGATCTTGTCGACAAATTGGAGGAGGTGCACGACAAGTTGGGTGAGATAGAGAGTGACAAGGCTGAGGCTCGGGCTTCTTCAATCCTATATGGTTTGGGTTTCAGTCAAGAGGCCCAACAGAGGCAGACCAAATCGTTCTCTGGTGGTTGGAGAATGAGATTGTCTTTGGCAAGAGCTCTTTTCTGCAAGCCGGATCTCCTCTTATTGGATGAGCCTACCAATATGTTGGATGTTCCCTCGAGTGCATACTTGGGCAACTATCTCCAGACGTATCCTGCAACCGTTTTGGTTGTTTCCCACGACCGTGCGTTCTTGAACGAGGTGGCAACAGACATCATCCACCAACACTCCGAGAGGTTGGACTACTACAGAGGTGCCAACTTCGACTCGTTCTATTCGACGAGGGAGGAGAGAATCAAGAACCAGAAGAGAGAGTACGAGAACCAGATGGCATACAGAGAGCATTTGCAGCAGTTTATTGACAAGTTCAGATATAATGCTGCGAAGTCGTCAGAAGCCCAGTCGAGAATCAAGAAATTGGAGAAACTTCCTGTTCTTGAGGCGCCAGAGGAGGACAAGCAGATCACGTTCAAGTTCCCAGACCCAGAGAAGTTGTCACCACCGATTTTGCAATTGTTGGACGTGAGTTTCGGGTACGACCCAAAGAACCTTTTGTTGAATCACGTAGACTTCGACCTCCAGATGAACTCGAGAGTTGCGCTTGTCGGTGCCAACGGGTGTGGTAAGACGACGTTGTTGAAGGTGTTGATGGGCACGAACTCGCCGTTGGATGGTTCTGTGTCGAAGAACTCGAGGTTGCGGATTGGCTACTTTGCCCAGCATCACGTCGACGGAATGGACTTGACCAAGAACGCCGTGGAATGGATGAGCGAGAAGTACCCGGGCAAGACCGACGAGGAGTACAGGCGACATCTAGGCTCGTTCGGCATTACGGGGCCATTGGCCTTGCAGCGGATGCAGCTTCTCTCCGGTGGTCAGAAGTCGAGAGTGGCCTTTGCAGCATTGTGTCTGACAAACCCACACATCCTCATCATGGACGAACCTTCGAACCACTTGGACACATCCGGGTTGGATGCGCTCTCGGGCGCTTTGCAGCGCTTCCAGGGAGGGGTGTTGATGGTTTCGCATGACGTGACAATGATCAAGCAGGTGTGCAATGAGATCTGGGTCAGCGAGGACGGGCGGGTGTACCGCTTCGACGGCACCATCGACGACTACAAGAAGTACATTCTCAGCAAGGCCAACGCGAGCGGTGTTGTCAAGAAGCACTGATTGCCGGACCAGCTCTCTCAATGTCCTCTCCGCTGCTGGGACCACCTATCTTGTCACAGTCTGTTCCTGCGCTCTGACGTATCTGCAGTCGGTCCCCTTATGTACGTACATGTGTATACACCCCATTCAGCCAGCTCTGCGTGTTCGAGAATCTGTGCCGCCCTTTCCTAGCTACCTACCTACCCCGCACCGCCCTGCACCAGTGGCCTGCACCAGTGGCCTGCACAAGAAGGCCATGTCTGACACGGCCCTGGTACCTGGCACCTAACCTGCCTTCCCCCAGCATTCTTCGTGCAGACGTGTTTGTGTACGTCCCCCTCGGAGAACCCTCTCTACAGCGGTTACATCGCCGCCGTTGCCCGGGGACAGCTGAATCCGGAGAGCGCTGTTGCTAAAAAAAGCCGACGGCTGTTTACCTTTTGCGGGGAACGCAGGCGGACCAACCAGAGAGGTCGACGTCGACGACAGTGGACAGCTTTTGACGAGGAGAGACGTATAAAAGCGTCAGTTAGTCTGCGCTTTCCAGAGGACGAACCGTTGAGAAAACTTACGTTTCTTTCTTCCTATCTCGTTCTTTCTTCTCTGTAGTATCACAAATAACCACCACAGACCCCACCACACACACACAATGCTTTTCAGAAACATCCTCACCGTCGCTGCAACTGCTGCTGCCGCTACTGCCGAAGACGTCTACTTGACCGTCAAGTCTGACAACACCGACATTAACGGAAATTCCCTCGGCTACCCACACGAGGGTGCCGGTATCAACTATTTTTTCCTTGGTACTGGGGCTGCCTCCGCCTTGACATACGACAGCGCCAATAAGACCATCACCTACCCTGTCGGCAGCGGCTACTTCGAGTACTTCAACGTTGACAACAGCTTCGTCGGTCTCACTGTCGGTGGCCCACAATCCGAGATCACCTTCGACAGCTCCAACACCTTGTTGCTCAACGGTACCAGCGCCAACTTCTACGCATGCAAGAACACCGGCGACGCCTACCAGTACTCCACCACCGAGTACGAGCTCATGTACTACACCTCCAATGCCCCATCCGGCTGTATTGCGTTGACCCTTGTCAACGGCCAACAGACCTCCCCATCCAGCGCCCCATCCTCCTCCGCCGCTCCTGCTACCACCGCTATCTCCTCCTCCACCTCCTCCTCCACCGCTCCTGCTACCACCACCATTTCCTCCTCCACCACTTCCTCCGCTAAGCCAACTGCTAGCACCTACACCGGCGCTGCAAACCACTACGCCCCAGCAGGTGCATTTGCCGTCTTAGCCGGTGCCGCTGCTGCCTTGTTCTAAGTCAATTGGGCCTGCATCGCTCCATACCCCCTTCTAAACATCTCTGTTCAACTTATTTTTACACGCAACTCCCTTTAATCTATACAACTTTTAGTTCGCCTGTCTCTTTATCTCTCTCTCTCTCTATCTACCACCCACTAATTAATACTTAATACTAGTACCGACGACAGTACCTCTACTAGCCGCCCTGCGTTGTGGCACCCCAAGCCCGCTGAAAAAAAATAATAACCTCTCTGCCTTCCCCGCTGTCACAGCACGTAAATATGCCACTTCCCACACCACCTTCCTCTTTAGGCAACCGTAACCCCAAGCTCCCTCCATGTACCTTGTCACCTTTCCTCCCCAGTTTACCTGAGTCATTCTAGGTCCACAGCGGACAAAACTCTGCAACCAGCATCGTTCCACTGCCCGGACAAATGACATCTCACGAGCCCCATCTGCTGTGACCCAGCAACGCCAGAGCCACTCGCCACGCCAATGACGCCATAGGTGGAGAAAATTTCATCCGGAATAATGTCCACATATGGGATACTCGCAAACCGTTGAGTGCTATTTATAGCAGTGACAGGCCTGCGATCGCCCGATTGGCGCCCGTTACGGAAATAGCTGGTGCCATGCGGAGGTCCGTCTGCAGAGAGGCAGGGCATTCCGGGCACTAGTAGGCCTTCTCTTGCGGCGGCGTGCATGCTGTAAGAGCCCCGCTTACGCCCTGCGTATGTGGGGCTCGAGACTCTTGCCGTTGTGCAGCCACTTATTGCTTCGTTTTGGTCTATATGGGTGTTTCAGTTGACGATAAAAATAGCATGTCAATAAAAACATTTCAGGCTGGGACCAATAGAAGGAGGATGGCAGATGATGGCAGGTGCTCGCAGATGAGCGGGGACAATTGGTCCTGGCTTCCCCTGCAGCGTTGGGGTTCACCTCCACTATAAAAGAAGGAACATCCTCCCTGTTTTCCCGATCGAAAAGTTCCGTCTTCCACCATGTCCATTCTACTTTGGCCTCGTTTCTTTCTCCATCGAACAAGACAACTCACAAATTCCCCCAAACAACCAATAAACTATCAAAATGAACTTTAGAACCATCCTAGCTCTAGCTGCTTCCTCTGCCATCGCTTCCGCCGACAGCGTTTCCTTGATTGCTAAGTCCAACAGCACCGAAATCAACGGCAACAGCATTGTCTTCATCCACGAAGGTGCCGGTATCAACTACGGCTTTTTCAGCTCCGCAGGCCAAGGCGACTCCTTCAACTACAACTCCACCGACGAGACCCTCTCCACCACCTTTACCGGTGTGATGCAATACTTCAGAGTCACCGGCGGTCACGTTGCCTCCAGTGTGGAGGGCCCAGATGCACAACTCACCTTCAGCAGCAACAACTACTTGGAAGTCAATGGCACCTCCGAATACTTCTATGCGTGTAAGAACACCAACGACCCATACCAGTACTCCACTAGCCAATACGAAGTTATGTACTACCCACAAAACGCTCCATCCGGCTGTCTCCCATTGATTCTCCAAAAGGCAGGCTCTTCGCCATCCTCCTCCTCCTCTTCTGCTCCAAACTCCACCACCACTTCCCACTCCGGCACCACTACCCCGATCACCACCTCCACTTTGACCACCTCCACTTCTAAGACTTCCACTCACTCTGGTGTGACCTCCACTTCAACCTACACGGGTGCTGCAATGCAATACGGCCCAGCAGGCTCCTTCGTCGCCTTAGTTGGTCTTGCTGCTGCTTTGATTTAAGTAGGTACATTGTGACCTCTTTTCTGTTTTACCCGCTCATCGCATGCATCTATCACCGATTCAGCTACTTCGGTCTGTCTTTTTCCCCTTCTCATTGTTGTAATTATCGGCAACATTCTCCCGTATCTAATTTTAATCTATGTAACTCTTATTATCGTATACCTACAGTATGAAAAGTACTAATATTATTAATTCTAATCTATATGTTTATCAAGTCTGATTGTAGCATATTAATCCTTGCTAGTAGTCTTCAACTTTCCTCTCCATTCTTTGAATTCATCGAGAAGCATTCCTCCGTTCTCACCGTCGTAAGTAGATTGCAATATCTTGGTCTTCTCTGCATCGTTTTCTGTTAAGTTGACAAACATGCTGTTCTTACTAGGGTCAAACTCCAATCGGTATGTTTTTGATTCATCATCAATAGGTATGCTTTCCTCAAGCCAACCTAAAATACCACTCAAGAATTTGATAGACTGCATCGATTTATTGACAATTCGTAAGTTAGGATTCTGCTGCTGTCTCTGAACAGAAATAGGGTTGTTCTTTATCATCAACGGTATTTCCTCCGTTTTGTACTCTTCGATGCTACGTATTTTCAAAGTTGCATCTCTGAAGGCATATATTATCCTCGGTATTCCCACCAAAAAACATTGTGCCCATGTCTTCAAAAGTTTGTTCTCAAAATTGAAAACCTTACCGGGATCGTTCAATGGTCCAGTAGTCTTCAATTCAACGTAGTGAGATAGAGGTGAAGATCCGTCGGTGGGTTTGTAATCCCAAACACAGTCTACCTCGGCACCAAGTAGTAGAGGAGTCACACCAATTGCAGTTTTCACAACTATGCCGTACTGTTCAATATTGTTTACTTCAAGCTTGTTTCTCTTTTCTATCTCTTTTCTGGTGCATTGCGCCCATGGTTTTGGAAGTGTGGCAATTGTTTCGAATTTGTAGCCCGAGTATATAAATTTTCTTTGAATATCGTTCGGTGGTATACTTTCAACTTCCCTTCTGAAGTCAATATCGGATTGCATGAACAGCTGGCCATCAAACACAACTATATTGTACACAAGCTTGTCTCTGTTTTCGTAGGGTAACAACATCAATGTCTTCAGTAATCCTCTCCAGGTGATTAATTTCACAGGCACTTTCTTCTTATGTTCTTCTTCATACTTCATGATGCATTTCAAAAGACCTGAAAAGTCACCATAGTCAAGCACTGGGTTTTGTCTGAAGGATGCAAATCCCCCAGTCAAATCTATTCCCTCTGGAGTGTTCAAATCGGCATCTGGTAAATAGTAGTAGCTGAGTTGGGAATCGTCTGTTGTGATGTTATTTTCTATGTTTCTGGAAAAACAGCCGAGTTCTTTCGGCCTTTTCACAGTGGAGTTTTCCGAAAATTTTTTGATGGAATATTTGGACTGCATTTCTTGGTTAGGTTGTGTCTCCTACTCTTGCTTTAAATATCCATTATCACATAACTCGGTATGGAGTGAAATCTGAAAAAAACATGAAGACTGCAGAAAAAACCAACTAAACAAAAACCGACGCGTCGATTGTGTTTGAGTTCCCACAATAATGTTTTGAAAGATGATTTATGCACAAAGCTTAAGTTGGAATAAGACCAAACACCTGTACTTTCTGGCACGACTAGATAACTCTTTTTTAAGAGAATCATTAGAAAGCTTACCAAAAAAAGATTTTTGGCCAAATAATAACAGCCAAATATTTCTCTGATCTGTTTTTCAGCTAGATATCAAATACGTACACTGTCTCTAGGCTGATAGTAGCCATTCATGTTATGTCACCACGCCCGTTGCAGCTTACGTAAACACATTGTTATCAGACTTCTTAGCGGCTAGCACAAAGAGCCGCTAATACTATTACCATGAATCTCGAATTTTTCTCCAGTGATGGTAGACACATGAAAAAGTCGAGTAGTTCCCATGGATGCCTATCTTCCTTCAAGTTTGAATTTTTTTTCTGTTTCTGAATAAAAGGAAACGGACTACTAAACACAATGAGTTACGTTTTAAATATTGCTGGTAAAGCTCCAGCTGTCGACTATGCACTTTTGACAGCCGCTGCTTTTGTGAACACCACTTCAGAAGGAGACATCAAGCTCAACTTTATTGAAGGTAAGACTGTCTCAAAGGAAGTTGCTACTTCTGCTCAACTCTTGAAGGGTGGTGAATCTATTGCTACTGATTCTGTTGAAATCTTGAACTATTTGGCTACCGAATTCCCAACGGTTATCTTAGGCAAAAAAGAGTCCGAGGAATGGATCAAGTTCTCTTACGAAAAATTACTTGTTAAGGATTTCAAGAAGCTATCCGTCGACTTGGAAAAATTTGAGTCTCACTTGAACCTCAGATCTTTTGTTGTTGGTTACAAGATCACTGCTGCCGATATTGCAATTTGGGGGGCCTTGAGAGCAAACCCAGTAATGGGCTCTGTCATCAAGAACTCAGTTTACATCAACGTTACAAGATGGTACCAATTCTTGGAATCTGACAAGAGATTCGGCGAAATGCCAACTTTGTTGTCTACTTCTCTTGCTGAAATGAAGAAGTTATCAAAGAACGGTAAGAAGGAAATCCATAAGGCCAACTTTGAAATTGATCTTATTGATGCCAAGGACGGTGAAGTTGTCACTAGATTCCCACCAGAGCCATCTGGATACTTACATATTGGACATGCAAAGGCCGCTGTCTTGAACCAATATTTTGCTAACGCATACCACGGAAAGTTGATTATCAGATTCGATGACACCAACCCTTCAAAGGAGAAGACCGAATTCCAAGATTCTATCATTGAAGATTTGAGACTTTTGGGAATCAAAGGTGACAGAATTACTTATTCTTCTGACTATTTCCAGGAAATGTACGACTTAGCTATCAAAATGATCAAAGAAGGTAAGGCTTATTGTGATGACACCCCATTGGAACAAATGAGAGCTGAAAGAATGGACGGTCTCAAGTCAGCAAGAAGAGACAGAACAGTTGAAGAAAACTTGAAGATTTTTACTGAAGACATGAAGCACGGTACCGAAGAAGGTTTGAAAAATTGCTTGAGAGCTAAGATTGACTACACCGCTCTGAACAAAACATTGAGAGATCCAGTCATCTACAGATGCAACTTAACCCCTCACCACAGAACTGGCAGTGCTTGGAAGATTTACCCAACTTATGACTTCTGTGTCCCAATTGTCGATTCTTTGGAAGGTGTCACTCATGCATTAAGAACTATTGAGTACAGAGACAGAAACGCTCAGTATGATTGGATGTTAAATGCATTGAACTTGAGAAAAGTTCATATCTGGGATTTCGCTAGAGTTAACTTTGTCAGAACATTACTATCGAAGAGAAAGTTGCAATGGTTTGTTGACAAGGGATACGTTTCCAACTGGGACGATCCAAGATTCCCTACTGTCAGAGGTATTAGAAGAAGAGGTATGACTGTCGAAGGTTTGAAGAACTTTATTATCTCTCAAGGTCCATCAAAAAATATTATCAACTTGGACTGGAGTATCATTTGGGCTGCTAACAAGAAGATTATTGATCCAATTGCTCCTAGACACACTGCTTTGGAATCAAAGGATTTAGTCCCTGTCAACATTGTTGACGGTCCCGAACTCACTTCTGAAAAGAAACCAAAGCACAAGAAGAACGCTGATGTTGGCGAAAAGGACGTTTACTACTCATCCAAAATTTTGATTGAACAAGCTGACGCTGCTGCTATCAAAGATGGCGAAGAAGTCACTTTCATGGACTGGGGTAACATCATCTGTACTAAGGTTCATAAGGATGGTGAAGGTAAAGTAACTTCTATTGATGCTAAGTTGCACTTAGATGGTGATTTCAGAAAAACTGAAAAGAAGTTGACCTGGTTGGCCTCTGAAAAGAATGTTCCGGTCGAGCTAGTCGACTTTGATCACTTGATTACCAAAGACAAGTTGGACGAAGGTGATAACTTTGAAGACTTCTTAACTCCAAACACTAAATTTACTAGCGAAGCGATTGCTGACGTCAATGTCGAGAAGATGAAAGTTGGCGACATTATTCAATTCGAAAGAAAGGGTTACTATATTTTGGACTCTAACAAGGACGGCAAGTACGTTTTCTTTACCGTTCCGGATGGTAAGCAAAAGAAATGATTTTGGGGTTGATGATTTTCAGCAATTTCTCTTTTCTGTCTCATTCTATAATATATCATGTATCTAATGCTAAAGTAATCTTTTGCACTCAGATGAGTTAAATAAAAGTTTTTGAAAAGCTTTTTGTAAAATTTACAGCAGCTACATGTAAATATTGGATACTGAAAATTTATTTATGAATTGCGTAACCATTTTTTTGCGTGGAATTGCAATTAATACCTATATCTAATAATGAGTGGCTATCAACTTAACTCTATCTAGTAGTGAATTTAGTGATAATTAAATAACGCACAAAAATTTCTACCATAGAAACTAGCACGCTTATGCCAATTGCAACAATCAACATTTTGGTTATTTTGGTCATCTTTCGCTCTGCCAAAGAGTCTGATAATATATCAAAGAAATCCAAAAACACTTTGCATCTATCATTGATAACTTCCACCCTTTGCTCAATCTCTAAATAATCTCGCACAGCTGTGTACAGTGGATGCAATCCAGGCTCTATTGACCAGAAATACTCTGGTGTGTCAAGAACATTGGACAACAAATTTACCTCACTACGTAGCTGGAATAGACGTCCAGTTTTGGTAAGTAATCGTTTAGTAGTATAGTTCTGCAGTCTACCTGTGAGAGCCAATGCCTTTGGAAGTTTGGAAATGGAGTTAAGAATAGTGGACATTTTGTCCTCAAAGAGAGATAATTTTGTTGACTGTGCAATCGCATGGGACATAGTAAGTTTAATCAAATGATCTCCCGATTTTAGAGTGATCATATCGTTATAAATACGGGGAGTCGGCACGTCCCTATTGTATTCAAAATGGAATTCTTCAGTTTCAATGTCATGCTCGGGAACTGGCTTGATTATTAAAGATAGTTCTTCCTCTTCATCTTCGGCATCATGCTCATTTTCATCGATTTCATCGTTATCGTCCTCATCTGAACTACTATGGCTTCTGATATTACGCCTTGGTCTCGTAGCAACAGCAAAATCGTTGTCTTCATCTTCATCTTCGTCCTCGTCCTCATCATCATCACTGTCATCTTCGTCGTCATCGTCGTCCAGCTCAAACTCACCAGGCTGAATTTTAGCAAATACTAAATCTGCTAGGATATTCTTCTCGTGAATTTCGCTGAAATTCCAGAAAACAACAACACCATAATCGAGGATAAACATTTCTGCATGCTTGCTCAAATCAGGAAGATGTGGATGTTTTGACTTAGAGTTTGAATATCTCCCTATACCTGGTTCCTCATTCGTATTTTCTTTGTTTGCACTATCAGTGGTATTAGTTGAGTTTGGACAATCACGCTGAGAGCTCTCTTCCAAGCAACGAGTGGCCGGTTTTTTCTGTTCATTGTTAGCTTGTAAATGTGTTGTGCTGGAATCCGTTCTCATCGATTCTTTCTGGGATTGTGCAGAAACAGTAGAGCCGGAGCGATCTTCATTGATACTATCTCGTATTTCACGCTCAATGACACTCTCCGTTGGACTTGAACTGACAAAATATTGAGGTTCAGAAGGATCAAAATCACTATTCGTGTTGGGAGAGTTTGTTATTGTGTTTCCATTATCTACGTTGGTCATATTATTTTCGTTGTCTGCACCAGAGTAAAATTCGTAGTGATGATCTCTCTCTTCAGACTTATTAATGAAGTGCTCCATCAACTTGATACCTCTTTGCATTTTCAAAGAGTTGTTTGATTGCACTCGATACCCATTTTCACCAGGAAGAAGGGGTAATGAGTATGGTATGTATAGAACTTCATCGTACAATCTCGGCAACACCATATGATATTTGGCCAAGAATTTGGATGTCAGTTTCAAGTTGAAACCTTCTGCAATTAGATATGCGGTCACCCGGGGGTACTCATGTTCTCTCTGTTCTTTCGTAAGTTTTTCTGCCTTGGTTCTATTGCAAACATCCTGAAATATATTGTCAGTGGTTGATTTTTCTCGAGAATCATCCGAAAGGGCAGTTCCATTTTCTGGTATGAGCACTAGCTTTTGAGTGACTTTGGACGTTCTGCTTGGTAGATTTTTCACATATTGTGGAATCCTCTGATAACTGTTGATAGAGTTAAACAACTCGGAGGCGACTAGCCGAGGCGTTTCTCTCTGCCTTGACGATGGAATGTCGCTGATGTTGGATGTTAAATTTGACACCGAAATGTTGGAATATTTCGAGTTTGAAGATCTCCTCATGCTCTGCACCAGGTTTGAAACTCTTTCACTGGACTTTTCCTTTTTTTTTTTCAGCTGCTCCAGTTTATGTCCAGCAAACGGAGCCTTTATCTGGTTTTTTCGAACATCAGTGACCAATATGGAAGGTGATCTTTTAGCTGTGGAAACCGGCGGATTTGCCGGTCCCACCGTGTTCTTTTTTGTGTTCGATACCGACGATAGCATCCTTATCACTCAGCAGGATTGTATATGCCCTGGTCTAACAGTCTTTGTGTACTTTTCGTCGCCAACAGGGTCTCTGGGGGAAGCAACACATTTCCGGCAGGAAAGAGAATAGACGGGTCCCAATTAGGGCAGCAAGCGGACATGTGCGAGGGAAGAGAAACCGTCTACGAATTGCCCAATTGGGCAGCTATTGTAGAATCGGCGCGGACGGTGACAAGGATGAGTTCAATGAAGAAGAGAGGAAGAGAGAGACGGACGACAAGGAACAAGAAAGGGAAGAGCAGGGCGGGTTTAAGACAAGAGCCGTGAAGGAGCAAGCAGACCAGAGAGTATGAGTGACAGCGACGATGATCTTTTAGAGTTGGCGGGAATTGGATCTGATGAGGAGAGCGACTACGAGCCAAAAGTTTCAGCCGGGAGACGGAAAACAGTGAAGAGAACAATCGAAGAAGAATCCGAAAACGAAGATGACGATGAGGAGCTGAACCCGGAGGAGGACCCATATCCGCTTGAGGGCAAGTACAAGGATGAAGAAGATAAGGCGAGGTTGATGCAGATGGATGAAGTGTCAAGAGAAGGGATCCTCTATGATCGTATACAGGAGAAGGAAACATTCAGAGAAAGACGGTTTTTGGCCTTGAGAGCCAGACAAAGCAAAGCAGAGTCACAGACGATTGAAAAGGGCTCCACTTCAAAGAAACTGAGGACTAGCAAGCTTTCTGAGTTGAAAAGACAGAGAGAAAAGAAATCTGTGAGAGAGGGCAGAAGAAGAAGAGGCGAAGATGACTATATGGATGTCGACGACTATGAGGACGAAGACATGGACGAAGACGACGATGAAGATCTCAAAGAGCTTGCCGGCTACGGCGATGAAGATGATGAGGATGAGTACTACTCTGATGGGTATGGTTCGTCTAGAAAGGGAGTTTCCAAATCGTCCAAAACAGGGTTCGATCAATCTCAATACCAAGAAGCCACTTTAGATGATATCAACAACAAGATCAGATCCACTAGATCTATTCTTGAGAAATTCTTGTACCGTGAAGAGTTTGATAAATGCGTTCCAGGAACACTGGTCAGGGTCAACATTGGTCCATCCAAAATGACAGGCAGACCTCAGTACAGGATGGCCTTAGTAGAGGAAGTCAGAAGGGGTGGCAAACCCTACAGATTGTTTGGTAAGCCTTGTAACACTTATTTGAAAGTGTCTCAGGGTGATTCAGCAACAATTGTTGAGCTGTCGTGTTTGTCTAACTCTCCTTTCTCACAGGAAGATTTTGATGCTTATAAAAAAAGACTGTTGACATCAACAGCTCACTCTCTTCCGACTATAGGATATGTCGAGGACAAATTCACAGAGTTGAAGAATATGTCCACGAGAAGACTTACCGATGAGGATATCAACAGAATGATGGCAAGAAAAGAGGAGTTGTCAGTTTACGACATGAGTACTGCTGCAAGAGTGAGAAAATTAGGTAGGTTGAGAGAAGAACTTCAAGTTGCCTTGGAACAAGATGAACAGGAAAGAATAAAACTACTACAGGGTGAAATTGATTTATTGAGTCAATTTTTCAAGGGTACCCCTAACACTTCCAAGTTGGAGCAAATCAATATAAGAAACCAAAAGTCCAATCAAGAGTTCATTAGAAAGGCTGAAAAAAAACTTGTTGAGACTAAGCGGAAACAACTGCAGAATAATGATTTCAGTGATCCTTTTAGTAGATTGAGAACCAACCCAAAGGTTTTTTACAAATCTGCAGATAAGCAGGACGATAACACTCAGAAAAGTGAGGAAAAAGTTGCGGATGAAAATAGTGAGAAGGACAAGATTAAAAACAGTATATTCAGAAGAGAGGGTATTGACGCTTTAATCAAAGATATAAACATTGATTTAAACTTCGATATTTAAAGTTTTTTCGTTGTATTTTACATTTAAGTTTTTGTGCTTGTAAATTGTTGCTTTGATTTATGATAATAAATTCAACCTGGATTCAAGTAAAAACAAGATATTCCTTCAAAAATGATTTTTGTGGATCAGAGAGGTAACTATTGTAAATATGCTCAAAATTGGCAGTGTTTTTGGCCGTACATTCTCTGAAAAACTGAATCAAAAGCTGTCTCATATCGTTGTTCGTAGCATCGCCTCCCCTTTTTGCAGTACCATCTTCGTCAATATAAGATTTAAGCTGATCAAATGTGGGTTTCCCATCATCCTCCAAGTCTTCCCAACCATCATCATCGTGGGCATCTCTAAGCGCGTCATGGTCGTGGTCATGGTGGTGAACATGCTCATGATGAGGATCCATACCATGAACGTGAACATGCTCATCCTTAAGAGTGTTTTCTAGGTTCTTGCCCGAGGTAACTTCGTTTTTGAGCTCGTCAATTAAAAGTTTAACAATTTTTGCATCTGCCGGTATTTGTTCATATTTTACAGGCATTTTTTTAGCCATAGATCTAGTGATGATTATTCCTTCTGGAACTTGGGATTGTATGATATCGCCATCAACAACAAGATGTTGAACGGTGCTGTTGTTAAGTTTAAAAATTTCCATAAACGCACGAGTGTTAGAAAGAATTGAATTGTAACCACGCATAACCTCATATGCCTGAAACCAAATTGGTATAACCTTTGATAATGCAGATTGGTTATCAACAGTGAAACTATTCAGAAAGTTGATTGTAGCTTGGGGTTGTGAGATTGTCAACATATTGAAAATCAATATCATGTTTTCAATAGTTGGTACCTCCTTCGCCTTGACCAACCTAATGGTCAATGCTTTGAGGATATCTTCTAGATAACTGTGAATTGAGTCACTAAAATTTTCTAGAAGTACAGCTACTAGATCACCGAGTTTAACGATAGCTCGATCAGACATAGAAGGGGAAAGTAACTTAGAAACGCTTCTAAGAAGAATTTGGACTCCTGTTTCGTGAGATTCACTGTCAACATAGGTAGAACATGATGAGGTGGAGCTTTTGACAAGCTCAATCAAACATTCCGAGCCCGATTGCAAAAGAGCATCATCATCGCAAGCAAACATAAATTTAGTGACTACTGCAAACGTTGAATGAAAAACATCTAGTGAAATTCCGTGATTATTCTGATCTTTGAGGAAAACAGTTATGATTTGTAGTGATAGATCGATTTGAGAATTATACTCCCCGTCAAACTCTGATATTTTACCAAGAAGGAGGGGGAAAACTGATGACACCAAATTCCAGTAGTTTTCTTGCGGTATATCATTAGTCAGATCCTCAATGCATTCAAATAAAGAAGTATTGAGAGCAAAGCTCGAGTCATTTTTGAACCCAATGGTTAAAATCAGTTGAATTGAGTCAGTGTTTTGTGACAAAGATTTATTATCGATGCTGATAATAATGGTCAATACTTCTAGAAGCATCATATTTGTATCTTCTTCTGAGTCCTCCTTCAACTGATTGACAAGACTCAAGAGTCGACGCTGTAGGTTCACACTGAATTCTTTGGCTCTAATAAAATAATTGTAAAATTGCAGAGAAATCAAAATAGCAGATTTTACAATCAGGTAGTCATCACCTCCTCCTAAACTCGGGATGATAGAGGATATCCTTTCAAATGAAGGAATTCCAAGTTCCTTGCATACCAAGGCATATTTGAAGATAAACTTGGGTATCATAAGAATTAACCTAGCAACTAGGAATTGAAACTCTTCACTGAGAAGTGAGTTGTCTGTAGCCAGATCGACAACCTTGCTTAAAAATTGATTGACATCAAAAGGTGGAGGTGAAACTATAGTATCGTCATTGTCAAAACAGCATGCAAGCAAGAAAACAACAGCTTCTACCATTAAAGGATTAGTGTTTGAGTTTTGGAAAGAACCAAATTTTTGAATTAGTAACTCTATGAAAATGGAATTGTCCTTGGCATTCATATCACTAAGTAGCTCTCTAACTGAATCTCTTACTGTGATTTTACTATCAAGTCCAGATTCATCTGTAACAAATTGGTTGAAGTCGGAATTGTAATCGTCAATTGTTGAAACCGATAAGATTGAAAGAGGCAATATAAGACCACAAATTTTGGAAATTTTCTCTACATTTTGAAGACCGTGAAGCTCAATGAGGGTTTGCAATAATTCTATTTTCTTTGCAATCGTCATAGTCAACAGTTGAAATGGCTCTTTGCGTTCTCTTTGAGAGGCATAGAACTGGTCTACATCTATGAAAGTTGACTTGATTATGCCGATATCGGGTTCTGCTGTTAGGAGCTGCGTGTATGTTGAATTCTCATAGGATAGATCAAGCAAAGCAGCTTCTAATGTATCAGTCACAAATGTGTTCAATAGCTCAGAGTAAGAGTTCATCAAGAAGTTAAGAATTGTGTAAATCTGGTGTTTGAAATCCCATGCTATCAATTGATTAATATACCGACCACTATCACTTGTTACACTTCTGGATATGTTTAGTAAAAGCTGGTATACTTGCGGAACAACAGCTTCACAAAAACTCTCCCTATTTGGAATATCGAAATCCACGTTCACTAAAGAATCGCAAATCACTTGTAGTAGTCGTAGCGTTTCCACTTTGATTTCTAAGTTGTAGTTGACATTTTCAAGTAACATTTCGCAAGTTTTCAAAACTTGGACGGCAATTCCGTTCTCAAAAAATTGCTCATCCGTAACAACATCGTCAAATATTTCTTGCATAACGCAGAGTGAGCCGATAATCTCGTAGATCGAGTATTGGGGGTTTGTGGTCGAATCGTATAAATGGTCCAATAAGTTGGGCCACTCGTCAGGGTAATCAACTGCTGCTATTTGCACAATCGCATAACCAGATCCACTTCTCACCTTAGAATCAGGATCTCCAAGCAACTTCAACAAGGACTCTCGAAGGGTTTTCTTCACTTCTTGATTGATCGTATTTGGACCTTTGTAATTATCAAATGCTGGAGACCAGTACAGCGGGACCACTCTTTTAAGATGAAGAAGAGAAGCCTGCCTTACAGGCAACTCTAAGGTATCATTCAAAGCTATCTGAATAAGGGAAAACAAGAAGGCATCAGGATTTGACTCCATCAAATGCTTGAATGCGAGTTCCGATCTGATTCTGGTATTATTGTCGGAACTCATCAAGTTCTGCAACATGAAGTGCAAATTCTCCACATCGTTTGCCTGTTGCTGTACAGAAGACATGACAAAATAGAAACTTTGTACTTGGAATGATTCAATCAATTCTTGTGTGTCTCTATTTTTCACCAACCAACACTCTTTGTTTTCAGCTACTTCTTGCTACTCCCGTTGTAGACCCGTTTGCCCAGAGATTCGACCCATTATCTGTCTAAAACGGGTACGCGTCATGAGGAAAAAAAGGAAATTTCATTCACGTGACTGTGACTTTTCCGGAATCATCCATCTGCGACAGGAACTGTGTCGCGTCACGACATTTTTTTCCGAAACACCACAGCTGCCATCTCACGCGGACGGGTCATTAGTCACGAGAAAAAAGGGAAAGTTGGCTCTGCATGAAACGAAGATAATCTTCCTCTAACGCCCTGGAGCTGTACTTGCAAGCACGTCTTTTTTGTGTCTATTTTTCCGTGAACAAGTACACATCACAGCATTTGCATATTCCATAAATAACAGAATCACACACGATCATTAACAATAGACAGCATTAGACAATGTCCTTCGAAAATAATAGCGATTCCTTCCTATCTGAAGATGAAGACGATTTTTGTCCACTCTGTGTCGAGGAAATGGACATCACCGATAAGAACTTCAAACCGTGTCCTTGCGGGTACCAGATTTGTCAGTTCTGTTACAACAATATAAGAACGAATCCAGAGTTGAACGGTAAGTGTCCAGCTTGCCGTAGACCATACGAAGATAAGAACATTGAGTACAGAAACATCACAGCCGAGGAGTGGAAGTTACAGAAGGCCAAGATAGAGAAGAGAAAAAAGGAGAAGAAGATAATAGAGAAAGAGAAAAAGGATGCCGAACAAGCGAAGAGGCATCATTTAGCCGGAATGAGGGTAATCCAGAAAAACCTCGTCTATGTTGTCGGCTTGAACCCGCCATGTTCATACGACGATTTGATTCCGGTCTTGAAGTCGGAAAAGTATTTCGGTCAATACGGTAAGATCAACAAAATTGTCATCAATAAGAGAGCACCTAATCCTAATAACCCACACCACCTGAGTTCCAGTCCTGGTTACGGGGTCTACGTCACTTTTGCTAAAAAAGAAGATGCAACCAGATGTATTGCCGCTGTTGACGGTTCCATTAGCGACGGTAAACTGTTGAGAGCCGCTCACGGTACTACTAAATATTGCTCATCCTACTTGAGAGGACAACACTGTCCAAACCCAAATTGCATGTTTCTCCACGAACCTGGCGAGGAGGCAGACTCTTATTCGAGACAAGACTTATCTTCCAGATCTGTCAATAACAAGCTGCAATCAGACAAATATTCTAGCCATGGCTTAGGCAATACCCTAGATGATATGACAGACTCCCAGCACAACTCTCCTCAACTTCCACCTGCACAACTGCAATCAGCGTCTGGTTCTATTTCGAGTTCAAACTCGAATTCAAACTTATTCTCAGCTGCCGCTTCGAATCATTTCAATGAACCAGAAGGTCCAGCACTACCTGCCACCGTTTCATGGGCAAAGACCAAGACTCAGCAAACGTTCAACCAGTCTTCGAACGATTCTGTTCTATCTTCTTTCCCTACGTTGAGTGATGTCATTCAACAGAACAAGCAGAACAGCAGCTCCCAGTCAGATCTTCAACAGCAAGTCTCTCAACAACAACAACAGCAGCAGCAGCAGTTGCAGCAATTATTACAAAAATCACAACTGCTCCAAAAGCAACAACAACAGCAGCAAGATCAGCAATACATCCAAGACCAAATCACACAGAGCACCTCTAACAAAAAGAAAGATAAAAGAGATAAAGACCAACAACACCCTGTTGTACTGGACAGTGCAGCCATCTCTTTCAAATCTGTTTGCGATTCATTCAAGGATATGAACAACTCAGAAATTGAATACTCGATTGACCCAAAGTTCAAGTCTCCACAATTTACTGTCATTTCGTCAGACATCAAGTTTTTCCATACTTTTGATTCTCTCGATTCGCCATTATCGTCTACAGACAGGTCATTTGGCTACTTCAACAATGAAGAGAACAAAACACGTATCACTCACCTGACCGAGTCTCTCTTATTTGCTCCTTACACGAGAAATTATAACTACAAAGCCTATGTGCAAGCTCTTCAAGCTTCACAAGCGCAAGCAGCGCAAGCAGCGCAAGCAGCCCAGGCGGCACAAGCTGCTCAGGCTGCCAGATTGGCACAAACCGTTGCTGCAAACTCTCCCGAGCAAGCTAAATTAAACATCAGCATGACCCCATCTCAAATGAACGCACAGTTGCAGAATCAGTATACCCAAGCTCAATTGAAACAGGTTTTGCTGTCTCAGGGACAGAACAGTAACGTTAGTTCTACCCAGGCATTTTTACAGCAAAGACTTCTCCAACAGCAGCAACAAATGAAATTGCAACAGCAGAACTCCCTGAACGGTTCTAACAGCACAGGTACTAGTTCCAGTGGTACCCCGATACAGCCACCTCCAGGTTTGTTCAGTAACGCTGTTGGGGGTAACGACACAAAGTCGAACAGCCAAGAACTTTTAAGTCAATTGATGGGCAAGAAGGTAGCGGCCTGAACATGACACAAGCATCATTCACATATTTGTAACTTATAGTCTTTTAACTCATTGTACAATAAAAATGTAAACATCTTCTCCAACTATCCTTCACTCACTTCAGGCTATATAGGGTGTCTGTAATGAAGAAAATAATGCTTAGGGTGGTAAATATACATGGTAATATACATTCCTGGGCGATCGCAATATGGATCGAATCATTCCTCTAAAAGTATTCGTTGATTGGCCAGTAAGTTCTCATCGTCTTCGTCTTCGTCATCATCATCATCATCGTGATTGTCAATTTCCCTATCCTCATTGTCATCACCTTCGACAATGTCAAGACCGACTTTGTCATTGCTGTCTTCTTCGTAATCATACATACTGTAACTCACATTGGGGTTGAATCTGACCGATCCAGAGATGTTGCCTGGGTGGTAGTTGGCGTTGCTGATAATTGGTTTCTTCAACTTTTCAGGGCTTGGTGTTGAAAAGCTGCTGTTACCGGCAGACCGGGGCCCTCTCTGTTGATCACCACCGTTGGCGATCTTCAATGGAGAAGATGTCTGCATACTCGAGATATCGCCGTTGTTGTTGTTGTTCTCATTGCCGTTATAATAATTCTGGTGTATCGTTGTGGAGCGGAACTTTGAGAACAAAATGTTTGGAACGATTATGCAGAATAGCATCAAACACCCTATTCCCAGTAACGACCTGATGGAAACGTTGTGAAAGAACGCATTCATGCAGTCTGCAAGAACCTCGAAATACGCCATTGATGTGATGACGGACTGCGGGTCCTGGCTCATACATGTATCCCATTCGTTGCACTTGTACTCAAGGGCGGGTACACGCATTTCTGGCGCACAATTGTTTCTGAGATACTCCCTCTTGCACGAATTGATCTTGTGAATGGCGTCGTTCACGTAAGAGGCAATCTTGTGGTCGACGTCTCTCTTGATGGCAAAAAACGCTATTAGACTGAACCCGAGAAAGATCAGCACCATGAGCGTGTTTAGTAAGATTTGGATGAGTAGCGTCAAGTTGGAGACGCATTGCGGGTCGGAGATGATCGAGTGGAGGTACTCGTATCTAGACATGGGTATGCGCTGCTGTTTCAAAATGGAAGAGGAAATCTGGTTCTGCGAAAGGTTGGAGTGGGACATGGAGATCGAGTCGTTGATGATTTTCCTGTTGCTTGGGAACGTGAGCCTGCTCGAGTTGTTGCTTAGGTCGAAGGAGATGTCGCTCATGTTGGCCGTCCGAAGTCTTTTCTTCGTGCGTTTGATTGAGCGGGACCCTAACGAGGAGTTGTTCCCAGATGCAAACGATGACGTCTTGTCGAAAAGGTTGAAGGCCCCCTTGACCGGGTTGATGGAGCCGTCTGTGTTTGTCGAGAGCTTCAACGCAGGCTGGTGAGAGATCAATTCCGGACTGAGGTTGAAAATGTTGCGTGGGTTCTGTGTGAAGTTAAACTGGACGGGTTTGCCCGTCTGCAGGTCTGGCTGCTTGGCATCCTTTAGGGGAGTCGAGGCATTGTAGTCGAACTTGAGCGGCAGTCTCCTCGAGAGAGAAGTGTTGCCAATGTCGGCAGTGGCATTTCTGGCAACCGACTCCGGGAAAAACGTGTCGCCCCGGCTAGCCTTGCTGATGACCGTGTCAAGATAATCCTTGTCATGGTACTTGAGGGAGTGGAGGTCCTCGATGGGCGTCAGCTGGCGGATGTGTTCAGGAAAATGCGATGAGGCCTCTGAAACGGCTGTTATATTTTCCAGGCCGTTGTTCTCCTCTGTGGCTGCAGCAGACATGGCACACGGAAGAGGGCAAAGGTGATTTGTTTGTCAAATGGTTGCAGACGTGTTGGTGGCAGCAGAAGAGTGCCAGCACGTCATGCGTCGTTGTTTAGGTCACTCCGTATGCCGTCTCCTGGCACCGCAGGTTATTGATCGAGGGAAGGTCCGTCTTGTTTTCTGTTTTCACGCGATTTCCGTTTTGGAGGGCTACAAACATGTCTGTACACAGAGAAGAGAGGAGGACCTCTACTGCTTGAGGAGGTTCACCTTCTGCCAGAAGAGGCGGCACTGGCTCTCGACCACGGTGACGAGGCTGGCTAGATGGTTGCCGATGTAGCTGCCAAGGGCATTGGCAAGGGCGGCGATGGAGCCTCGCAAGGACGCAGCGTAGACGGCGAGTCTGTAGGCGACGGTCTCCCGCTCTGCCCGGATGGCCTTTTCGAAGTGGATCCGGGCGATACGGAGCACGTCAGATGTGCAGGCTGCATCAACAAGGAGGATGTTGCGGGCAAAAAGACACAGGGCCCGGTACCGGGCAGAGGGGTCTTCAGTGGTAAGCGGGGCGAGGTCTGACGAGAGATGCATAACATCGTGGATGAACTGGTCTGGGTTAGCAATGAACGCCTCCTCGACCTCCCGCTGGTGGAACTGGAATTGGCCTACCTGGATGTAGCTGTCCTTTACCGGAGGAGCTGTTCCAGCTGCAGGTGCTGTTGTTGCAGGTGCTGTTGGTGGTGCCGGTGCCGGCTGTGAGTCCTTTCTCGAGACGAAGAGCAGCGTTCCGAGCAGGAGTACGCCGGGGATACCGTACTTGATGAGATCTTCAGAGGCGATGCCTGCGAAGGTCTGCTGCTGTGGCCACTTGGCCCCGGCGGCGTAGTTCCTTGCTGGAAGCCATGATCTAGCGGTTCTGGCACTCGAGGAGAGGGAAAGACGGAGAGATAAGGCCCTTGAGCACAGCCCAGGTCCGAGTCTGGGGCCGATAATGCTGTTCATGGTGGATTTAGAGAAGGATGGGGGGAACAGAGGACAGAGAGACGGTGTCTGAGAGCAACGAGGGCCAACCGGTGGCAGAAAAGGCAGAAGAAGATGAGATGAAGCCCCGGAGAGGCCCGCCAGGCACGGTCCGACCGGCTGTCCCACACGGTAAACAAACAAAGCGAAGCCGTTTGGCGGATCGTGCCACTATCTTCCTCGGGGACGCCAGGGACGGCAGTGAAGGGGGGAGCAGGGTCGGGGTGGGGCCGGAGACGGCGTTGGGATTAGATACGGTACATAGAGGGGGGTCTAGTAATGCAAGGCGACCTTCATGGTGTACGTCGCGGTGAAAGGAAGACACACGACCAAGAAGATGTAGTGGAAGATGTATATCAAGGCAAGGATGTCCATCTGGATGTGGTTTTTCCCGTCAGAGGGGGTGTAGAAGGCGGTGATGTATAGCAAGGAGGTGGCTGGGGGCAAGCAGAAGTCGATATTTGAGAGAAAGTAGAGGATGTCGTTGTTGTAGAAAAGACCGTCTCTGTGGATCTTCGAGTTGAAGGCACAGCCGATGATGGGGAAGATGAAGAGTCGTAGGAAAGTGACGGCAATAGGCACGCGGATGAGGCGTTTTGGGAAGTCGTTGATGCGCAAGCGGCCAATGGTACCGCCGAGGAGGAGCAAACCAAAGGGCACCTGGGCGGCCCCGATGTAGCTGGCAAAGTCCATGATGAAGGAGAGCGGCGGCTGCTTGTCCGGGGCGGACGGGAGCGTCGTCTGCTTCGACACGACAAAGAGTGCCTGCACCCAGGGGATCATCGCCACGGCGACGGAGATGACGAGTGTCACGGACGCCGGCTGGCGCAGCGAATCCTTCCACACGGCCATCATCGAGAAGAAGATGCCCTTGTAGTCGACAGAGGCGACAGCGTGGGCCATCTGCTGGAGAAGATTCCGGTGTGGTTTATCCTGCTGCTTCTCCTGCACTGGTAGTGGCAGACTCTGCTCTTCGACGAGCTGGTCGTACCGCGAGTAGACCTTGATGATGTCCTGGATGCCTTCGGCGGGCTGGCCTGCCTGTGTGTTCTGCAGGAGGTTCCCTGGGAGGGACACCCGGCTTGAGTACCTTGATAGTTCGTCCATGTGAGCTGTGGCTCTGGCTGTGGCCGTGGCCGTGGCCTCGTGTTCGTGGATATCGTCCGAGGCAATGGAATCGTCCATGTCCTGTTCGTCCTGTGGAGGCCTGTACCGTGCAACGCTCTCACTAGAACGCTCCTCCTCCGCCTCCTCCTCCTCTTCTTCTTCTACTGCTGCTGCTTCACCTCTTCTCTGGGATTTCACACTGCTTACGGAAGACACAATCCCACTCACCTCTGTGCTGCCCTCCTCGATGTCGCCCTGATTGGCGTGCTGCTCGAGCTCCATCAGCAGGTCGACCTTGAAGTCGTGCTCGATGAGCTTGTACGAGCCAAACGTGAACTGCAACAGCAACTGCAAGCCCATGTAGATCATCACGAAGGACACGCCGAGGTCCACGTCGGGGAAGATGTCCGCCGTCTCCATCGTCTGCAAGTACGCAATGGGCAAGTCGGAGATGTTCGGGAGCAATCCGCAAAGAATCAAGCCACCCCACCAGTTGCGGGGACACCCGACAGCAACGCCAACGGCAAATACAAGCAGCGCCTGCGAGAACATCATGAAGTACCCGATGATGACAATTGTGGCGATCTCGTGGATAAGTGTGTTGTTGATGTTTGTCACGATCTTCTGGAACGTCAAGCAGGGGATGAGCACCCGGATGGCAATCGTGCTGATGTTCTTCGATGTGTCCACCGTGAGGATGTTTTTGCGGGCAAGATAGAACCCGACGCCGATGATGAGGTATATCTTAAAGATCGGCTTCACCGCAATGTAGATGAGCTCTCCGAGCGGCGTGCTTCCTGTCATGGCTGTTGGCGATGTCTAGCAACCAGTACTGCGTAGCAGGAGCATATGTCGACTGCCGTGGGGGTCTATCTTCTCGTAAAAACCTCCTGTTGCCGTCTTTTGCCCCCTCTTATACCGTCTGTTGCAGTTGTGGAGTCACCACGGAGACGGAGAAGGAGGGGAGACGCAGACGAAAAACGGGAAACCGAAAAAAACGAAAACCGAAAAACAGTCACCGCGATAAGGCCTGGTGGGGGCGGTGGGGGGAGCGGGACAACCGTTGGACGAGGACGACGACGAGGACGAGGACGACGACAAGGATGACGGGGAGGGTGGGATGGATGGGATAGAGACGGACGGGGTAGAGACAGCGGGACTGCAGTGGAGACGCATCGGGTAGGTGCCGCCGGCGGGTAAAGCTGACAGCGACAGCGGGTACTGCGAGAGCCAGACTGTGTATTTCATTGTTGCTAGGACTTATACACTACGCTATTCGTCACTGTAGATGTGACCCTTGAGGGTGAGCAGCCGGCCGCCGTCCATGCGCAGGTTGCGACCGTCCATGTAGGCGCCGCCTCGAGAGCACAGGAAAACGACACAGGCGACCATCTCCTCGGCATACCCCGCCCGCCGGGCAGGGACAAGGTGCACGTACTTCATGTTCGACGACTTGTCGTCGGGCGCCATCGGCGTCATCCTGCTGGCGTAGAGCCCCGGCGAGATGGCGTTCACCCGGATGTACTTGTCGGCAAACTCAGCAGCCATGATACGCACCATGTGGTCGATGGACACTTTTGAGAGTTGGTACGTAGGCACGAACTGGTTGTTGTGCACGGAGCAAGGCGACGAGAAGCAGATGACGCAGCCCCGTCCGTCGCCCTTAGCAGCAGCCTCGCCGAGCTTCTGGACGAGTCCGGCAGTGAGGAAGTACATGCCGAACACGTTCACGTCGAAGGTATCCCGGAAGTCCTGCCAGCGGATCGAGTTTGTCGCCTCGGCAAGCTTTTCAAGCGGCTCCCCCGGCGTGAAGGCGACCTGGTTCTGTCTGCGGATGCCGGCGCAGTTGATGAGGATGTCCACGGTCTCGTAGTGGGCATTGATGTCCTCGACGAGACGTCTGTTCGAGGCCTCGTCGCCGATGTCGTAACATAGCGTCGTGATCTTCGACGCAGAACCAGTCTCCAGTTTCGCCTGCTCGCACAACGTCGCTGTCTCGTCAAGCCTGTCTTGGAAGAGGTCCACGATGGCGACGTCAACGCCGTTGGCGGCAAACCCCTGGCAAATCATCTGTCCGATACCGGACCCGCCGCCGGTGACGACAGCCTGTCTTCCGGCGATCTCGTAGACGTTGTCGATTTTGAACGAGGACATGTCAATAGCAGCTTGTAGAACCACCCATATCTCAGGGATCGGGGTCCACCACTCCCAGCAGACCAGCACACAGACTCTCCCCAGCAAGCCTGCCCCTATTTATACTTGGCTCCCGTCGTGCAACGGTCGTCAGCCGGCGGTGTTCTTATCTGCGACGTCCTCGGCGGATCTTTCGCACAGAGCGGCCGAGGCCGTTGCAGGGACGGATAAGGACACATATAAAGAGGCCGGTGCCGGCAAGACAGGGTGGCGACGGTAGAGGTAGACGGTGAAGGGCCACTAGAAGCTCCACAGACAGGAGCAGCACACACACACCAGCAATGAAATTTGTGAACCTCGGCGAGTCCGGGATCAAGGTCTCCCAAATCATAGTCGGATGCATGAGTTTCGGGGCCAAGACGGAGTACGGCAACTGGGTCCTCGAAGATGAAGATAAGATCATGGAGATCCTCAAACGGTGCTACGACCTCGGTCTACGCACCTACGACACAGCAGACATGTACTCTAATGGCGTCTCCGAGAAACTTGTTGGGAAGTTCCTAAGGAAATACAGCATCCCCCGCTACACGGTTGTCATTCTCTCGAAGTGCTACTTCCCCGTCGACGCAGACACCCCTGGCTTCGTGGTTGATGGTCTAGCCAACAAGGACCCGAACAACATGAAGTTCATCAATGCGAGTGGTTTATCGAGAAAACATATCTTCGACGCCGTTGCTTCCTCCACGGAGAGATTGGGTACGTACATCGATGTCTTGCAAATCCACAGGTACGACAACGGCACCCCGAAGGCGGAGACAATGAGGGCCTTGAACGACATCATCAACACAGGCTCCGTAAGATACATTGGCGCCTCCTCGATGAGAGCCACCCAGTTTGCCCAATTGCAGTTTGTTGCAGAGAAGAATGGCTGGCACAAGTTCATCTCCATGCAAAACTTCTACAACTTGCTCTACAGGGAAGAAGAGAGGGAGATGATTCCGTTTTGCAAGGAGACCGGTGTTGGATTGGTACACTGGTCGCCAATTGCACGAGGTGTCTTATCGAGGCCGCTAGACGAGATGAAAGAGTCTGAGAGAATGAAGTCAGACATGGCGATGTCGTACATCGTGAAGGATTTGTCAGCAGCTGACGAAGAGATCATCAACAGAGTAGAGAAGGTGGCCTCGGAGCTCAACTGCAAGATGTCGCAGGTTGCTACCGCCTGGGTGATCAGCAAAGGTGGGTGTCCTATTCTTGGGCTCTCTAGCGTTGCAAGGGTGGAAGAGGCTGTAGGCGCCTTGGACATTGCCCTCTCCGCTGAGCAGGTGGCCTTTTTAGAAGAGCCATACAAGGCCAAAGAGGTGAGAGGATTTTAAATATTTTGTTTACAAATGTTTAGTAATTCATTGATTCATAATATTCCCTAGTTTGATTTAGTAAAAGCCAAAATTTGATTGAGTTAGATATATGGAAAAGTCTAAAAGATTTAGTATGATATAAAGATAAAGAAAAAACACAATTTCATGCTAAGAATTTCTCAATCAAAGCATTGAGACGGTCCTTCTGGGTCTCTCCTCCTGCTGCAAGCTTCTTCTTCTCTTCCATTTCCTCAATCTCGTCCCACTTCTTACCGTAGGAGAAGTTCATGTCCTCCACTTTTCTGAACTTGGTCTTCCATCTGAGTTTGTAGTATGCCCAGCACAGGAGGAATAGTGGCACGCACAAATATGTCAAGAAGAAGTTCTCGCATCTTGCTGCAGCACTCATTCCCTCGTCGCCAAGGGGGAAAAGGCCGATGTAGAACTGGGACACAAATAAGCAGAAAATAATGAACGTCGCAGAGTAGGTCGTCCATGGGAAAAATCTGTCGTAAAGCTTGAACTTTTTGAAATCGATCCCCTGTGCCTTCAATCCAGCACGGAATCTGTAGTGAGCCATGTAGATTGCAAGCCAGGTGAAGTACCCGTTCAAAGCGCATAGAGAGTTGAACCAGTTGTAGACAACCTCACCGGTACTCGAACAGTTCAAAAAGGCCAAACCGAGACCAATGACAAAGGTAACGATAAGCGCAGGCCATGGACGACCATGCTTGTCCTTCTTGCCAAAATATGGGTGGATCAAGTTCAAATCGGCACAGGCAACCAAAGAACGAGAGCCAATGTAAACCGACGAGTTACCACAGGAGATGACGGAAAGCAAAATAAGAGCGTTCAAAATATGTGGCAAAACTTTGACACCGCCGTTAAGCATGGTGATGATGTATGGCGAAGTCAAAGATCCGCTGGCGTTGTTCAAATAGGCGTCATCGTAAGGAACATTCATAGTGATCAACCAGGAGTTACCAATGAAGAAAACACCCAATCTCCAGAAAATAGGGTTGACACATCTAGGAATGAACTTCCGAGGCTCCTTCACCTCACCAGCGACAACAGCAATGTGCTCACCACCACCGAAGGAGAAACCTGCTTGCGATAGCGCCAAGCAGATACCCTTGATACCGTTTCTGTCCCAACCAGGGTTTTTCCAGTACTTGTAACCAACCGGACCGCCCTTTGGCAACCCACCACACGTAGCAACCAGCATGAAAAGAGTCACACCGGCCATGGCAACAATCTTGATGAAAGACTGAACGTATTCAATGTAACCGTACGCCTTGACGGGCCAGATGTTGAAAATAGCATAGATGAAACCAAAGATAACAATCCACTCGGCCGTTGTGACAATATGTTCTGTATCCCAGTATCTGATGACACTGATACCTGCAGTCAACTCTGCAGCTAAGACGACCATCCAGTTAAACGCAAAGTTGATCCCCTGAGCAAAACTGAGCGATTCATCCAGATAAAGCAAATTCTGATTAATGAAACCACCATGAATAGGCTGGTAAGCAGTCATCTCTCCTGTTTGTATGAACATGACGTAGACAATGTAAGCTTCGATCGTGTATGCGAACACAATACCAAAGGGACCCCCCTCTCTCAAGGCTGAGCCCATACCGACCCAGAACCCAGTTCCGATACCGGCACCAAAGGTAATCATGAGCACCTGACGCCCAGTGATCTGTCTCTTGTATCCGACATCCACCCCTGCTATCGCATCCACGAGCTTCTCCTTGTCGCCAATGGAAACGTTATCTGGGAAATCGGCGCTCCCGATGCTGTCTTCAACCTCGTAAATCTCCTCTGTCGCAAAATTCTTAGCATTTGTTCCCTCTGGAAACGATGCCATCTTGCTCCTTGTACTTGAATATTCCTTTTGCTTGTGTTTTGCCTGTGCGTTAGCCCTTGAACTCGTGTTGTCGTTGAAATTCCGTGTAGTTTGGAAAATGTTGTGCACGCAGATTCCGAGACAGGAAAAAAAAATGAGAACGATAAGATCAGCACGGACCAGTTTCCTCTCTCGTCGACGATAAAACCAACGGGGGTGGAACGAGCGAAGCTTTATACCGTCATGTTGGCAGATAGCAGACCCAACTGCTGATAACAGCCACCGTGTCTCTGCGGATCGGTGACAGACGCCATCGTCTCTGGCCCCGGCTGCCTCCTGCCCTCTCTCGCTGTCACCTACGGAGAAACTGCTATCAGCGGCGGCTTTCCCGACAAAACCCTCGGGGGCGTCGCAAACAGCGCCGTCTGGCGGAAGTCTGCTTACCTAAGCGGGGTCTTCGCCGCAAGGTGAGTCTTTCCGTTCGGGTTATCAGAGGAAGCTGCTATCTCTTATCAAGGTAGTATCCCGGGGGATGAGAGGGACGTGCTTGGCTGTTTCCCCTTTGGTAAATTCCCGCCCAGATTTGCGAGGTGATATTTGCTGTGATAGTGACAGTGGCAATACTGGTGGTTTTGGTAGTGATGAAACATTAGGTGCAGAGCAGGGTTGGAAGATACAAAAGTTATATACTTGTTATCTGCGTCGAAATAAGCTTACGGTCTCTATTTAGTGTTCTTCTGTGCAGCTACGATCTTTTCGCCAAGATCGATCAAGCCTTCGGCAATGATATCTGGCGAGCCAAAGATATCGACGCCGGGGTACTTCTCGTACACGTTCGTCCAGGCGGTCCGGAAGCCGGCGCTCTTGGCTGCGCAGCAGTCCCACATGTGTGCTGCGGCAAACCAGGAGTCGGCCCCGTGGTTTGGGAGCTTGTTCAGCATGAACTCGTAGACGCCCGGTGTCGGCTTGCCGATTCCGAGCGAGTCACAGGAGATGATGTTTTCCTCGGGCATCTCCAGGTCGGAGTTGCGAAAGTAGCCCTTCACTCGCTCCAGGTCACCGTCGGTCAAACACCACACGGTGAACCCGTTGTCCCGCAACAGTTTCCACAAAGCTGGGAGCTCCGGTCTTGCCTTGAGTTTCAACCACTCGGCACTCAAGAACTCCAAGTCCTCGTCCGAGGCAAAAGCCTTCGGGTCCTGTATCCCGGCGTGGTACAACGATCTGTAGAACGTCGCCTTGAGGATCGTCTTGGTGGACTGGTAGTGACCAATCTGCGAGAGATACGAGAAGTCTCTCTCGCACGCCGTCCCCCATGCGTTGAAGAATAACTCGACATTGCAGTTGTGTTCTAACAACTTGGCGCCGAGTCTCTTTGAAATCGCATCGAGCATCACGTCGTAGCCGATACAGGTACCGATGATATCAAAGACAACGTCGGGCATCTTTCTGTGTGTTTTCTGTGTGGTTCTAGTTGCAGCTGCTGCTTTCCTGGGCTCGTGTAGTCCCTTCTCTGAGGAGGAACCGTTCACTCTGGCCCCGGCAAAGCGACGCTTTGTCCTGCCTTTTATCACCCTCGGGACCGCTGCCCCCCGCATCGGGATCTGCCGTGTACGCGATCCCAGCGGTTGGCGGATCGGAACTGCGATAAGCCGGGGGGGGGGACACGGGCGTCGGGGAGGAATGCAGCCACAAGAGTAACCCTTACCGGCGGGACAGAGGGATCTTAAGACCGTGAGACCGTAGCGATAGTTTTTACAGTCGGATAGGTAACAGGAGGTGGGTATTTGGAATGATGGAGTGCCTAAAAGTATACCTGCTAAATAGAGAAATAACTATAGTTTAGAGAAGCCTGTGTCCCGGAGAACGGTGTTGCGGGCATTCCGCAACCTCTC
The DNA here is from genome assembly GCA_030556025.1 of Pichia sp. NRRL YB-4149. Classification (NCBI taxonomy): domain Eukaryota; kingdom Fungi; phylum Ascomycota; class Pichiomycetes; order Pichiales; family Pichiaceae; genus Pichia; species Pichia sp. NRRL YB-4149. Next base: position 82,603 of record JANIWA010000016.1, on the reverse strand, counting down.
TGCCGTGAGCATGAAAGGAACAGGAATGTCGGTCAGCTGGACGGGGATGTCGTTCAGCATCATCTGTGCAATGGCCTTAGCACTTAGAAAGACCCGGGGCATGCCGTGGCCGTGGAAACCGCCGATTATGTACTTGTTCGCAGAATCCGGCATCTCGCCGATCCACGGCAAGGCGTCGGCGGAGTATCCGAGGATGCCTGTCCACAGGTAGTCGACCTCTGTCTCTGCATCCTTCCAAGTGTAGAAGTGTTTCTGCATGAACGTTTCGTACCAGCCCTTTACGTCGCCCTTGAAGAGCGTGGAGTCGTCGACGTTCTTGTACCAGGCATCCTTGTCCTTCAAATAGAACGGTTTAGCACCACCGACAATGACGGTTCCGTCCGGCCGGTTGATAAGGTACTCGTGGTTGGTGAAGTCACGACAGATCCCGTAGGTGTTTGAGAGGTACGGAGCATGTTTGTTCTGGTCCTTGATTTTGATATGGGAGCACGTGCCCTTCACAGGGATAATCTTGTCCTCGAACTCAGGTGCAAGGGCTGCGGTGTACCCATTTGTTGCAAGGACGACTTTCTTTGTCTTGACACTACCACGGTTGGTGTGCACCAGGTAGGTACCATCTTTCATTGTCTCAATGTTTGTCACTGTCGTGTAGGTTTGCACGTTCATGCCCTGCTCGATACAGTATTTCAGAAACCCCTTCACCATCTTGTATGGCCACAGGTGGCCGGCCGTGAAGGTCAACGAGACTGGCGATTCATCGCAGATCGACGTAACCTCTGCGTTCTTTCCGATTTGAACCTGGATATCATCAAGAGCCTTGCTGTATGGGTTCTTTCTGAGGGCCTGAACGGCCTTGAGACAGCCGGCAACTGCATTCTTTGTGAGATGCACGTTGCACGCTCTCGTAAGAACAAAGTCGCAGTCAATGTTCAGCTCCTCGATGGCCTGTTTCAACGCAGCAAGATGGTCATGTTCAAAGTTCCCAATCGATGCAGCTTCCTTCAACCCAAACTTCTTTTCGAAGCTCAAGTATTCTCTGTAGTAGTCTGGCTTCAGATGACCACCATTTCTACCTGTGGCACCAGACCCGATAAATCTTGATTCGAGAAGCAGCATGTTTGGTGGTGTTCCATTGGACTGTTTGTAGGTCCAATATCCGACAGCAGCACCAGCATATCCACCTCCAATAATCAGGATATCCGTTTCCTGTGGTAGATCTGGTGTGGTTCTGGTATTCTTGAACGAGTCCTCTTCAGAGTGCCAGAATGGCAGAGTTGGGTTTGCAACAGGGAAGTAATTTGGTGCTGCAGCCATTACTATTGGTTTTCTTACTGGATATGGCGCTATTTGTGTATCAAGCCCCACTATTATCCTTCTCTAGCCCGGGCACAGACGCCAGACAAACGTTTTATATTCTTCCAGCAGTACTCCGGTAACGTTGCTCCTGTTATCGCAGCACCCGGCTAGATAAGCGACATTTTCCCGAGGAGGTTCGCGTTCGTAGCGGGAGTGTCTCACCGTGGCGGCGGGCTATAAGGCTGGGACGGTCGCCTGCTCGGAGAACGACGACAGGAAATCAGCTGTTTTCGTGTGGGAAGAGACGGGCTTCTGCAAGCAGACTGGAGACTACGGACAAAGAAAACTACAGAATGACTCTCCCAAAATCTTTTGCACTGAAAAACGGCGGCATGATCCCAGCTGTCGGTCTTGGCACATGGCAGCTGGAAGACAAGAAAGGGTACGATGCAATCGTCTTTGCACTGCAACATGGCTACCGCATGATTGATGCAGCATATGCCTACTTCAACCAGTCTACAGTTGGCAAGGCGCTTAAGGACTCTGGTGTTCCACGGGAGGAGATATTCCTTGTGGATAAGCTCGCCAACACGTGGCATACGGCTGCAGAAGAGTGTTTGGACTCAACATTGAAGTCTCTGGACGTGGACTACTTGGACCTCTGGCTCATGCACTGGCCGTCGCCACTAAATCATCATGGAAATGATATTAAGACACCACGGCTGCCCGATGGTTCTATAGACTTTGAAAAGAACTGGGATTATTTGAAGACCTGGGAAGCGATGATCGCCATACAGAAGAAGTTTCCTGAGAAGGTGAAAAGGATCGGTGTTGCGAACTTTTCAATCCAAGAGCTGGAACGTATCATCAGAGAGACTGGTGTTGTTCCTGAGGTGAACCAGGTCGAGTTACATCCTGCCAACAACCAGCAGAAATTATATTCCTACTGTAAAAAGCACGGCATCCAACTGGTTGCGTACAGTCCGTTGGGGTCTATTGGTTCTCCACTACTTGCCAACGAGAAACTGCTCAAAATAGCCAAAGAAAAAGATGTCACTGTGGCTCAACTTCTCCTCAGCTGGGGGCTTGCAAGCGGGTGGCCAGTAATCCCTCGGTCCCAGTCGCCAGAGCGGTTGTTACAAAATATAACTCTTGTGGATCTATCTCCTACTGAAGTGGCCCTGATTTCGCAAATCGGACACGAAAATAAGAAGCGCTTTGTAAATGCGTCCTGGCATACATTACCGGATGATGAATAGAATAAAATAGAATGAACTGTAACTGTTATAGTACTAATACCTGCACCAACGCTTGTGCTCCATCACGATAACCTGGGTACCGTTTCCCTCCACTGGTGGGATATGGCCGCAATCGGCCAATAGACAAACGGCCGCCTCGACTTCCGAAAGAGGAAATTTGGGTGCCGTTATGCGACAGCGATAAGAAATGCAGCGGCTGTGGAAAGATAAGTCGTCGGTGCTGAAACGAATTGGAGAGGCCTGTGCCTCTTATAATTGTCGGATGGTTACTTCTGGCACGAAAAAGAGAAGATCTTCCTTCACTGGAATGGTCAGTGCAGCTATTAGCGTAATTTAAGGATCAAAGCAGAGGGATAACTACAGGGACAATGTCGTGCGAGTGTTGCTCCAGTGCCTGTTCGAGCGGTACGGCCGCCCCTACCCCGAAATCGAAAGCGGAATATGAGAGAATTGAAAAGTTGAGGGAACAGTTAGCCAAACCATTCTACATACATTGTTCAACTGCGTTTGATCCGAAGTCAAAGAAATGTTTAGAAAATGTATCGTTTAAAGTTGATCCGGCAGTCGGATTGATTGTGGAAGTTTTACATAGAGCTACAAAAGAATGTGAGATGGGTGCACATGATATTGATCTGAGAGATAAATTTGTCATGCCGGGTTTTGTAGATGCCCATACCCACATCTTTTTGCACTCCTATGATGAGAAGGACTCTGTCAGGCAAGTAAGAGATGAGAGTTTTGTGGAAAGAATCATTAGGGCAACCAACCATTGCAAAACTGCCCTCATGTGCGGCTACACTACTTACAGGGATCTTGGATCTGAAGGAATGGAAGATGCCGATGCAAACTTTAGGGATGCAATCAATCGTGGAATAGCAATTGGACCTCGTCTTTTTGTGGCTACAAAAGTTCTGGCCTCCATCCACGGTTTCACCTTACATTCAGAAAACAAAATTGGGGGGACTCGAATTCCAGCTATGAGTGAAGCTTGCGACGGAGAGGACGAGATTCGGAAGGCAGTCAGAAGACGTCTTGGAGTCGGTTGTGATGTCGTCAAATTTTACGCAGATTACAGAAAACGTATCATGAGATTTCCTCCAGCTACACCACATCCTTACCTTTCCTCCGTGCAGTTTCCACCGGATGTTCCAAATCCTGACGTCATTCTCTATACTCAACATGAGATGAACGTGCTTGTGGAAGAAGGTAAAAATGCGGAATGTCCCGTTGCTGCACATTGTGCAACAAACAAGGCAGTACAAATGGCAGCAACCGCTGGTGTATCAACTGTTGAGCATGCATTTTGGTGTGACGACGAGACATTGGAAGTTGTGAAGAAGAATAACTGCATAATGGTTCCGACTTTGACCATTGCAGAAAGATTGTACGGATCAAACTTTGAGTTTATGCTGGACAAGACTTATCGAGCCTGGAAACATGGTATCAGGCAAGCTTGCGGTGGCGATACTGGTACTTTCAATCATGGTGAAAATATACGTGAGGCTGAGTTATTCATCAAATCAGGCGTGCCGGTGGATGAAACACTAAAATCTCTCACTTATAACGGATGGTTGGCTTGTGGGGGACACAGATGTGGTAGATTGTTTGGTTGGCTTGGTGAAGGAACTGCTGCAGATATTGTGGCTCTTGATGCTAATCCTTTCGAGTCTTTCTCCACTTTAAGAGCACCTTCTTTTGTCATGAAAGATGCCAAGGTCTATAAGAGAGACGGAAAATGTACTGTTCTATAATTTAGTAGTTGTATAAAGCTTAAATTAGATTCTGTTATTTATTCTGTTATTTTGCTGGTTGATTATAAATTTGGCCTGACAGTACTGGTAACAATCAAAAAGATGGAATATTCAGTTTACGTACATATTAGATGATTAGAAATTATGCGACACCAAGAATTGGGCCTTCTATATCTTCAAGACTTCTAACGCAAGCTGCAAAAATTTTGACACCCTTGGCTACGTCCTCTTCACTAATTGTAGCAGGAGGGCACATTCTGATTCTTTTGCCACCAGCAGCTGAGTTCACTAAAAGGCCATTGGCTGCGCACAGCGCAGCCAGCCTTGCACCATTGAATGAATTATTGATGAAGCTTGGGTTAAGTACTGCAGCTAAAAGCACACCATCTCCACTTACCGAAGAAATCTGTTCAAGGTTCTCCTCTGCTATCAGTTTTTTCAAAAGATTACCTTTATTTTCTGCTTGTTCACTGATTTTCTCATCAACCAGAACTTCCAGAGCAGCAACGGCGGCAGCAGTCGCAGGCGGATTTGCCGCCATAGTTGATCCAATATCACCAGGCTCTAAAATATCCATGATTTCTTCTAAACCACACACGGCCGACAATGGTGCTGTACCGCCAGCCAATGCTTTACCCAGACAAACAAGATCTGGTTTGATTCCATCATCCCAAGATTTCAAGATGGCACCAGCCCTACCCAATCCTGTTTGAACTTCATCTGCAATAAATAGCACATTGTATTTCCTGCATACCTCGTATGCCTCCTTGAGATAGCCTTTCGGCGGAGTAATGATGCCTGCAGATCCCTGAATTGGTTCAACCATGAATGCTGCAATTTTGGCGTGATCTTTCTCCAGTGCTTCAGTTAAGGATTTGATGTCACCATATTCAACCAAAACTCCGGAAGGAGATGTAGAGCCAACATGTGGCACATATGGACCGAAATTATCATTTTTTGTTGTTGCGAAAGAATGTGTTGAGATGGTCAAACCATGGTAACATGCAGAGGTGGTCAATACAAAGGCTTCGTTCTTCGGGATACCTCTTTTCAAGTACCCCCACTTTCTGGCCAACTTAGTAGCTGTGTCAGTTGCATCTGCACCTGAGCACATACAAACAATTCTTTCATAGCCGAGAACCTCTGCCACCTTCTCACCCAACTTAGCATACCCCGGATTAATGAAAGAGGTGTTTGTCAGTGCACAGTTCTGGATGGCATTGCAGGCTGCCTCCACAATTTTAGGATGTGAATGACCCATGTTTGCAACAGCAAAGAAGGATAGAAAGTCAATGTACTCGTTGCCATCGACATCCCACAATGTTGCATTCTTCGCCTTGGCAAGCGGTACAGGCAATGGAAAGAACCCACCTCTGACATGTGCTTTATAACTGTCTATGGTCTGTTCTGCCTCTTTTGAATAGGGTATGCTGGTTTTCATCTTAGTTGTGCTCTTCTATAGGTTTAAAGAGAAATCTTTTGTAGGAATCTTGTAAAAGAAGTTACCACCACAGGTCGAAAACTCTCTTCTTTATATCTGAGGACCGATCGGCCGGGGTAAGAAGATAAGATGTTCTCTTACGCGCTAATTTCGTCGAGGATTTCGGGGAAAGCATCTGGTGTCTATTCGTCAGCATCCGCCGGAAAAGGAAACCCTTCAGCTTATCGGATTCGAAGTCTATGTCGATACATGAATAAATAGTGAAAGAAACGGAGCCAGACTTGTTTGAATATTGAAGAACGAAAATTGGACAGTCAGCAGAACAAAGAAGCAGGAGCATAAGCAATGTTGCCTTCATGTATAATCTGCAAGAAAAGAAAGAAGAAATGTGACTTCAACCTACCAAGTTGTAAGCATTGTGAGAGTATGGGGACCCAATGTGAGTATTACGATGAGGGTCTTGATAACAACGTGCCACGGGAATATTTGAAGAGTTTGAATGATAACATCATAGCATTGAAAAGTGAAATCGATAAATATAAGAAGAAAATCAACAAGAGGACTTCGCAGAACGGCTTCACAGCAGACAAGAAAAATAGATTGTACGAAATTATTAAAAATGGGACTCTCCTGGAAGGGGAAAACTCGGAATTGCACTATTTTGGACCGTGTTCTTTGGTATCGATGATTTACATGAGTTCGATGATGTTGGATCTTAGGATTACCTCCCTTGAACAGATGTCCATTCTTGACTACAAATCGATCCCGTCGGTAAAAATGACCTTTGACTATGGCATGATTACAAGTGACCACTCAAAAGTGCTGATAACTAACTACCTCACAAATATATACCCACATTACCCATTACTTTCAGAATCATTCTTTCATTTTGATCTCATGGTCAAGAACTATCCGGAAAGAAAGCAACTTTTCGTTCTGCAGATCTTATTGATATCATCAGCTCAGATTATGAGAAAGCGTCTAGACTTTGTGCCCATAAAAGTTATGCTTCAACAAAAAGTGTTGGATCTGATGAAGACAAAGTTGAGCCGTGAGGACGGTGATACTTTACTTTCGTTTTTACTATATGCTTTGTACGAATCATTTGATCCAGAAACAGGAAAATCAGTGTGGAAAACACTATCATTTGCTTGTGCTATTGCTGAGCGATTACAGTTGAAAAACCTTGATAATACGATCCCCCTTCCAGGAGTCATTGCAAGTACAATACCAAGAAGTCAATTTTTGAAGGTGCTTGTTTATCTTGATTCAGAAATGTCATTGTGTTTAGGTAACTCACCGTCTATATCGCTTTCCAAAAACCAGATATTAAGCTTGGAAGATGCGTCTTTGAAAAGCTACTTTCTTCGAATATTTGAGAAGGTTGAATTTTACAACACTTTATATGCCAATTCCTCTGGTTGTGATATTGTGAAACTGCTCGAATCTCCGAATGCAACTACTTTAAGTGATCCCAATATTTGGATACTAGCCTCACCATTACTCTCACATCGATGTTCTGATTGTGATGTGTACTTCTCTTCAATGGTGATGAACATTTTAAATGCATCAATTGCTATAATTGAGGACTACGATACAAGGATTAGTGGAGGTGGTATTACACTATACTGGGTAGCATTATCCAAGATCTCTACAGCTGTATTAAACCTGATCATTCTCAGAAAACTGCATTATTCCTCATACTTCGGGATAGTTGAGAATAGCGTTTCGTTGGATAATATTGTTTTGGGTCAACGATTGGTTTCTCAGATATCTTCGCAGTGGTACAGTGCGAATGCGATCAAGAGCTTTATAGATTTAGCATGTGCTTTGTTAAAGTTACAGAGTAAATAAAGACTAATGTAGTTTATATACCGCCACCTAACTGGGTGAACAAGTCTTTTAGGTTCCAAAAATTAGTATCATTGAAATGATCTTCCCAATTCGATTTCTCCGAAAATTTCTCATGCAGCACAAAAAATTCATTGTCGGGGTAGCTGATTTCCTCCAGTAAAGGTCCTGAGTTGATATCTGTCTCGAGCAATGAAGGGTTGGAGGAAGCTTTGCCGTTGTGTGGAAAAATTAGGTAGTCTATCTGTTGAGATGTCTCAGCGATTGATTCTGCACTTACTCCGTCTGGAGTCTCCAATTTTGTGAGAATCTTTTGGTGTATCTCTTGCAAATAGAATTTCATATTCGAAGCACCAATATCAGGCCATCTTTCGTTGAATTTATCGAAGAGCTCAAAACAGCACCTAAGTTTTGAATTGAGGTATTCCAAAGTGAACGACTCAAATATCCAATCATGCTGAAACCAGAGAACATCCAATAAGTTAATGGCCGCTTCTTCGACGTAATAAAGCCCCATGAGTAAATAAGAAACTTGTCCACACTGAGAATCGTTCAGATATTCATCAACGTGTACAGTTAATGCTTCAATTAGTTTAATCACGGAAACATGACTTGGCTCTGGTATCCTTGGGGTCCTCCTTCTCATTCTGATTTGTAAAGAAGCTTTAGTAATTAATCTGAACCTCATTTGGTTTACTTTTGCAAACTCCTCGGCCTTTATGTACCAGCTTTCCACTCTTGCGTCCATATTTTCGACCCAGTCTTCGATCGATCCTGAAATATCTTTATTGTGCCACAATACATCACAAATCTCTGATTCACAAAGTCTGAGGGAGTAGAAATGCAACGCAGCTGCTTTTGTTTTTGGACCAGAGTAATCGATACCTTTCTCTGTTATGAACGAGTCGTCCACAATTGTCGGATACTCCACCGATATCAATTCATGAGGAATGGGGAAACGTATTCGCAACACCGACGACAAATGTCTCAACATCGCACTGCAAACAAGAAACATTCTTCGCCTGTCGTCCACATCTAAAACTGTAATGACTTCAGACTCGACCTCTTTATGCAGACCCATATCCACACACAGTCGTAAAGCGTCCCTCAAAGTTCTCCATATATCAGCGGCATACGGGTTGGCAAACGCATAATGGGCTATTAGCAAAGTAATCTGTAGTTTTTTCATTTTCGACTCCCACTTGGTCTCCAGGATCTGTGAAATCGTTGTTGCAAACAATGCATTTGACGATGAAAGTGCACGTTTCTCACTTTTGTTTGTGATCAAGGCAGCAGAGATGGCCATTGTGATTGACACAACAGCCTTGTCAAAGGAGGTAGCCGTGGAGGGGCTGTCGAGTACCTTGTTCAATATGCCAGTCAATTGTGACTTCGATACCACGGGCCACTGTGGCAAGTGAATGTCCATATAGTTCGACATCATGATCTCCACGACATTCCTCGGAATAGTGCTTAAGTCGACAGGTGGGTGACTTTCAATAAACGTCTTCATGTTCCCCCTCTTGCTATCATCGATCATTGTATCGAATGGTGCCGGGAGATTACTCGAAGTGAAATAGAACGAGGAGAATGACGCAAAGGTGTTATCGTACTCGGCTAGTGCAAAGCTCTCAATGAACGGAGCTGCTGCGGATTTCGTGATGGAATAGGAGCGTTCCTCGAGGTCGTCAATGACATGGTGCTGCTTGAGCTTCTTCAGCTCAATCTCCAACTCTGCGACCCTTGCCTCAAGATACAGCGGCAAGCTCCGTGGAATCGGTTTGCGAAGACCCCTCACCCACGCGTAGCACTCTACATTGTCACGTTTGCAGCTCGTGCACTTTGGAAACTCGTACGAGCAGGGGATTCTCTTTTGTTTGCATCGGTAGCATTTTGTGGAAGAGCGCCGGTGACTGCTCTTCTGCAGTACCTCGATGTCCGCCGGTGTAAATAGTTCATCCATCTGTAGCAGCTGGCATATATTAGTTTTTGAAGAAGACAAGACTGGCTCCCTTTTGGGGCTGTATTCTGCCGAGAGAGCTGTACTCTGGTGCAGGTATGGTAGCAGAAGCTGTTCTGTCTGGCTGGGGTTTTCGAACTCAAATCTGAGGGCTGGATCCAGGTCTAAATCCAGCTCGAGACTGTGATCCTCCTCTTCCTCGTCTTCTTCGTCCGATCCATGTTCACCACGTCCGTTATCATTCCTTGCCGGTGCACGGGTGGTATCAGACATCCTTATCTATCTGTCTTTTGTGTCTGTGCCGATCCCCCTCATTAGGGTGTCGATGCTGTTGAAAGGCCCGAAGGGAGGGTTCCAGGACGGTTTTACGGACGCAAGCCGGTGGAGAACAGCATTAGTGATATAACGAATACCGTCGATGGCCCCAGAAGAGGCTGCCAGGCCTGTTTCCCGACTGGAGGTGTAGTTGTTATCGGGCTCGACGCCTGCTCCGAGCGGTGTCGGGTTATCCGACGCTGCCCGAAGATGTTTCGCAGTGGCAGACGTGTTCTGCCGTGAAGCGTTAGTGAGGGATCCATCTGTCGGAAGCACACAGGGGTAAACAGGTGGCACGATGGATGTCCTCGGAGGAGGATATATAGTTGACTGTTCCGGTTCTTTTTGTGACAGGTGGGCTAGAATGCCCACAGAAAGCCTATTCTTTTGGATTCTGCAAGGGAAAGACATCGAAAGACCAAGAAGAAAGAGGTTATGACATCTTCTTTGGATCTGGGAAACTACTCCACGCTCGAAGTCAGCAGCATGCTGCTGCTGGCTATCTGTGTGTTGGTCGCCGTCTGGCTCTACAACTTCACCATCAAGCCCAGCCAACCAAAGATCGAGGGGTTGCCCGAGATAAAGTCAGGCTCCCCGCTCTTCGGGATACTCACGACACTTGGAAAAGACCATCCGACAAACCTCCAGAGGCTTGCTTTGGAGAACAAGACGCCGATCTTCCAGTGCCTTATGGGGACCCAGCGGATTGTCTTTGTCAACTCGTACGACGCTGCGAACGACTGGTTTATCAAAAACCAGACGGCATTAATCGACAGACCATTATTCTACACGTTCCACAAGCTAGTGTCGACATCACAGGGGCTCACGATCGGCACTTCTCCGTGGAACGAGACGTGTAAGAAAAGAAGGCTGAATGTGCAGAGGTATATGACCACGCCTGCGATCCGGGAACGTGCCGGTCTCATTGACCTAGAAGGTTACTCCCTTCTGAGAGACCTCTACAGGGACTCGAAGGATAACTACGTGTACCCATACAAGTACACACAGAGACTGGCATTGAACTTCACCGCGATGCTGAGCTATGCAACCCGCTTCGACAAGATCGAGACGCCGCTCCTCAACGAGATCCTCGAGATGGTCAAGCTCATTTCGTCATTCAGATCCACGAACAACAACTTGCAGGACTTTGTCCCCTTCGTGAGACTGCTCCCGGAGAATGAGCGCAAGAGACAGGCCGTCGAGGCCAGTGAGAAGAGAAACGTCTGGCTTGGGAAGCTCACGGACGAGGCCATCAGCCACAAGGACACGAGGAAGAGCATTGTCGGCGATTTCGCCAATTCTGACGGCAAGGCTCGCCTGAATCTCGACGACATCAAGAGCATCTGTGTCGGTCTTGTCTCCGGCGGTTTCGAGACCATCGGCTCCACGGCGAGTCTCATTCTGTTGCAGCTCGTCAGTTCCAAGGGTGCCGAGTGGCAGCAGTGCATCTACCGGGAGCTTCTCGACATCTACGGCAGCGTTGAAGCCGCCTACGAGGGTGTCCTCATCGAGGAGAAGTGTGAGTTTGGCGTTTCCTTCGTGCGGGAGCTGCTGCGTATGTACGCCGTGATCCCACTTGTTCCCGCCAGAAAGACGACCAAGCCGTTCCAGTGGAACGGCACAGTCATCCCGGAGGGCGTCACCGTCATTCTCAACGCCCAGGCGGCAAACCACGACGAGAGCCACTTCGGCCCGACTGTCCACGACTTCGTCCCCGAGCGGTTCCTTGCCATCGACGAGTCCGTCAATGTGCCACCCTACCACTTCACGTTTGGCGCCGGCTCGAGGGCGTGCACCGCCATCAACCTCTCAAACCGAATCCTCTACGTGCTGCTCACCCGGACGTGTTTGCTCTTCAACGTCCTCGGTGACCCGGACCAGACCCCCGAGCTCGACTACCTTAACTACGCTGCCGACAGGACTGCCCAGACGTACTGGCCGAAGGAGTTTGGCATCCGTCTCGAACCAAGAGACGCCGCCATCCTCGCCGCCTGCCTGGCCTCGTCGCAGCACAAGTGCCATGAAGAGCTCGAGTACTCCATCGAGTACAGCGGGTAGGCTCTACCCCCTTTGTACCCTGTATATCCAGTCAGCAACCGTACTATTCTCCCGTCGTGCCCGTCCCGTCCTTGTCCCCGTCCCCGTCTCTTCGGAGTAGCAGATTTCCCAAAGGAGAGCGAGAAATGCTCAGCCCTGTGGGGAGGCGATAAGCTGACGACGGAGCCCTCTGGCGTCCTCCGGCAGGTGCTCTCAGACAGGCCTGTTTCATAATGTTGTTGTTGTTGCTGGTGGTGGCGGTGGGCGTGCTGGCGGCAGCAGGGCCGGTGGTGTGGGTAGCTCTTGGTGGCAACCAGGTTTTTGCTACTCTCTGCACCGTTAAGCCGTACGAGACCGTTTGGGAACAGCCCTCCCCGATCCAGCATGACCAGAGCCAACAACTACATCGATTTCAAGCTCAAGGATCCGTTTGCCACCCACACGAGCGTCAAGGTCGCCGGGACGTTCAACAACTGGGACCCGACAGCAAACGCGTTGTCGTTCGACACGGAGTCGAAGGACTGGGGCGCCGCCGTGGCGGTCGACCTCCCTGTGGACCACAAGGTCCTGTACAAGTACGTTGTGGATGAGAACAAGTGGATCTGCGACGTGGCTGCGCCGTTGGAGAAGGACGAGGCCGGCAACGAGAACAACGTGACATTCGTCATTGTGAAGAGCAAGCCGGCAGCAGCAGCAGCAGCAGCAGCGGTTGAGAAGCCGCAACACCAAAAAGAGGCAAGTGGCGGTGGTGCCACTGCAGAGGCCACGAAGCAGCAGGACGAGCAGGAGGAGGAGGAGGTGTTTGATCACAAGTCATTCCACGAGAACGAGCTTTTTGACGCCTCCGAACAGGCACACGATGAGACTGCCCCGACCAGCGGCGAGGAGAACAACCAGGACGCCGAATCGCCTACCACAGAGGTGGCAGCAAGGAAGGAGAAGGAGAAGGACGGGAGCATCCCGAAGCCAGAAGGCGATTTTACCTTTGCCTCCTTGTGGGAGTCCATTGCTTGGTTTTTCAAGTACTACATCTTGTCGTGGTTCTACCCCGAGCACTGACGACGTGTATAGCAGGTTGATAATATCAGTAGTAGTAGTAGTAGTAATAGGAATAATATGATACAAAGGCTAATGGTACAAGTGATTTGTGACGCTTCCACTTCTACTTCTTGAAGTACCGCAACTCCAGCCATCTAGCTAGCGGGTAAGAGACCCCAGTGAAGGCGATTGCAAAGAACGTGCCTAAATCAGCGGCGTCCTCGCCGACGTAGCGGGAGATAGGGCCGATGTAGTACACCTGGTTCATCCCGACGACAGCACCGGCAACACCGCAGCAGAACCCAAATGTCGCCGCAAACCCGTTCGTCAACACGTATCGGTCATTCCAGGCTTCGAAGTTGTAATACGGCACAGACCTCACCGTCGAGAAAGGAGGCACAGAAGCGTTCGTCGTTCCTGACACTGTCGTCTCCGATGATAATGATGACGAAGACGAGAGAACAGTGTCATCTTCAGTCTTGAACTCGTCTTGCTTCTCCCTGACAAGCGTGTCGTCCAATGTGTTCTCGCAATTCTCAACATCTTGCGCCTTCGGTGCTTCTGGCTCCTCAAATAGCTCCTTGCGGAACAGCTTGACAAGTCTCGTGGACCTGAAAATGACGTTCTCCTCTAGCAACAACGTGAAGTAGATGCTGATCCAGTAGCCCAACATCGGCAAGAAGTTCGATAGAATGTCTGAGAAATGGTCTCTGCCTACTAACGAGCACACCAACGTGATCACAAAAATGATAATGACAATAAACCATCTGCTGAGGTATCTGTACGCCAAGTCGTCCAAGAGCTGCACGGACAAGGCACTCGAGTAGTTGTTAATGATGTTGTTCGTGATGAGTGAGAGCCAGAACACGACAATCAAGAACTTCCCAAAGTTCCCCCACCTGTCAAATACGAGGTTCAAAAGCCCGCCCAACGACTTGTCCGTGTACGTCTCGTTCCATAGCTCGTTCCCAACAGCAGCATTGCCGATTAGCATGCCCACAATAGCACCAAAGATAGTCGGAAAGGAGATCCCAAAAAGGGTGAAAAAGAAAAGCTTCACCTGCGAAACGTCTTCGGGGAATATGATGTAGTAGTCTGCTGCGCAACCTCCCCAAGTCGCCGTCACCGAGTATGCCAACGTGAAAAAGGAAATCCTGTTCCCGACCTTAGTCAAACTGGTATCACCCAACGTTGGCAAATCCTCGTACTTGACATATTGGTTCCCGCTGATGATGTAGAGCAAGAACACAACGATAAGAACGAAAATACCAATGACACCTTCGAACTTCAAAACGTACTCGATACCGAATAGCGCAACCACCAAACTGACGACACTGACAATGACAATGCCGACACTCAAGCTCAAATGCCCTCCGCTGAGCCACTTCAATATTTCACCACCTAGCACACTATTGGTCACACTCCACCCTAAAAATCCAACAATGGTGATCAAACTGACCACACGAACCATCCACGGTCCGAATAGGTATCTGGAACCGCACATCTGTCGGAGGCCTGAGCGGGGGCCCATTGTAGAACAGTATGCTGCCACTAAGCATCCGGCAAAGGTTCCAAACACACCGCATATAAGTGTGTCTTTATAACCCAAGCCAAAGATCAACGGGCCCAAAAAGTAGGACGACATCGACGTCAACCCTCCGCATCCGGATATCCAGAGCCCCAATGTCGAGAGATAGGGACCCCATGAGTTGCCGTCGTATCTCTCAGAAGGTAAGTATCTATGGATACCTTTTGATTCAACGCCTAGCGAGTCGACAAACTGCGAGGACTTCCTAGCATAGTGCACAATCTTCTCCATGATTGACTTCTGCCTATTTTTCAACAAAACAAAATTGTCTCTTGGGGTGAAACAACCAAAACTTAGGCAGAAACCATCAAACGATCCAGCCGTTTAGATCTGGACAACGGGGAAAGGGTACCACCATACTTTTAAGGACTTTGGATGCTCCATTCTCCGGTCAATCATCGTTTTCCCTCAAATGTAATGGTGACTCTGAAATATCAGGTATTGTCACTTATCGGAAAAAAATACTGCATCATGTTCGGTTTTGACGGCTGCACAGAGGCCTACAAATCCGATTGTGAATAGGCGGCAGGACAGCGCGCGTTTCCCTTTTGGGAAGCCGCACACGATATGTGATACACCGCAGATTGGAACGTCAAAGCCAATAACGGTTTGGAGGGGGCGAGTGGGAGGGGATGCAGGAGTTATATTAAATTTATTTATTTCAGTAAACGTGTAGAAAATAACTATTTGGCACTAGGAAACGTGCACTTTGCAGTCTGCAGAGTGAAAGAGAGTCAGAGAAAAGATAATGAAGGAAAATACAGTAAAAGGAAGTAGAATCAAAGAAGAGAAAGGAAAGAAATGTGGATAAGTACAAACAAGTGGGAAATTAGAGATTAATTAGAAGACTGAAAAGATGGAGGATGACAAAATGATGTAGGGGGATGGGATAAGAGGAAGGGAAAAAAGTGAAATAAACGAAGATAAATTAAAATGAAATACTGAAGTAGAAGCTAGTAAATTTGGAAAAAAATGAATAATAAGCAAGATAGCAGAGAAGAATAGAAAGTTGAGAGAAGCTTTATTGGGGGTGGGGCGGGTTTGCCGAATCGTCAAAGGTAATTCCGAGTGGTTGGAACCTAACGGTTGCTTCATCGATATAGCCGTCATCTTCATCTTCGTCGGAATTGGATGAGTAGTTGTAGTTGCCGGCGCCGTTCGTTGAGGACGCGTTGGGGGCACCACTGGCCCCACCTGCGTCGTTGCCCGAGTTGAAATTGTTGAAGTCGTTTGAAATGAGGCCGTTTTCAGAATCACCGTTCCCGCTGATGTTGCCACCATTGGTGTTGAGCTGGAACTGTCTTGGGGTGTTACCGCATCTGTCTTTACCAAAATTGATCTTGCATCTCTGGTAGTCGGGATTGTTCCTTATACCGTCAATGGCCTTGATGGCGTTGGAGATGTTGGTGAAATTGACAAAACAGCAGTGTCTCTCCTGGAAGAAGTTGATCTGCTCGATCTCGCCAAACTCCTTGAAGTCGTAGTACAACTTGTCTTTCGTAAATTGTATTTCTGGAATCTTATCCAAACCTCCAATGTAGATGTTTCTCGAGGCACCATTACCAACAGCCAAGTTGATTGAATTTGGCAAAGGACCGGAGTGCTTACCCCAGCCGATCTTGATTTTCCGGTTGTGGATAATCAAGCCGTGCAAGGATGACATGGCGTAGAACTGGGCAGCAGAGATTGGGTCGATAAACGTCACAAAGCAGACATGCCTTTCATTGATCAACCTAACATTCTGAAGAATACCACCACGAACCACATTGCAGATTTCTTCGATTGTAGAATCAGGATGGAGATTACCCAAGTATATAGTTCTATTCCCCAAATTCGATGTTCCACCAGTGGTGGTAGCAATCATTGCAGCAGCGTTGGACTGTTGGACCAAAGCATTGGCAATTAAATCCCTGTCGACTTGACTCAAAAAGTTTTCTGTGTTCGGATTCAAACCTAGATACTGAGCTGCATTATGCTGTTGCGTTTTCGTGATGAAGGCACACCTGTCTTTGCCGTAGAAGATTCTGCGGTCCTTGTACTTCTCGATCAATGGTAACGACTGGACGCACCTGATTGCCGCGAGAATAGAAGTGAAATGGATGAAGGCAATTTTTTTCTCATGGATCATCTTTATTGTATCAATCTCACCGTACTCCTTAGTATCATTCGCCAACTCCTTTTCGGTGGTGTTCTCCGGTAGGTTCCCAATGTAGACATTTCTCGTTGCATTGTATCTGGAGACACAAGAGGCGACGATCGGTTGGACAGGGTTTGGCTTACCCCATCCGATTTTGATGTCGTGATTGTTTATCGTTAGCCTTTTTAAGATAGCATCTGAGTGGAACAAAGTGGCAGATTTTTCGTCGAGAAAAGATATGAACGCACAGTTCTTAGATGGGATCATTTTCAAGGACTCTACTGTGCCGGATCTGACGTGGTTTAAAAGCTCATATGGAGTGATACCGCTTGGAATGTTGCCCAAATAAACCGTTCTCGAAGGAACGGACGAAATTTCAGCACCCAATCCCAAATTGTTTGCTGCAGCAGAGCCGTTGTTCAAGTTCGGGTCTGGGGACGCAAGATCGTTGATGCCGAGCAAAGAACTTGTGCTCAACTGCGGGGTCATGGACACCGAGTTTGGGAGAATGTGGGAAGGAGCAGCTTGTGGTAGTAAAGAGTTTGCAGAGGATTGGTTCAACAGAGGGATCGAATTAGGGGTGACTGAGTTCATCGAGGGGATGTTGGATATAGAGGCGTTGAACTGGGGTGAGTCCACGTTTTGGTGCAGTAGGCTATATTGATTAGAATGCAGCGACTGGCTGTCGTTGCTGTGGACGCCAAGAAGCTGGCTGTTGTATAGGTTGGCGTTGTTGTTCATGCCGTCGCTGGGCATTTGGCCAAAGGAGTTTGAGTTCTGCATCTGGATGTTATATACAGGTTGCTGGCTTTGCAGAGACTGTGCCTGGGACTGGAAGTTCATGTCCGAGCTCCAGGCGTTGAGTGCTTGGCCGGCGTGGTTGTTGTTGCCATTCTCGTCTGTAATGTTTATGTTGGGCGCTGAGCCGTTGTTCTGTAGCTGCTGCACAAGGAATCTGTTAATGTTGGACATTTTGGAAGGGAATAGTGTTGCTCAGAAGTCGACCAAACGTGTATGTTCCTGTGGAATGTGAGGAAGATAAAAGGTCAATCGAGCTGCCGAGAAATAAATATGAAAATAGACTGAGCAAATGGTAATACGGGTTTTCGACTTGATTTTTTAGCTGAATGAATTGAAAGGAAGCCGCAAGAAGTGAAATGGACTAATATAAAGTGATCTTTTTCGCCTGTGTGTCTGGGAGAAAATAGGATAATAAAACAGAATGGTATAGCTTGATTTTTGCGTATTTTTATCAGAACGGCGTTTTTTTGTGAGGAAAAAACAGGGCCAAATCAAGGTGAGAGGGGGTGTGAACTGAAGGGCTACCAGGCTGCTTGTACTGGCATAAACGTCTGTCTGTCTCTGCGTGCTGGAGTATTTGCTGGTCGTCTGTTTGTCGTGACTGAGAAGGCAATCTATGCGGACTCTGAAACAGCAGACAGTGGTTTTTCCGGCAAAAAAAGGCGGCGGCACGGGAAGGGATGGGAGTGTTGGCGGAAAGAAGGACGGATTCCAGAACCTGGGGGACGTTCAACAGACGGTGTGTTTGGTGCTGCTGGTCTACGGTGTGGACAGAGGCATGCGGGCTGCCAGAAGATCGGACAGCATCTCCGAGACTGCAGCAGCCCTAACAGAAGCTCCGTCTGTCATGGGTAGAGCAGGAAAAGTCAGTCAGATGCGGATGGGCGAGCGTGTCTAGATAATTTTCGCCCTCCAGGTCTCGCCGTCGCAGTCGCTGGCCGGACGATCTCGACGTGGCGCAGCATGCCAAAAAAACAATGGAGGAAAAAAATCTGCGACTATCGACGCGTCGATAGTCGCAGCGGGTTTTTTGGGAAAATTTCAGGTCTCTCCTAGGGGAACATGAATTGTGCACAGACAAGACACAGATAGGACTGGATAGAGCACGTTTCAGGGGCTGACGGCGGCTCCAGAGAGCTGGTAACAGCAGATCAGCGTGGCAGCAGCGTAGTATGAGCAGCGGTGGAGAGCCTAACAACCTTGGTTTCGACCAGAGCGGTCAGAACGGCGGGCTCGGCTCGTTCATGGACCCCATGAGCCAGCTCGGCATGGCACAGTCGCCAGGCCAAGACCACATGGGCCAATTGGGTCAATTGGGCCAGGGAAACGTGAACGCGATGAGTCAGATGAACGCAATGAGTCAGGGCGGCCAGATGGGTCAGCTTGGACAGATGAACTCGCAGCTGAACATGGGCCAGATGGGCCAGCTCAACCAGATGGGGCACGTGAACCAGATGAACCAGATGGGCCAGATAGGCCAGATGGGCCAGCAACAGCAGGGGCAGGGGTCCGAAGTGCGAGGATGGAACCCGGCATACGTGCAGTCGCTTTTGCGCAAGATCCAGCCGGGCCCAGGCATGACGAAGCAGCAGCGGTTCCAGCAGTTGCTTCGCAACGGAGAGCTCACGAGGACGGACGTGCAGATCCTCCAACGACACCAGCAGATGTTGCGGCAGGCACAGGCTGTTCGTCAGAAGCAGTTGCATCAGAGGGCACTGCAGCAACAACAACAACAGAGTTCCTCCTATGCTGGGAAGTCGCTTCCAGGCAAGTCTGTGCCCGGAAAGTCCGTTCCTGGCAAGTCTGTTCCAGGTAAAAGCGTCCCAGGCAAGTCTCTGCCTGGTCAGACCGTGCCAGGTAAGACCGTGCCCGGCAAGAACCTGCCTGGAGCCAGCACGCCTGAGTTCTCTCCGTCAGTGTCCTTCACCCCCGTTGCGGGGAAATCACTGCCGGTCAACTCGGCCTCTCAGGGAGCAGGTGGAACGGAGACACCGATGCAGCTCCCTGTCGGCGTGAATCTGCCGGTGAATAGCCCCCTCGGTGTAAACATGATGTCTGCCTCTCCCCTCAACAACATACAGTCTCCGGTGAACCAGGCAGTCAACCTCTCGGTGAATCAGCCCGTCAACAGTCCTGTCAACGTGTCGTTGAACCAGCCCGTTAACCAGCCCGTCAATAAGAACCTTAACAATCCTGTCAACCTACCTGTCAACCAGTCAGTAAACAAGTCCACCAACCATCTGAGCCACCAACAGGCTGGCGTTCCCCAAGGAGCCCACCTCGGTGGTGCAAACCCATCACAGTTACATATAGAGCAGCTCAAACAGCAAGAACAGCAAAGAAAACTGTTACAGCAAAGGCAACAGCAGAAATATTTCAATCTAACTGCTGAACAGTATGAGAAATTGAACCCTCAGCAGAGGCAAATGCTGAAACTACAATACTTGAGAAGAAAGGCCAAAACGCAAAGGTTTTATGAATCCGATCAAGAACTCCTGAAAAAATATGAGAACAATCCCCCCTCTTTGGACTTCCACATTCACGAAGAGCATTTCAGATTCGGTCACAATGAGAACCTTATACCGAAAAACGATCCTGCAATAAAAGATTTTCTCAGGTATGTGGCAAAAAAGCAGATACCCGATGCGCTGATGGAAATAATAAAGGACGGGAACATCCAGCTCTACGATGGGAACATAATATTGAGAATATACGACCATCGAATGCTCGATGACATGCCCTCGCCACCACCTAAACAGTCTCCTGCCTCACCAAACGATTCAAAAGAATCTAGTGCCACTGTTCAGAACACAGAGTCGGCTGCTTCGGTAGCCAACATAAATCCAGATGCAGACACTCCAAAATCTACAACAGATAAGGCAAGCGTGGATGCCAATGCAGCTGCTTCGGATCTGCCCGAAACGAAAGGTTCCGAAAAGGCACCCAAAAGATTTAAGGAATACAGAACAATCTTACGGTTGACGCAATCATCACTATATGAAGATTTTTGTCTTACTACCGATACTCAAATGTTTGGTGATTCTTTTGTTTTGACCTACGAAAGTGAAATATTGACTGCTACAACAAGAAGTGTGAATTTACAGCCAACCAGTAATCCTTACTTGCAAGACAAGGCACTATGGCCTACTGTGGAAATGGTTGTTCCACAGTACAACCAAGAAGAAGATCGAATGATTTTCCCACACAGAGAAGATATGAGAGAGCTAGTTGATGCCAAACTGAATCATAACAAGAAAACCCTCACATATGAAAATTACGATTACAAACCACTACATCAAGACGATTCTCAATCCAACTCTAAGTACGAGAAACTCATGCTTATCATGGGTAAATCATTACCTCATAGTAATATATCCACAAACAAGCAGGTTGTTGAAGTTCCAAGATTCGAAAGATTGAGATTTATTGAAAATTTGAGACGTCAAAATCTTGTTAAGAAAGAGAACAACTTGAGAGGTGTTTCAAGTATACAGAGTCCTCCAGTTGGGTACACTAGTTTTGGCTCTGTCATGGGTACTATTAACGGCCAAAAACCATTTTCTTTCCAGAGTAAAAACAATGACAATTCTGCCAATGCAGGGATAGATATCAAGTCTGAAGATAAAGGTGGAAGTGCCTCATCAACCGCAGCAAATGCCAAGGGTAAGGGGGGAAAGAACAGTACTAGTAGAACTGCAACTCCCCGCAAAAAGAGTGACAAGCCAAAGAAACCTAGAAAGCCCACCAAGAAGCAACTCGCTGCACAGGCGGCAGCACAAGCAGCTGCAGATGGCAAGGTAGATGGAACTTCAGTTGAGCCTGCGGCAGAACCTCCGAAGAAGAAACGTGCTCCAGCCAAAAAGAAGGCTGTTGCAAACACCCCTGTTACGCCAGCGAACTAGATACAGTCTATCTTTTCTTACACATTTCAAGCCAAACATGCACACTGTAATATGTATTTCTAGTCACTTTTGTTTATTTTAGTTTTAATTTTTTTCTTAATTATTAAGCCTATAATATATCTAATGAAGTTTAGATCACTGACAAAAATTCAAGCCAACTGATCTGTACAGTACATTAGTAGTTGATACAAGTAATCACGATCTTTTTCATCGAAAATCCACAACCCAAAAGCTTTGCCGCTGAAATCCCTGACAATTATTAACTGGTCACTTTTCTCAATCAAAAGTCCACCATCATCATTCAAGTCATCTTGCAGAAGGTATTTATCCCCCAAAAAGCCCAAACTGAAGTTCTCGGGTTGTGAACGATTCAAAACTAGCAGTCCAAATTTGTAATATTCACCCTGCTTTGCACTTAGTAATGTATCGACACCTACCCTTGTGATGTTTTCATCGTTTCCATTCTTGTCCCATACACTTCGACGAGCATATACACTGACGGGTCCCATATATGAGCTTTTCACCCAATCTTCAGCCTCCTCATCATACTGGTATATCACACAGTAGGACGATATGTGAAGGAGCTGGGTGATTAATGGATCGTATTTGGCTATAACGTTGAACGTCAAGGCCTGCTTGTAGATTTCTATTGTTTGTGAAGAGTCTGCCCCTTCTGTAACAGCTGTGTTGTTATTCGTCGTCATGCTTGTTATTTCGGTTATTAACCCTGTAACTCTAGCTAGTTTCAAGGCAATCTCTAGGTTCCGATATTCTCGTATCAGAAGCCAAAAATGATGAAATTTGATGCTGAGAAATGAATTTTGCGAAACCCGGACGGCACGTGACTAAATATTCTGTCGTTCAGGCTTTTCTTATCTTCTTTCTCAGAATGACTTTTCTCAAAGGCACAATAACAGATCTCGTCTTAAGTCCTCTCGTACGTCGATATTCCTCTGTTAGGGTTGCTATAAACAAGAGAGAGAAATACGTAGTGGTAACAAATAAAATCATAAAATTGTTCTATATACAAATAGAAAGATACATTATTATCATTATGCCCTTTGCTGATCTTGTTTCAAGTACAGAAAAGTGCTGGAATATTAGTGCCATGGGATTGACGAAAGTTGGGCTAGAAAAAGATATTAGTGTTTCTCTTCCTTTTCTTTTTTCTCCTCATCCTTGATTTTGTCAAATTCAGCCTTCCAAACTGCATTACCCTCTTCCTTCGTAACATCAGTGAACAAGACGTCGAAAACATCCTGGTACCAATCTGCTGGAACTGGTGTCATGCCCTCTTTAACGTTGTCTGGAAGCTCCTTCCAGTCAGCTTCGTTGCCCTTAGGGAAAATGATTGTCGTGACACCGGATCTTTTGGCAGCAATAGTTTTCTCCTTCAATCCCCCAATTCTCAAGACCTTACCAGTAAGAGTGAGCTCACCAGTCATTGCGACATCAGGTCTCAAGGATTTGTTCAAAGCGAGAGAAAGGAATGAAGAAGTAATCGTGATACCTGCAGAGGGACCATCCTTTGGCGTTGCACCTTCTGGGCAATGCAAATGAATTTGTGCCTTGTCAAAGAATTTATTATCTGGGAAGTTCTTTGCCAAGAACATCTTGGAGAATGAGTAAGCAATTCTCACAGACTCCTTCATGACATCACCCAATTGACCAGTTCTTTCCAGTTTAGGAGATGAGTCTTTGGTAATGGCATGTTCCAAAACAGATTCAATGTACAATGCAGAACCACCCATCGAAGTCCACGCGAGTCCCATCACGACACCAGGAACAGTGGTTTCGTATAATCTGTCTGCTGTGAACACTGGGGCACCAACGTAATCCTTCAAATTTTCAGAAGAAATGACCGATTTGTAATCATCAGGAATGACAATCTGTGGGGTCTCAACTTCCTTCTTTGTAGTCTCGTCAGATTTTTCCTTTGGTGCCAATGGTTCCTCGGATGAAGCAGTTTCCTCCTCAATTCTGTCCAACAAAGACTTCTGCTCGTTAGAGGCTGATTCTTTTGCTGACTCATCTGCTTTTTCTGTGGCAACATCTGCAATTGGGCCGTCTGGCAAAACTGACTCTTTTTCTTCAGCAATCAGCTCGTCAATTTCCTCATCGCCATAGGCCTCAACCGCGTTCAATGCTGCCTTTCTGTAAATCTTGTCGATTTGCTTCTTCAAGTTTCTGACACCACTTTCTCTACAATAGTTCTTAATCAATGCCTTGACCGCATCTTCGGTCAAATCAACATTGACATTTTCCAACCCTGCATTTTTCTTTGCCTCAGGTGCCAAGTACTTTTCAGCAATCTTGATCTTTTCGTCTTCGATATAACCTGATATTTCAATGACTTCCATACGATCAAGTAATGGACCTGGAATAGTACTCAAAGTGTTGGCAGTACAGACAAATAAAACCTTAGATAAATCGATTGGAACATCCATATAGTTATCCAAGAAAGTCGAGTTTTGTTCAGGATCCAACAATTCAAGCAATGCAGCTGATGGGTCACCACCATTGACGCTGTGGGAATGAGAAATCTTGTCGATTTCATCAATCAAAATTAATGGGTTTTCTGTCTGAGTCTTCTTCAAAGCTTGGACAACTCTACCTGGAATTGCACCAACATAAGTTCTTCTGTGACCTTTGATTTCGGCAACATCACTCAAACCACCGACAGAGAATCTGTAGAATTCTCTGTTTAGAGATTTGGCAATGGATTTACCAATGGAAGTCTTACCAACACCGGGTGGACCAACAAAACAAATAATCTTACCATTAATTTTATTCAGTAACTTTCCAACAGCAATGAATTCAATGATTCTATCCTTCACATCCTTCAATCCATAGTGGTCTTCATTGAGAACACCTTTTGCTCTCTTAATGTTGTAGTTGTCAACCGATTGCTTTCCCCATGGAATTTGTGTTAACCAGTCTAAGTAGTTTCTGGTAACCGTGAATTCAGACATCACGGTTTCTAAAGTTTGCAATTTGTTGATTTCCTCATCGTAAATCTTTTTCACTTCCTCGGGCATGTTTAGCTTTTTCACTCTTTCGTTATACTTGGCGATCAACTTATCCCTACCATCATCAATTCCGAGTTCCTTCTTAATCCATTTCAACTGTTCATTCAAATGGTACTCTCTGTGTCTCTTTGCCATTCTCTCCTCGATATCTTTCTCAATTTTTTTTTGCATCTCCTTGTTCATCAACTCTTTTTTCAAAACAGTCAAAGCCATCTCTAATCTTTCAGAAATGTTGGTGCATTCAAGAATTTTTTGCAAGTCGGCTTGGTTCCCTGCAGTGACAGCAGCCGCAAAATCTGCCAATTTTTCAGGACAGTTGAAGATATCACTGTGAAGGGAAGCACTAAAAGTGGCTAGCTGGTCGCTGAAAGATTTGTTGACCAAGGACATCTCTTTAAGAACATCCAAAATGGCAGCGGTCAAAGAGGTGATCACAGGGTCACTCTTTTCAAAAATCTCATCCTCGACATTGGAGACATTGGCTAAAGTGATTGGGTACTTTTTCAAAAATTCAGTCGGATTGTCCTCCTCTTCATCCTGTTCAATGATTTCGCTCTGTTTCTGGTTGACCAAGTCGGAGGGTTCTAGCAACTCCTTATTCTTCATTTCGACAGGCTCATCGCCCTCCTTTTCACCAGTTATTCCTTCAATAATCTGTTTCTTTGGCTTGTTCTCGACCAAGGTGATTTCCGAATCGACGTCGGAAATGGTAGCTTTGGAGATGCTAGAATTGAGAGCCTCTTCGGAAGGAGGGAACAACTCGTCGATTCTGATTCTCTTATGAGGATACAAGACCGTGGTTAACGTTTCCACACCAGTGTCTTTGTCCTTCGTGTAGACGTTGGATGTGATCTGAGCCAAGACACCGGTCTCAAAAACCTGGTCCTTGGATTCTATAATATCGCTTTCCATATTCTCGTCCTTGAACAAGAAGCAACCTATAAATGGGTACTTTTTGTCCAAAGATTCCTTGATGGCCTTGATTACATTGACATCGGAGATGATGACGGCCTTGTAGAAGCCGGGAAAGAGCGGACGACGAGAGATAGGTAGCGCCACAATTTGTGGATATACTTCCGGTAACTCGACCATGGTAGAGCTTTTGCTGCTCTTTGGCTTTAAAGTGGCAGAGGCAATCACTCCATCACCATCGTCGGAACCTCCATCGCCTCCGTTGGCAGGCGCAGAGGCTGCGGCGGCGCCCGAAGAAGGAGAAGAGGACGGTGTTTTCGCCGACTTGTCTGATTTGGAGATCTGGTCGTCGTTTTTATCTTCCTGCTTCTCTTTCGGAGTGGTGTCATTCACGTCTTCCGTTTCGTCTGAATCTCTCTTTTCCTCTGGCGTTTCGTCCTTCTTGCTGCTGTCATCTTTGCCTTCGCCCCCTGTCGATTTCGAGTTCTTGGAGAAACTGAGGACGTTGTCGAGATGAGCGCTGGAGCCAAGGGAAGGTGGGGCGATGTGCTGTATATCCTGCAGGGAAGAGTGTCTCCAGATGCTAGATATTTTCAGATCCTGGCGGGTGCTACCTTCGGAAGCTTTGTGCAGAACCTGCAATGTGTCATAGTTGGATAATCTCGAAGCCGATCTCGTCGTGCTGGCAATCGACGTGAACAAAGAAATCTTCGGCCGGGACAAGACCGTCTTCTTGCAGGCCAATCTCTTGGAATACCCGAACATCGTGTGGTGTATATGTTCGTGGATGCGGAGATGGGGGGATAGGGGTGTCTGTGCAGCTTGTGGCGTAACGGAACCGGGGGTGGCTACGTGTATCATCAACCAGGACGAAGAGCTACCGCACCGTGAGGGCAAAATCTATGCGGCCGGTAGGTGTGCGTGAAGAATGTGGAGCCGAGCATGATTTTCGACACCGATGAGAACGGGGAGGGGGGGAGGACAAGGAGGCCAAAGCGACGGGGGATGTGGAGGGGGTATACCGGTTAGGGAGCTGATCAATAAGTGACTGGGTGCTTAAATAAATAAATAAATAGATAAGGAGGAATATAGACTATATAATGCGAAAGAAGGAGACGATCATTTTGGACCGATCATGTTTTCTGGTCTGACCCACTCGTTGAATTGTTCCTCGGTCAAGTAGCCCAACTCCAAAGCAGACTGCTTCAAGGTCAAGCCCTTGTGGTGGGCATTCTTGGCGATCTTGGATGCCTTGTCGTAACCGATGTGTGGGTTCAAGGCGGTGACCAACATCAAGGATTCGTGCAACAACTTGTCGATCTTGTCTTTGTTGGCAATGATACCCTCGACACAGTGGATTCTGAAGGAGTTGGAGGCGTCACCAAGCAATCTGATGGAGGACAACAAGTTGGAGATCAAGACTGGCTTGAAGACGTTCAACTCGAACTGGCCAGAGGCGCCGGCAAAGGTGATGGCGGCGTTGTTACCGAAAACTTGGGTGCAGACCATGGTCAAGGCTTCGTTCTGGGTAGGGTTGACCTTACCTGGCATGATGGAGGAGCCTGGTTCGTTCTCTGGCAAGGCCAATTCGCCGTAACCGCATCTTGGGCCGGAACCCAAGTATCTGATGTCTTGGCCGATCTTGAAGAGGGAGGCGGCGACGGTGTTCAAGGCGCCGGACATCTCGACAATGGCGTCGTGGGCAGCCAAGGCTTCAAATTTGTTTGGAGCAGTGTAGAATTGCAAACCGGTCAACTTGGTGACCTCCTCTGCGACCTTTTCTGGGAAGCCGATTCTGGTGTTCAAGCCGGTACCGACGGCGGTACCACCTTGGGCCAAGTATCTCAAGTGTTCGAGCGCAATTTCGATTCTCTTGATACCGTTGGTGCATTGCTGGACGTAACCCGAGAATTCTTGACCAAGGGTCAATGGGGTGGCATCTTGCAAGTGGGTTCTACCGATCTTGATGATGTCCTTGAACTCCTCGGACTTCTTTTGAAGAGCATCTCTCAAGCCGGTCAACTCAGGCAACAAGTGGGACGAGATCTCGGTGACGGCAGCAATGTGCATCACCGTTGGGAAAGTGTCGTTGGACGACTGGGACATGTTCACGTGGTCGTTAGGATGGACCGGGGTCTTGGAGCCGAGGGTGCCGCCGAGGATCTCGATGGCCCTGTTGGAGATGACCTCGTTGGCGTTCATGTTCGATTGGGTACCGGAACCGGTCTGGAAGACCACCAACGGGAAGTGTTCCATGAGCTTACCTTCGTAGACCTCCGTTGCAGCCTGTTGGATGGCCTCGGACAACTTAGGGTCGAGGGCACCCAACTCGGTGTTGACCTTGGCGGCAGCCTTCTTCAGGATACCGAAAGACTTGATGACCGGCTCGGGCATTCTCTCTCTGGCACCGCCGATCTTGAAGTTCTGGTACGATCTCTGGGTCTGGGCACCCCAGTACTTGTCGTCTGGGACCTCGATGTCGCCGAAAGCGTCCTTTTCGATTCTCATAGCGATGGGGGAAGTAGAGAAGGCTCTGGCAGACATTCTCAATCTGACCGATGTTCTTGCAGCAAGCATAGTAGAATGTGGGGGAGGCAGGGAGTCGGAGAAGTGTGGGAGAAAAAAGAGGGGGCGGAAAAGGGCCTAATAAAGACTCGATGGGGGGCTGTAACGTAGTCGAAGCGTGTGTGGGAGTGCCGCTGTCGGAGCAGGGAGACACGAGGGACTGGGGAACACCACCGCCGAGACAATGGGGCCCGCAGCGGACAACCACCGATTCGACGACATACACACACACACACACACACACCACGCAGAAACAGCCGCCGGCTTGACATGGTGGAGTCAAGGGGCGATATCGCATGTTGTTAGTATCCAGCAGCAGGAGAGAGAAACCGCCCCGGGCGAGACGGACAAACACGGGGCGGCGCCGGCCAACGGCCGTGTCGCGGAGAAAGCCGGGAGGGCGGAGAAACGGTGTTTTGCACACGAAGACGCGCCCGTGCACCGCAAAACGCAGAGCTCCGGGGCGACGCGTCGCCGAAAAGGAAAAAAAACAGAGCGTCTGCGCCGATCGGCGCAGACGGCCGCGTTGCCAATTGCGGCCCGCTGAGAGGAGCAGAGCTGAGCTGAGCTCAGCTCTGCTCAGCTCAGCTCAGTTCTGCAATCCAGCGGGCCTGCTGCTCTTGTTTCCGTCTAACACATGCCGACTCGTTTTCGCTGCCCCACACATCAGTCAGGGCTCTTGTCACATACCTTTGCGTGTCCAGTCGTTGTTGGCAGACCCCCCCAGCAGCCCCTCCGTGCCCGCCCAGAGGAAGAGCCGACCGCCACGGACCACGCAGCACGTCCGCTGCGCTATATAGGGCCCGTCGGCCCCACACGCCCCGCGGAGACGTCACAGCTCCGCCACTCCGCGCCCTCCCTCTGGCCGCCGACTCGGACTTCCTTGCCGGCGCTCAGGAAGTTTGTTTTTCTGTACTCTATGCTTTTATACTCTCTACACATGGTGGTGGTCCCTACTACGGACGGACGTCGTCGATGCTGGCGAGGTACTCGAGCAGCTGGCCGATGCTGAGGCTCTTCACCTGCTCCTGGACGGCAGCGTCCTGGGGCAAGGCGTGGAGGAAGCTGGAGAGCTTGGTGGCGATGTCCTCACCCCCGGGGGCGGGGGCGGGGGCGGGGCAGGGAGGAGTGTCGGAGTGGTTCTTCAACCCGTCGATCACGTTGGTGATGTGCACCTCGTCGTCGCCGGCGCCGTCGGTCTTCCCCGACGGCTTGGCGGGGGTGGCGCCCTTGTACTCGTCCAACTCGCGGATGCCGTCGAAGCCGTCCTCGTCACTCTTAAGCCCGTCCTTGATGAGCTCGAACGGCGTGTTCTTGCCGAACGCATGTGTGTACCGCGTGGCAAGCGTGTTGATCGACTTGATGTCGCCAAAGTCCTGCTCCACCTGGAAGTAGAGCCGGTAGAGCACCTTCGCTGCAGCAGCGTCCTCGCGGAACGCCTCCAGCGACACCTCCATCGTCTTCTTGAAGTTGGTCATGTCCTTGATCTCGATGAGAAACTCGAGGTACTTGCGCACAAAGGCAATGTCGCGGCCAAAGTACTGCATCCCAAGCGCAAACGTCCGGCTGGCAATCTTCACCTCGTTGTTGTAGTACTCAATCATCGCGTACTGGTGAAACACATTCCACCGGATGCCCTTGTACTGTCTCGCCAGCTTGAACACCACACGCACCTCCTTGATCGTGGAGATCCGCTTCACCACCCTCATCAGCACGCAGTAGCAGTAGGTCACGAGACGGTCGTCTCTCTGGCTTGTGCTGCTCTCGATTCGTCTAATAAGGTCTAGCCACGTCTCCTTCACCTTCTCGAGATCGTTGCCCGTCTCGTGGTGGTTGGACAACTGGTACCGCAAGATCAGGCTGTACGGGTTCACCTTGAGGCCGTCATGGATCGTCTCCAAGCCCGTCTTCGCGTTGTTGCATTCGAAAAGGAGGTAGTTCGAGTAGTTGAACCACACCTCCGGCATCATGGAGCAGTACTGCACAGACAGGTTGTAGACGTAGTTGACCCGCTTGTCAACCTCCTCCGCCTTCAACTTCAGCTTGTTCTCCTTCTCCCAGCTCACCCACGCATTCCACCTTCTTATCTGTCGCATGCTGTGTTTCCTCTCGTCTACTTTCTTAATCGACTTCGTTAGCTCAATCACCTCGTCATTGAGCTTCTTCAGCTTCGTGTACTCGGCCCTGCAATCAGTAATGATTTTCCGTGACCTGCTTAAATTGAGATCCGTCTCAAACTTCGTGAAGATCTTCCAATTGTCCTCAAGGCTTGCACTCGGATAGCCGATCATTCTTCTCAACGCTTTCCGTATCAAGTCTTCCCTCGTGGAAACCTCGTTTGGGTTGACCGCCTGCCATAAGTAGAGGTATCTGAGATAGTCCCCCCAGACCTCATTGCTGCTGAAAAAATCGTGACCAACAGTGTCGATCGCAAAGCTGTATGCCTTGAGGACTATGGTTCTAGCCTTCTCTCCATTGTCTGGCGTGATCGGATTGACCAATTCTACGTAATGCAAATAAAGTCGCCATAGTTTGACATTGAAAACTTTCGTCAGAACCTTGAAAAAAGATCCTTCTATCTTCTTCTTGTCCATCTTCTCAACATCGTCACCCTTCATCATCCATTTGATGTATTCCGTCCACTGATCACCATCATTGACGTACTGTGCGAGATACTTCTCAAAGTGTTTTTCTATTTTCTCTTCGATTCCCTCAGCAAGAGTTTTCTCTAGAAGTGCAACCCACTCCTTATGTGTATAGTCATCGTAGTTCTCCTCCACAATTTCTGACTCCACTGCCTTTTCCTCATTTTCTCCCGCAACTTCTCCTTCTTCTTCTTCTTCTTCTTCTTCTTCTTCTTCCTTCTCTGGTTTCTCACTTACAATTTCATTGTCAGCTTTCTTGGCCTCTGGTTGCCCTTCGACCACGTCACTTTCCGCCTTCCGTTTCTCCACTGACATTCTAGGGTGTATCTGTGAACCTTCTAAGATAACACTATATCAGAAACTAGGAAACTCCCCCTATAACGCCAGAGAATAGCAAAAGTACAAATTCATGCATCTTTGGGGCTCTCCGCAACGTTCGCACCGTCAAGACTTTCCCGCTGTCATGATTTTCTCAAACTAGAGGCAGAGAGTCTCCCAAAATTGGGGTGTTTCCCTCTATTCATGGTATCACAAGAAAACAGATCTTCTAGATCGTCTCGACGTCTTAAGGATAATGTCAAAGTACGAAATTTATGCGTGGGGAAATGGTAAAGAAATTGCACCTTTCGATGTGCCCTCTACCATTCTTAGGCATCTGATAGATCAACATTCTTTGAATGAGACCTTCCAGATAATCCCCAATTCAAACATCTTTGATTCACATTCCGGAAGACTTCCGATCCTGAAAGCATCAGAATCGGAGCAAATTGAAGGATTTATTGAGATCTGGAATTTCATTCTATCCCAAAACCCTCAAATCGAAAACGATAAGGCTGGCTTAGCTTCAAATCCTGCAACAACAATCCTGCACAGAGCTTATATGGATGAACTCGTACGAAGTTTAGATGTCATCACTTTATACAACTTTTTCGTGGTTAAGAAGAATTATGAAGGGTTTACACGTGGCTCATTCAAAAGCTATCTTCCATGGCCTACTCAGTACAAGCCACCACTTGATTTCCGTCACCATGCCCAAGAATTATGTCTCAATGAGGGAATCATAGACGATAATCAAATAGACCTCGAGTATCCCCTATTAGAGTCCGACATGGAGGATGAGTTACGGCAGTTAAGGAAAGAAGAGAAAAATCTACATGACACCCCTGTTATTAATGACATGCAGAAGCTACAAATCGAAAAGCAGCTGGACATTGTTAGTCAAAAGAAGTTTGTCATTGCTAACATGCAATGCATCAAGAAATTAAAAGTGGTCATTCAAAACTATGAGGAGATGAAAAACACGCTCAAAGATGATATTTTCCGGACCATACTTCTCCTTTGTCTCAGGTGTAACATGAGAAGTGAGCTACCTGAAAACTTCATTGGCAGTTGGCTCAAGCGTGAATATCCTCAACTCCATGAACAAGTCATAGAAGTCGGTGCTTCCGCTGGAAATGTTTCACCAACGTGTAAGATCTCATTATCAGCTGCTCTTAGCAGCTACGTCTCTCAAGTTATATAACCATTTATAGAACTTTTTTTTTGCACACCACCTGTCAACTATTCACAGTTTGAACACCACGATGTACATAATAGAAAAGAATTGATCCATCGGAATCAACTATAGCCATTAGTATCTTGTCTATGCTTCCCGCTTCCTTATGGTCGGCTTCCTCGATTCCTTGGAAAATTAAATCCAAATTTTCTAACGTTATCTTCTTTCTCTTGCTGACAGCTAAAACATACTCCATTTTCCCCGATTTGGGATTTTCTCCCTTCAATATGTATGTTTTCGGGCCAGTCACAGCAGTGCCATTATCTGGTCTTCCTATGTTCTTTTCCCCTGACGTAGCTTTTGTTGGATGCTCTACTACTATAGTAGTGATGTTAGACCATATCACTGAGTAGATCAAATGAAGTTTTATTTTATTTGCTAATCCCAGGGTGTTCAGCATCGCAATCTGAGCTGGGGTCTGCGGCAATCCTCCATGGTAACAACTTGAGGCAAAATTGAGACTTGAAACTCATCATTAGAGGGAAATAGGCAATACATTTATTTTATGGAAAGTCGCATTCCCGGCATGAATTTTCCGCATCTGTCGTTGATAGTCAAATTTACCGTCGAGTAAAATCACTACTAGGGCTGGCTAGCTGCTGTAATAAATTTAACATTATTTAGGGATGCCATCTAAGTATAAGTTTATAGATGATATAAAAGTTTTTTTCGAGAAAGCCATTCGCATAGATTAACACTCAGACAATGTAATAGTTTTCACTCGAGGAGTTGATGTAAATATCAAAAGGAAGTGCGTCTTGATATTCAGAGTTGACAACACTGTCCACACTGACCTGAATTCCTTCGGAGCCTGAAGCTTCAATCTTCTTCAAATCATCAAAAGATAGCTCCATCGGGAACAAAGCCTCCTCATCTTCAACACCTTTACACAATATTTCAAAAGATCCCGATTCGAATTTCAAAAGATCAGTCAATTTGATATTCACACCATTGTCGGTATATTCTAATGTAGCGTTATCGTTATCGCTAGATTCAAACGAAGCGTTTATGATCGGTATGACGATTATAACCTCATCCACATTCTTTGATGAGTCGACTTCGTATTCAAATGTTAAACCAATGGTACCATCATTGTTATTATTAACCCACGTGGTCAACACTATTGGTAATAAGCCTGAGGAGCCTTCTGTGTCAAAAGTCTTTTTAGTAGATCTCCATCTTAAAACACCCAAATTCTGATCGTTCGAAGGAAATGGTTTCGTTGGATCTTTGAGACCAATAATTGATGAAGAGTTAAACAATTTTTTGTCGACATTAGGATGAGTTTTGTATTGTGTAGTGATTTCGTTATCGTTTTGAATAGTCAGCTTCACTTGTGCATGTGCCAAGGAGGGATCATTAATTCTTATTTGTAAGTCTCCCTTGATCTCAGCTGAAGATATGGTACCGTCTCTAGAAATCTGTGCAGAATATTTTTCATTTATAGTGAGTAAAATACCACTATTTTCAATCTGAGGCTTAGAGCTTTGCGGCTGCTGATGCTGCTGTTGTTGATATTGCTGTTGCTGGTATTGAGATTGTTGTTGTGTTTGCGATGGCACTCTTCTCTGAGGAGCTGGTGTGCTCACCAATAGCGGCTGGGAATCACCAAAGGAAGTGTTCTTCTTGCCTAATTGCATACCGCCCCTTCTGATTTGGTTTTGTGAAGAAAGAGGTGACTGCTGCTCTTCGGCATAAGTTGTATAGTCATCACGGTCGTTTGTGACAGGAACTGGATTGTAGTTTGAAACAGGTTGTGAGTATTGATCCATACCTTGCATGTTACTCTTCTTCATCATCTCCTTGAATTGTAACTCCACGGCCTTCTTCTTGCTTGCTTCTGCAGCCTCCAACTCCTTGTTCCTCTCAATGATCTCTTGGATTCTTTCTTCATGAGAGTCCATCTCCAAGAAATTGATAACTTGACTTGAGGTCAAGTTTTCTTTGTAGCCCAAGCAAATTATTTCATCAAAGGCACTGAGTAGCTCGAAGCAATTTTCATAAATTTCCTTTTCATCAACAGTTCTAAGGATCGACGTAATGGATTGTGCAAATAAGTGTAGCGTATCGATATCTTGCAAAATGTTAGAATGTTTGTTGGTAATGAGAACAACATAGAACTCCTCCAACGGTTGATACATGTATCTCACGTATTCATCTTCAACCGCAGTGTGCTGCGATTGGGTTGAGTCGGAGAGCAATGCAGGAAAGTTTGAAAGTAATGCAGTCACCCTCTCCTTGGTCAATTCCCTGAATTGTCTAGAGATGATTAATTTACCACCGTGTGTGCAAACAGAAGCAGCTAACACGACCATTGTGTTTCAAATGAAATAAAGTATCTGGATTCTGGGTTGGCGTCTTCAGAAATGGTCAAAGTGATTCTCTGACTTTGATGTTGAGCGAATTTCAAATGCAAAGAGATCACAGACGTGTGTTCTGGAGGAAACGTGTGTGCAGTTGTGCCTTTGTAATTGTATTAATAAACATTCGTGGTCGGCGCCAACTCTTGATCCAGGCTCACCAGATCAAAACAACGAATGTAGTACACTCCTACACATATGCGTTGTCCTCGGCGAGATGGCGAGAGCGCTGAGAAACGCCAAATTTCGACGAAACGGCGTATGGTGCACGGGTGTAATCAAGTTAGCCAGATCTATTTTTCAAATGTGATGATTTGAATTTTTCAGAAGGCTTTTCCATGTCGTATCTTCGGATTCGGTTTCGGACGAGTGGATTCACAACAGGATTTGCGTCATACACACCACACCACACCATGAAAACAGATTATTATGAGCTTCTTGGTGTGGAACAAACGGCAACTTACGTAGAGCTGAAAAAAGCCTACAGAAAGAAAGCTCTACAATTGCATCCCGATAAGAATCCAAACGATATCGAAAATACCACACGACTTTTCAATGAAGTCAGAGTTGCTTATGAGACGTTGGGTGATCCACAGGAAAGATCATGGTACGATTCTCACAAGTTCCAGATTTTAATGGAGGATGAAGATAGAGAGTCAGGATCTGGGTACTCCGAGGAAGATGGTGACAATTACGGCACCTATTACGCGGGTACTACCGTGGAAGACATTGAGAAATATTTCAACAGCAATCTTTACCAAAATTTCAGTGATTCAATAAACGGCTTTTATAGCATAGTCTCGGTTTTATTGGACAAGATTGCATCTGAGGAAGTTTCAGCTGGTAAAGAGCAAAAACTACCAGGCTTTCAAACCTTCAAAGACGATACCTCGTTTGCAACTGTATGTGATCCGAAAGAGTTGATGTATCCTCGCATAGGCAATTCGAAAACAGATTTTGAACTTACCAGAATATTTTATAGAGTTTGGAGTAGTTTTCAAACCATAAAAACTTTTAGCTGGGCAGATGAGTACAGATATTCAACAGCCCCAGATAGGCGAACTAGAAGAATCATGGAAAAAGAAAATAAAAAACTAAGAGATCAGGCCAGAAAGGCATACAATGATATTGTCAAAAAATTCATAGCTTACATTAAAAAATTAGATCCCCGCATGGACCCAAATATAAGAAAAAAATATGAGAAAGAGCAGCTCTCAAGAAAAAGGCAAGAGTTGAAAAGGCAAGCACAACTTGAGAAAGAAGAACGGCAGCGGCAGCGACAGCAGTTTGAGGAACAAGACTGGCAAACTGTCGATCCTGATGATCTGGCTGAAATTGAAGCTCAGTTAGATAAAATTTACGAGGAAGAGAAAAGGATAAATGGTCAAGAATCTGATGACGACGATCAAGACGACGATCTATTTGAGTGTATAATATGCAGCAAAATTTTCAAGAGCGAGAAGCAGTTTGCAGACCATGAAAGGTCAAAAAAGCATTTGAAGCTACTTAAGCAATTGCAATGGGAGATGAAAAAAGAGGGGATTGAGCTGGGAATAGATAATGATGGCTATGTCGAAGAAGAGATAGAAAATACGAATGTCAGCGGCGATGATGATGAGGGCACTGAATATTTTGATGATGCTCTTGAGTCTTTTGGTGATCCTGATGACTTAACTAACGAAGAGCTACAATACATCATTGACCAGCAAATCGAACTAGAAATTGAAAAGAATGGTAATCTCAAGTCAGAAGATGACAGCATTGTCAATATAGCAGATAGCGACAAACGAGGGTTGGAGATGGAGATGGAGATAGATGATAGAGTTAGTGATCAAATTGATGACGATATATACGGTGATGGTGAAGCTTTTACCACGCCTGCCGTGCCTGAATTTCAAGGATCCAAAACTGACAAAAAACTTGAAGAGCTATCGAAACTTTTGAATGGAATGGGGTTGAGCTCCGGGGATGAAGATGACTGGCAGCCTTCAAATCAAAAATCAAAAACTAAGGCAAAGAAAAGCAAATCTAAATCTAAAACTCAAACATCCAAGACTTTGACTGAAAAAGATTCCAGTGATAGCGTCCCAACAATAAGTATTACCGAAAAATGCTCCGTCTGTGGTCAATCATTTGCAAGTAGAAACAAACTATTTCAGCACGTAAACTCGACAGGTCATGCAGCGCCACCATCTAAGGTGAAGAAAGGAAAGAAGAAGGAGAGAAAAAACTAGCATTGTATAGCAAATTAGTAAAGCCTAATAACATATAAATAAGTATTGATCGTTGAATAACCGACGAATGATAAAAAATCGAAATTTATCAAAGCAAGATAGACAAAAAAAATCAATGATTGAGGCCAACAGGAATCGAACCTGCAACCCTTCGATCTGGAGTCGAAAGCTCTACCATTGAGCCATAGCCCCATCATACATGTTTGTTACAGGTTGGATCTGTCAGAACTTACAAGTCCGTAAGTCAATCTATCTAAGGTTCTTTACCTAAACCAGGTACTTTTCCTTAGATCAATGTTAGCTTGTAAAATTACATATTATTTTAAACTACTCCTCATCTAGGTCACAATCTGTACCATGCCACTTTCCTACATGTTTACGTAAGTGTTGAAGTGAAATCCCTACTAAGTACTACAATATGCTGGGTGTCTTCCCATGATGACCTATGCAGACATAGTTGTGATATTCATCAAGGTTATATAATGAAGCTATACATTAGTATATGTATCTAAACTGTGAAGGACGGGAAATACCACTGGTATTTATAGACCTCACCGAGAAAACATTCTGATGGTACAAATTTCCCACTTTGTTACTGCTTACGTAAACATGTAGGAAAGTTGCTTATCACTTATTGATTAACAGTATCATGATAACGAGCATTCACTAATCGTACATGATTTCAACAGGTTTTCCCACTCGTATCTATATTTCTGGCTCCAATATCGGTATATATATACTCTATATATTGAGTCTTTTAAGATAACAAACATTTTATTTAAACTATTGAGCATGGATTTCCAATCAAGAATGATTAGATGTCAATCTAGACGGCAAAAAAAAACATTAAAAATGTCTTTTTTACAATAAAAACACTATATCAGGAGTAAATAATTTTTTGACAAGATAAGCCTGGTTAGCTCAATCGGTAGAGCGTTTGACTCTTAATTGATAGCAATCAAAAGGCTGCGGGTTCGAGCCCCGCATCGGGCTTATTTTTTCATTATGAATTAATAAATTATTTGTCTAATCAACAACAAGCCGAGAGTACAGAAAGAGGGAAGGAAGATCGAGGTAAGATGAGAGACATGCTAAATTAAATAAAGTAGGAAAAAAGTTGGGAATTGAACGAAAAGTGAAGTTGCTAAAAAAGTGAAATTAAAATAGAAGATCGATCTGAAGAAATCAAACCAATCATGCCTTCTCGTCATGAGGATAGCTGACTTCTTCAGCACTTGAGACCACTTCGATACTTTCATCATCCAAATTACTTCTTGGGCCATGGTAGTGCTTGTACTTGTAGGTGAAGAAAAAGATGATGGACAATATCCAAACACCGCCTGTGATAACAATACAGTAGTTCATGTCTTCCTTGGTTACACTTTTAGTGGATGGGAAACAAACCAAAACCATGATGAAGGCACCCCATGCGCAAGCAATCCAGCCAATAATAGGTGAGAAAACCGGACCAAGATAGAAGCTTCCTGGGACGAATTTGTGCTTGCCAAAAGTGAGTTTGAGGAAGATAGGAGTACACCATGCAAGATAGTTACCAAGAACACCTAGAGAGAACAAAGCGTTAGCAGCGGCAGAACCAGCCAAACAGAGACATCCGATTGCTAAAGAAATCAGACAAGCCAAGATGACTGCCCTAATAGGCACTCTTAATTTCTTGTTGACAACCTTGACAATATTGCAGAATGGTAAACCGTCGTCTCTGGCGAAAGCCCAGATTTGTCTTGACGCAGCAGTGATTAGTGAGGAACCCATCAACCACTGACATCCTGCCATCAAGGACATGAACGCAATAGCCCAACGTCTTCCCAAGGAGTCATAGATTACTTGGGCCATAGGGAAACCTGTGTCTGTAGCAAGAACAGTGGATATGTCTGGGTTCATGCATGCCGTAGTGCAAATCAAGATGAAAAATCCGAGGAAACCGCATGCCGTGATAGAACCACAAATACCAATTGGAATACCGTATGAGGCATTTTTGGCTTCTTCGGACATGTGGACACAGGAGTCGAACGCTCCAATGGTCCAAACTGCTGTCATAAAGGAGAGACAAAATTGCCAGCCGATGGGCCAATCCGAGTAGTTTTGGACTTCACCGAAGATGAAGCCTCTGGAGTTGAACTCGTGTCTATTCACTCTAGTCCCAATAGGCAAGGCAATAAAAAACAACACTAGGAGACCTGTATGGCAGATAGAAGAAACAGATTGCAACAAGGCGACGTTTTTCGAGGAAAGACAGGTTACAATTGCTCCAGTAATGACACAACCAGCAAAGACACCGTATGTTTTTCCTGTGGTAATGTCGAAATTTCCGTCTTGCGTGAGATAGACGGCCGCCAGAATTTCTTCTGCATTACCGTAGAAGACGGAGACGGAACCAGAACAGAGGGCCATGGTGTTGGACAAACCGATGACGAAAGAGAGTGGCACTCTCCACGCCTCTGGAGCGTAATGGAAAGTCCAGTAGTACAATCCTCCCGAGGTTGGAATTGCCGAGGCCAACTCAGACATGGAGATACCGATGGTCAAGATGAAGATAGAGGCCACAGCCCAGGACCAGACAGCTCCTGCTGGACCTGCAGTAAGAGCTGTTCCCAAAAGAGAGGCCACGGAAGGAAGAATACCCATGATACTGTAGGCGATACCGAAGATTTGGAAAGTGGAGAATCTTCTCTTCAACTCCTGCTTGTAACCGATTTCAGCCAATAAGTCGTCGTCACCGGCGGCGACTTTTGCGTCAATCTCTCTAATGTTAGAGGCTGCTGTGGCAATTTCATGTATTCTCGACTGGGCCGACGTGATGGGAGAAAATCCCGAGGTTTTTGGGGCAATCTTTTCAGCCATTGTGATGTCTGGCTAGTGCTTTGAATGACTACTAGGAGAAGAGTCAGGCGGGGGAGGGGGTTGCTAGGGAGAGGCAGACAGCAGCAGGCACCAATAGACGGGTATGGAGAGAATACGGTGTAAATATATATATATCCGTACCCGAGAGCACCAAGAACCGTTGGGCTGCCTGCACGAATGCAGATAAGGACGGGGCCAGACGAGAGGAACAGTAAGGCCCAGCGGTAGCGGTGCAGATATGTGCTTGTTGCGGGCATGAAACCGAAGGAACGGAACAATTACACACGTCCACGATAAGCAAACACCCGCCAGAGACAAAACAAAATAATGCCACTCGGCATCTGCCCATCGCAATCTCTTCGGCAGCGTTTAGGCGTTCTCGCAGGATGCTTATCTGGGAGCAATAAGAGCATCTGGATGCCTTTCTCGATGCGTACAAGGTGGGAAAGTAGACCTGGTCACATGATGTGGCTACGTGCAAGGGTGTGCCACTTTCTGCATGCTGTCCCGCCAAACACTTAGCGGCTACGATCTGGAAGATAGCAGACCTCCAGGCCGGCCTATCGGGCATTGCCCACTATGCTGGCGGCCTCCCATGCGCTACTTTTCTTGTCATCCATGGCTTCCTTTTTTTGGTGGTATGTCTATTCTCTCCAGACCTGTCCTTCTTGTCTTAGCTCTTACTTATGCTTTCCTGCCTGCGTTGCAATCCTCCCTGTTTACGTGGCCATGGCCGTCTATTATCTCTCCCGAAGTTAAGACGCAGAGCCGTGGTCGAGGAAGATAAGGCCGCCCGGAAAACTTTTCCAGATCGGGAAGGCAGCCGCGGCCGCGTTTGCCGTGAGCCGATCGACTCCGGATAACGTAAGCAACAAATGCCTGAGATAGCAGGTGTTTTCCTACTTGACGTTATAATTTATTTGAGACAGTTCTTCTGGCCCTTTCATGACAACTGATGAAAGACTGGATCTCTGCACCATCCTTCTAGCCATTTTTATTAGATTCCCAAAGATGTAGCAATCTTTCTGATCCAGACTTCAAAATTAATTCCAGTGATTTCGTGTTGCCTAGCAAAAGAAACAGGTGCTCCGTTTGCAACACTGCCGACTGCACTATTGCTTTTCAGTTCCAGGCGTTTTATATTATGCTTCAAATTGAAGAGCTATGTTCTGGCCCTTAGTCTGGTAAGCTCGATGCAGACGACTTAATTTGCGTGTAGAACAGACATTTATTTGACTCTCTAGCTCGGGCAGAATCTCCCAAGTCGATCGTCCCGTATTAATTTTTTCTTCTTCTGAAGCTCAGCGAAGTTGGCGAGGAGGTGAAAACAAGCTGTAGCAGTAGAAAGAAGGAGTGGCACCAACACAAGAAAGAGGGCAAGGATATGCATATATCGGCATCCTTCGGAGAACGGTAACAGCAACAGCAACAGCAAGGCAGAAAAACCAAATAATGTCGACTAACACGTTTGTTGCAGTGACGCCCGGCCTTGCGGGACAACTACCGCAGCAACAGCAACATGCTGTGACGACGGGTCCAGACGCCATCAAGATGTTTCCTGTCGATCCTGTTTCCACGTCGAAACAAGAGGCAAAGTTCATCGAGAACAACAAGGTGTTACGGAATGAGCATCAGTTCACGTACCACAACATCAACGGTTTGAACCACCAGGGAATCAAGCAGCTAGAGCGGATTAAGATGTCTTTTGAATCCGAGTTGATGGACGAGGTCAAGTACATTCTCAACTTGCTCATTGTGCTGTCAAACAACAATCCGGCGAAAATCAGCTTGAAAAAAGACTACTACTTCCTCATCGATCATCTCCTTAGGTATCTGCAGGACCCGCAGGTAGAAATCGACGTGAAGATCGACTGTTTCTTGATTATTAGGAATCTCATCCAAAATGTTGACAACTGCCAGGTTTTGAGCTTGGACATCCAATTGCGAGAAATTATACTTTCATTTCTCGACATCTATCAGGACTCTATTAAACATTTGAACTTTTTCGAGAATGATCAGTTCAAGGAGTTGATCAAGTACAGTCTTGACATCATCGAAAACATCTCTTCGTACCTTAGCCCAATCCACGAAGACGACGCTATCTTCAACAAGTTGATCTTTATCTTCAAGATCAACAACGACAAAAACACTTCCATTACCATCCTTCGATCCATCAGCAGGTACATGTACGGTTCCTCGCCGAACGACGACGAGCCCTCAAGCGTACTCGAGACAAGAGAGGCTTCTGCGGCAACGGCAGCAGCAGGAGCCACTACAGGAGGGAACACCACTAGCAGGAACAACGACGCAAGCGTGTTGATAGATGACGAGTTTTTGAACAAGACTCTCGGCTTTTTGATCCTGTCGAACAACAACAATTCTATCGATGACGAGATCATTCTCACGTCGCTCGATTTCTTAATCCAGTATATCTCTATCAAAGAAGAGAACCTCATCACTTTGATCAACAAAGACCTCAATAGGAAACTCATTCTTGAGAAGTTGCTCCCTCTTCTTATGGTGTACAAGCAAAACTACAAGACCGAGTTCAACATCCAAAATTTGAATTATCTACGGCTCTACAAACGGGTGCTCAAGAAGGAGGATCTCAACACGACGATACCGAATGTTCAGGCTGATGAAAGCGTGTTTAAAGACCTGAATAAGCTCAAGGAGCCTCAAAGAGCCACATCATGGCTTCGCTGCTGTTTCAAGCCGAACAAATTCAGCAGCATCACGCAGATCGAGCTCTGGAGGGCGTACGAGAGTCAGTTCAACAAGAAGAAGTTGCTCCCGGCTGTTGAGTTCATCAAGAATGTCCAGTTTGCCTTTCCCCAAAGCAAGGCGAAGGTTGTCCAATTACCGAACAACGAGGGCCGTAAGTTCATCATCGAGGGCATTGAGCCCCGCATGGAGATCGTTAGCCTTGAGACGGGCAAGACCGACGCATTGATCAACTACAACAACGAGTTGATCAATAACCCGTCCAAGTTCTTCAAGCCAGAGCTCAATCGCAGCGAGCAGGTCGAGATCGAGAAGTTCAACTACGGCTTCAATGACTACCTCAAGCTCAACGAGATCAACATCAGCACCTGTCTGCTTATCAAGGAGATCCTCAAGTACCCGCTCGGCGTCGCCATGCTCCAGCACTACAAGTTCGAGTTCGTCCAGAACTGCATCTACGTCCCGGACTTGCTCAACTACATCTACCACGACATCGTCGCCGTGTTGTGAAACGACACATCCTGTGTCGTGCAGGGGAAAAATTGCGGAAGCGGGTCCATTTTTTCCCTCAGTTGCGTTTCCCGTGCAGCTCAGTGGCAAGACTTTCTCTTCGAAACGGCCGTTTGTATATGTATTCTAATGTAAATCTAGACAGTGAGAGTGTTCAGGAGGCCGGTGAAAAACTAGAGCGTTTTGCAGACATCATGTCGTTCTCGTTGCCGTCGTCGCTGGCGAAGATCAGGGTCCCACGAGTGCACCACACGTGGGCCAACACGTACCAGTGTTCGCCACAGTTTTATTTCCAGCCAAAGTGTCTCGAGGACATCCGGAATATCGTCAACACGGCCCGTCAGTTCAACAAAAAGATCATGGTAGTCGGCTCGGGCCACTCAC
The DNA here is from genome assembly GCA_030556025.1 of Pichia sp. NRRL YB-4149. Classification (NCBI taxonomy): domain Eukaryota; kingdom Fungi; phylum Ascomycota; class Pichiomycetes; order Pichiales; family Pichiaceae; genus Pichia; species Pichia sp. NRRL YB-4149. The sequence continues at coordinate 39,450 of JANIWA010000016.1, read as the reverse complement.
CGTCGGATCTCACGATTGTTACCAATCCGATCAACGAATGGCTGGTCAACTTGGATAAATTCAACAAGTTTCTCGATGAGAAGCCTTCTCTAGACGGCAAGTACACCGACGTGACCGCACAGGCCGGCATGCGTGTGTACCAACTGAACGAGATTTTGGAGTCGAAGGGCTTAGCAATGCAGAGTTTGGGCTCCATATCCGAGCAATCATTAGCCGGAATCATCTCAACCGGCACACACGGCTCGTCACAGTACCACGGTCTCGTGTCGAGTCAGATTGTTAACCTCAAGCTTGTCAATGGGATGGGGGAGCTGGTCAATTGCAACTCCCATGAAAATCCGGACGTGTTCCGGGCAGCGTGCCTCTCCCTCGGGAAGATAGGTCTCATCACCGAAGTCACTGTCAGGGCTGTTCCGAAATTCCAACTACGGTCGGTGCAAGAGGTGATCAATATCGAAACCCTCATTGAGAAGTTCGACTCCATTTGGACATCTGATGAGTTCATCCGTGTGTGGTGGTTCCCTTACACGAAGAAATGTATTCTTTGGAGAGCTTCAAAGAGCACCCAGCCAATATCCCCTCCCCGCAAGTCGTGGTACGGAACTTTTTTCGGTAGGGTCTTCTACGAAACCTTATTATACATCTGCACCCGGTTCTTCCCTAAACTGACTCCTTATGTTGAGAAGTTCGTCTTTTCGAGACAGTATGGTTTAATCGAGACATTCAACAAGAACGGTGACGTTGCCGTGCAGAGTTCTGTGGATGGCCTGAATATGGATTGCCTCTTTCATCAGTATGTCGATGAGTGGGCTTGTCCGTTGATTAGTGGACCAGATATCATCAGATTGTTGGCTAATTCCATTGAGGAGGGGAAGAAGTCAGGCGAGTTCTACGTGCACTCACCAATCGAAATCCGTTGCTCTAATACAACATTGCCACCGATTGACGAATCGCAGCAGGATCTTTCGAAAAGAAAACTCATTGACAAGGGTCCTATTTACGGAAACACGCTGAGACCGTTTCTCGATAACACTCCAAAGCTGAACTACCTACCTGTGGACAAGGTCACCAACTCGCAGCTCACGCTCTACATCAACGCTACAATCTACAGGCCATTCGACTATCCGACCGATTACAAGCGTTGGTTCCATGTTTTTGAAGAGATAATGGAAGCTGCCGGCGGTCAGCCCCACTGGGCGAAGAACTACGACGAGACGATCGTAACAAAGGAGAAGATGATGGAATGGCACGGTGAAGATCTGATCAAGTGGCAGAAAGTGAGACATCAGACTGATCCTGCTGGTGTTTTTCTCTCCGGTGAGGCTTGGCTCCATCGCAATGGCATTGTTGAAGATGCCTACCTCGAGCCTGTCTCATCTGCCGTATCCTCCGTGTCGGCTAAGACAGACAAGGATCGCGAGTCAGTAGAGTGACTGGATAGATAAAGAAAGAAGGTGAAGAAGACGAAGAGAGAATGGAAAGATGAAATAAAAAGCGTCGCGTTTTGTTTACTTTTGCTTTCTCTCTGGACAAGACACGTCTCTTGTCTGTGTATGCTCTATAGAAGACACGTTTATAGCACTAGAACATAGGTTCCGCTACAGGAAGCACAGCATAGAATATCGCATGTCGTCACCGTTTGCCGCCTTGGATAGACAGAAAAAGAAACAGCCCAAGAGCAGCAGCAGCAATGGCAACACCTTGACCCGGTCAAACTCGTCCTTGTTCGATTCCGTAGGGGCATCCAAGACAGTTAAAACCTTACCTCCTTCTCTGATGGAATCTGCAAAAGCACCATCAGAGATTAAAGAGAATATACCTGTGTCAGCAAAGCCCTCAAAGGAGAAGAAATCTTCCCTGACGTCGCTTTTGCGGGCACAGTCAAAATTCTCTGGACGTACATCCGTCGTTTCTTCCAAGTCGAAGTCTTCAATAATCAAAGCTAAGAAGACCAAACTGTTGGACTCTTCTAACTTTTTATCATCGACCTCTTTATCACCTTTATCATCATCATCGTCATCGGACAGGCTAATCAGAAGGCTACCGTGGGCCGCATCGAAATCCATCAATGTCCGTCCAAGTGCTAAATTCAAGCACTCAAGCTCGAGTGGCCACAAAATGATGGCATCAAACGACCCGAACAGAAATCAGAAAACCCCACCATCTTCAAACTCACATCTCCAGGCTATAGATACTTCTTTTGATGGTCTCGATCTTAGTACAGAGCAGCAGAACGTCCTCGATTCAATCTTGAATAGACGGAAAAATGTGTTCTTCACGGGTTCTGCAGGTACAGGTAAATCGTTTCTTCTGAAACTAATTATCAGGAAACTTCAGACCAGGTACGGAAACTCCAATATCGGGATATCTGCTCCAACAGGATTGGCAGCAGCCAATGTTGGTGGCCAGACTATCCAGCGATTGTTTGGAATAGGTTTGGGCAAAGAACCTGCAGACGTATTGTTAGCAAAGATAAAAAAGAACATGGATAAGTATATGGTCTGGAGACGCATGATCGTTTTGATCATCGATGAGGTTAGTATGCTCGATTTGGAGTTGTTCGACAAGTTGAATTATCTTGCGAAGAAGATCAAAAGAAACGAAGAACCGTTTGGAGGGATTCAAGTGGTGATTAGTGGGGATTTTTTGCAATTACCACCGATTACAAAGTTTTCTGGTGCATCCATTAACTACTGCTTCAAATCGAAAGCTTGGAAAGAAGTTGTCCACGAAAACATCATTCTCTCCAAAGTTTTCAGACAGCAGGGAGACACAGAGCTAATAGACATCCTGAATTCTCTTAGAATTGGCAACATCGATTATAAGCTAGAAAACAAGATGCGCCAGTTGAGCAGACCCATTGACTTCAACGATGGAATTGAACCTACTGAGTTGTTCCCGACAAGAGAAGAAGTCGAGCGTTCCAATTTGAACAAATTGAATACGTTAACGGGACCTGAGCTAGTCTATGACTGCAAAGACATTTCTACTGTAGGGGTGGCTATTGATGAGAAGACAAAAAAGAGCCTCGAGCTACTTATGTGCTCCCCTAGTTTGAGGTTAAAGGAAGGAGCACAAGTCATGCTAATTAAGAACGATGTCGATCACCGTTTGGTGAACGGACAGCTTGGCATAGTAGTGGCCTTCTTGACAAGACCCGTTCTTCACAGCTTTCATGCACGTTTTGGCCAGCATTATTCGGCAGCAAGCATCTCCATATTGAAGAAAGTGAGCATGATTTTACTGTATCGAAGTGGCATCACTAAAGATCCAACAGTCGAGAACCTGACCCTAGTAGATCCATTCACAGCAGAATTAATGGAGGAATTACTGAAAAGTTATAACCCGAAAGACCAGTTATTACCTCACGTGAGATTTACCATCAAAGAGGATAGCCCACCTATCTACATACTCATCGACAGAAGCGACTTTAAACCCGATTTTGGTAGGGGCATAGATAGCGGGTTCATTAGGTCACAGCTTCCGATAATTTTGGCTTGGTCGATGTCCATCCACAAAAGTCAGGGCCAGACGTTGCAAAGGGTCAAAGTCGACTTGCGTAAAATTTTTGAAAAAGGTCAACTATACGTTGCCATTAGTCGTTGTACCTGTTCCAAAGGGTTACAAGTGCTCAATTTCGACCGCCGTAAGGTTTTCGTAGATGAGGAAGTGATATCCTTCTATAAATCGATATCCAAATAGCATAACCATTATATATATAGACACAAGCATTCAAAAGTATAGACCATATTAGTTAGATAGAAAAATAATTTACAAAATAAGTACAGCGGAGTTGTCGTTTCTCGCAAGTGCGTTTTGGTGAAGATACACGGTTGGTCGATCACACGTAAGACTTCCGGAGCACTAACAGCTTTATCTTTTCGAGTTTTGGCTTTGCTACTATCAATCATCATTGCCATGTGGATTATGGACATACAGCTGCCATTGGATGGTAGCGAAACAATACCCAAGGGTTTGAAGTCTATCCCGTTGAAAGAGGGGGCGACATACACTCTTGGTCGATCTGCAGATTGTGACATAGCCTTGAATCTGAAGAAAGTATCACGGTTACAGACAGAGATAAAAGTGCTTGATGGGCAAAACTTGAAAATTTTAAATAAAGGCCATGCTACGTGGGTGTATGGTTCTGGTAAAGAGCTCAAAGGTGGATGCAATGATTCTCTGATTTTGACCAAAAACACGGTTTTGAAACTTCGATCTTCGAACTGGAAGCTTGAGGTTTTCAAGGCTGGGGATTTGAAAGTTTCTCAGTTGCTGAAAAACAAGATACCCAATATAGATTTCATCGAAATCTCCAGCGAGTTGGAAGAAATGAACTCGATCTTTTTAGATGGAGTCTTTAGGCGCATCAAAGATCCGAAAAAATGGATCACAAAATTGAATTCAAGAGATTGGGAGAAGGCAGGTGGTTTATCCGAATTAATTATACCTGAAGTTGAGGCAGACAAGACCGTTATTAACCTGGATGACGACTCGAGCGAGGATGAACGTAGTAGTACTGCTGTCACGAAAACAAATAAGAAAGACTTCGAAACTGTTGACGTCAAACCTTTTCACTCACAATTAACAAATAGGGAGGCCAAACGAAATAGAAAGAGCCAGTTGGAGAGGATGTTTGACGAAATGGATGATCTAGATGATTTAGAAACATACACATCACAAAGTACACAAAAACACAAGATCAGTGATTATCCAGCATCTTCACTTTCAACAATAAAAACACATCCCAAAACTTCAAGTGCTGCAATCACCAGCATTCAAAACGTCGACAAGAATTTATCTAGGCTCAGTTTGAAGAGGAGTATTACACCAGAGAAGAACACCTTTCCATCGAAGAAAGCAAAAGCATCATCTGCTCCTGGTATCTCGAATACCCATTTGGCAGAAGTGTTTAAAAGGACGAAGCAAATGAAAATAGACAAGATTCACGAAGATGAAAAATTGCTTGACTCAATTCAAAAGAAAGATAGCCCGATTAATATAGTGAAGATAAAAAAGTTTCATGTTAATCTACAAGGTGGTGCAAATCCGAAACTCTACTCAAATTACAGAATGGCATACGGGAGTGATCCACGATGGGAGAATCGTATGAATTACTCAAAGTTTGTTAAGACATCAAACGGAACGGAGTATAACCCAATTATGGACAGCACCATCAAAACAGTTAAATTTAAGAATTCAAACTATAAATCTAATGAGCTTCAAGTTAATCTAAATCAAAATGATGATATAATTCCAGATTTAGATAGTATGTTTGGCGATGGCACTATCATTGCGACCCCACCAGTACAAATCCCAGGTCGGAAGAGAAGAAGGGAGACCACTTTATTTGTAGAGAGTGACGAGGAGGATTCCCAAACAATCGATGCTCACGAATCATATCGTGACTATCCTTCATCCCTTGACAAAAATAAAGGCATCTCTTCAACTGCCGTGGCTATCCGGAATACAGCTATCAATAATAATAGCAACTTCAATGATAGATACCAAATCAACGATGACGACGATACACCTGTTTTCAAATCACGCAGAAGATAGAATTATCTTTTTCTTTCGTTCTTCCATTTGTATACTGTCTGTCCATCTTTGACAAGTTTCTTTTTTGAGCCTGGCTTCATAAGTTCTCGCTGTAAGTGTAGTTTACTTCTCACTTCCTTCAACTTCTTCTCCCTTTCGATTCTCTGCTTCAATATATCCAATTCTCTCCTTTTATATGCTAGCGAATCCTCTAGAACCTCTGTATTTTGGGAGATATTCATATCAGATTTGAGTAATTGCGACGTCTTCAAGCGGTTTTCTCGTCTTCCGAGAAGCTCTTTTTTTGTCTGAAAATATTCTTCGGGGCGAAAGTTATCAAAATTGTCTTTGTTCTCCACAAACACGGTATGTTTACCATTACTTCTGAATAAATTCATATTGTTCATTGTTTTTTCGATCTTCTTGTTTTCTTTGGAAGATATTGTGTTAAGGTAGCTGAGATCTTGACCCTTCAGCAACAACACCTGGTCGTTGGATAAACTTTCTGAAAACTGACGTTTTTGAATCAAGATCCCGTCTTCATTCGTCTCTCTGTTTTTCATCGCATGGTAGAATTCATCTTCATTGTAATTCTTTGCCTTCTCTTTCAGAAGCTTGAGCTTCGCTTGGTTCTTATGAAAATTTTCACTTCTTAGTTTGTAATCTTTTTTCTTTTCCAAAAGACCAAAACGAGCCCTACTAGTGATCTGACCCCTCTCTCTATGCTGTTTCTTTTGGACATTATGTACTAGTTTACCCATAATAACTTTGTATACCTTATATGCTTGTTACTTCAAATTGAATCAGTAGAAAAATACGGACTATCAATTCGAAGAAGAATAGGTCGTTTTGACTGGGAAGAGAAAAATAAAATTTTCTTCTTCCCAATCGGGAAAGCCTCTTTTGTCTTCTGCGATAGATGGGACTTGGGATAAGAAGAGGTAGGTACACAACGGAATACCGACAGGAGTAGAGCATATAAGAGGCAATGAAGCAATGGTTTTACTACAAGATGTTATCTTATGTGCGTTGGTATTGGAACGTCCCGTGCTGGTAACTTCTTCTGACCCTCATACCACAGTGAAAAGGGTGCAGAGGATATTGCTAGGATGGCCAGTGAGCTCACAAGTAACTCCAATACCCACCGGGAATGGCGTATCGGTGTTCTCATTGGTGGACATGAATTTAGATAACCAGAGACGATTATACCAGGAAATACGAAAACAGAAGTATCCTCTGATCCTAGTTTCTGCACCAAACCTTCCACTGGACAAGAAGCTAGAAACATTGTTACTGTTTAATTACAAAGACGAGGTCAACGATTCAGTTGAACCGCAAAAATCTTTCAAGTTCGGAAGCATAGACAAAGTTAAAGAGCGTGTAAGACATGTCACAATCACAACCGAAATGAAAACATACATTTACGATCTTATTGTGGAGGTTCGCTATTCGAGATTTATAAAGGGCGGCCTACCGACTTATGTCATATCCGACTTGACAGACTTCATTCAGTTCAAGGCGTTCATGCTCGATATGCCATACGTTACGCCTGAAATAGTCAAACGGTGTTTCAAAATTGTGTTACCATTACGCCTACATTTGATCGACCCAGAGGACGATCCATCCTTATTGTATGGTTCCAATCCTATCTTGGTACAACAATTGGTCAAGACAATAGATGTGAACGATGTAATTGACATAGCAATAGGCAACGTAAGACCACCAATATAGGTCGAGAGAAGTTTTTCAACAGTAAGTGATACTCGCATCATTTGAGTTGACAATGTGTTTTTAGATCTTTTTTGTCTAACTTTTTATAATTCATTGTACTTGTATATATTTTGTAAATAAAACTAGAAACGTTCTGACGTCACAAATTGTTTAATACTTCACGCCCCAATATTTTATGCAGCTATCAGAGCCTGCAGAAACGATGGTATCTTCGTTTATCCATTCAACACAATTGACACCTTCCTTGTGTGCATTCAAGAACTTGATATTTCTGGAAGGTTTTTCAACAGAATAAATGAAAATATTGGTGTCCAAGGAACCTGATAAACAGTACTTGTCATCCGGACTCCACTTGATCGAGTTGATCTTTGTGGTGTGAAATGCCCACCTGGATGTGACTAACGTGTAGTCTTTTAAGCTGTACAACAAGATTTTTCCTTGAATATCACCACATGCCAAATATTCTTCCTTTGATGATATAGAAAGAACAGTAGGTTTACTACGTAAGTAGTTTGCATCATTGAGGGAATTTAAATCCAAATCGTAAACGTGAATTTGGAAATTCCTAGCATCAGTGACAATGATAAGATTTTCGGAAACATCTAGACTTGAAGCTTCATATTTCAGTTGTGTTCCCTTTATTAATTTACCACTGAACTCGTAAAATCTAACTTCGTCCTCAAACAAGACAACTGCAAATTTAGAATTGACTTTTAAATCAATTGGCTGTTTCTTCAAATCGTCTAATGTCGAGATTTCTAGTCTCTCGTTGATCAACTTCAACTTATCATCCCAAGAGATCGACAACAAGGATTTGGAGACATCTGGAATTTCCTTAATCGAGACCACCAAACCTTTGTGCCCATCGCCTGAGATGAGTATATCCTCGTTATCATCCACAGAATGCTTCAATATTTTGCCATCGTAAGAGCCTGTGAAAAGTTCATCGCTCTCCTTGAGTTTGGTCATCGATGTGACGCTTACTTGATGTGAATCAATGATCTCGACAGGGTCCAATGAAGTCTTGTTGAAAACATAGAGAGTACCACCTAATGTCAATCCAACGAATTTATCGTCCCCAATAACTGCACATCCTAAAAATTGGCTTTCGACTTGATACTTCAAACTCCATTCTTTGACAATCTTGCCCTCAACATTGACTATTCTCAGATAAGCATCTGCACTTGCAATGAGAAAACTATCGTCATCTATCCAATCAATAGCATATATACCACCTTTAGAAAGATCTTTGAAGGACTTTACAACTTCGCCGGTATTGCCGTCAAACAAGGCAATAATTCTATCGACCCCAACACTGGCTGCGAGCTTGCCACTTGGTGAATACTTGACCATTTTTACAAAATTAGAGTGTATTGTCTTGTTACTCTGATTGAATTTGAATGGTGGTCCTTTCAAAAATACCACATTGGAGTCGTCACCGACAGTGAATGCAGAATAAGGTCTAGTGGATTTGATAGCAACTGAGTTGATTTGACTCGAATGTCCACTAATCTCACCGATACTATTACCGGAGTCAAAAGTAAAACAATGGCCAAAAGTGTCACTGCCGTTACCAACGGCAATGATTCTCTTGCTGTCAGCATCCCAGGCCAAATCGTTGATACGGTTACTCAAAATCTTAAACTCGCTTTTGAGAATCATTTCAGGTCGGGAACAGTCCCACACTAAAACGTTACCGGATTCGTCACCAGAGGCAACATAGAACCCACTAGGGGAAATTTTAGCAACGGAAACAGGATACTTGTGACCATTGAAGACCCAGCTTTCTCCACCCGTGTCGAGTGAACGGAGAACAACACATTTGCCAGATGGATAGATGAGCCTGTTTCTACTCTTATCGTATGATAGTTGAGTGGTGAATGCTCTTTTCGTGGAGGGGTTCCCCACAATTGTTTTTCTGAGAGTGATAGACATTATATTTTGTTGCTTGGAGTCTGTAATTGTGGCCAGTAACCAGGGAGGAAGTGGGTACTAAGGAAAGGAAAAGAAGGGAAGGGAGATTTGGTAAAAACGAAGAAGCCACGAAAACGTACACAGAGCGATTTGCTTGTCTCAACGAGAATGGTACGTGTCACAAAAGATCTATTTACATGACTTCTGGTGTTTTTGTGTCCGACACAACGTCATCTATTCACAGCCAAAGCTACATTACTTATACAATTTGTTTAGTGCTGTAGGTCTGAACACCCCTTCTGTTTTGGCTGTATCCAACCACTTCTCAATGACCTGCATCGGGACTCCGTGTTTTTCGTACATGCTGTACAAAGATGCTGAATCAGCCCCATTTTCCCGTAGATGTTGTTGGAGAATGAAGTACGAAATAAGATAGATCAGCTTCTCAATTGACATGAGCGGGTTGTTGTATTTGCGTACAGCGGCTGTTATCGTCTTCGCCAGCAGAGGAGTTTCCGTATGTCCTTCCAAGGATAAACCTGATTCTTCGAGAATCTCCTCCCGGAGACCATAGAATATATCGTTGTTCGGCACATCATTCATAGAAACAACCGAGGACTCGACAGTGGGGAGGTCGTCGTCTCCATCTTCATCGTCGTCCTTGTCGAGACAGAATGAATCCACGAGGTCATCCATCTCCTTCTCTAATTTCGGATCCTTAATTTTTATTGCCAATAAATCGGGTAAATTAACAAGTTTTTCGTCGTCTTTGAATATAGTCTCCACGAAGATGAAACACCCGAAGTCGATAACTCCGGAAAGTTCTGACTGCTCGTCGACAAAGCCTTGAGGATAGAGGATCCCGTATCGCACATCCGTCCCATTTCTTTTCACGTACCTTATCATTGCGACCACATTCAATCTTACCATAGCGTACCATAGTTCCGAATAAATAGCCATATCTTTGTTAATTGTATGCGAGCCAGTTTTGACGCTTTTGCCGGAGGGTAAAACAATCAAAGAATCTTGGTGAAGGTACCACGGTGGTATAGTCGACTTTGGTACGAAGGAGGTGATTGTCATGCATTTCATTGAATTGAGACTGAAAACATTTGAGGGAAGATCAGTAAGTAGGAAATTAGATGTGCCGAACTTATAACCTTCTACGATGAACTCAGGGTTTTGTATATCTTTGATTTCTTTTTCGCCGTAGTTTTCTTTTTCCTTGCTTTCTTCCTCGTAGTAGTAGACGTAATTTTCTTTGACACGTTGTTGAGTTTTTGTGTCGATAGAAGTGGATGTCACATAGTCTGTCATCGAGCTCCTCTTAACAAACGGGTAGGCCGAGATATCGAATTCGAGATCTGGAATTCCGAGTAGTTGTAGTTTATAGGAATATATCTCGACGGGCCTTTTGAACTTTGGAGTGAACAAGGAAAATTTGGTCAAAGCGGAGATGGCATCGGCCAATGAGTAGGTAAAGTTCTGTTCATTGTTCAGATTGGCACTGACAATTGTGTTGTTTATGAAGGATATGTTGTCTTCATGAACACTGGCTTCTCCGACTTCCGTTGATCGAGCGGCGTATGAGTCGATGAAGATGATATTGATGTTATCGTGCCGTTGTACCACGGACCTGATTTTGTCACCATACAGCTCCCAGTCATAAGGCGAGTCAAAGGATGATATCACTATCACGTCGCAGCTTTTGAGTTTGCTGACACCAAAGGAAACAGACTGGAGTATGTCCGTCACAATCTGCACCAAGTCTGTAGCATTTGCGGCAGTTGGTGGCTCGCTGGGCCTTTCTAGAGATGCAATAAACTGTGTGAGCCCTTCCCATGTCAAGGTCTTGTTTTCCACATCGGCCACCCCCTCAGGCAGTTTAATTAGGGAGACTTTATTCGATTTGTTGAAAACGATCGGGTTGATAAGGTAATTGTACACGAAAAAAGATACCAACGGGAGAGTTGAGTTGTTTTCTTCACCAATATGGGACGTGTTGTCCACAACAAGGTACGTAGAGCGGACAGACATTGCGTGGAGGTAGCTGGATGATGCAATCAGAGGGATGAATTTCCCGTAGAAGAAACATTGAAGGAAAGAAAAACACGAGCAAGAAGATCGTTGCCGGAGTATGACAAAGAGCGATTTCCATGCCGAGGTGATGAGGGGGCTGTCATATCTATAGTCGGCGGTAGTGTATAGAGGGAGACATGTGTACATGTATATATGGTTATAGACAGGATGTACGGGAAGGAAGGAGGGTACTGGGGGGCCCTCACAGAGCCGATCATTTGACCTTCTTGGCTTTCAACTTGATCGTCTCGTCGTTGAAGTAGATACCCTTACCCTTATAAGGCTCCGGAGGCCTCATGTTTCTCAATCTGGCAGCAAAGAGGTTCAACTTCTGCTTGTCAGGACCACTGAGCACTAGCAAGGTCTGTGAAGGGGTCTCGCAGATGATGTCTTCGGGGATTGGAAGACCCTCTACGTTACATCTGCCGACCTTCATCTTGACCCACTGCTGGCCCGTCTTGGCGTCCTTCTCGAGTATCACTCTGTAACCGGTACCTTTGAAGCGCAACGTGGACGAGTGGCCGTCGGTGACACCGACGACGGCGTTGTTGATGAGCGAGCGGTACGTGCCCCACAGAGATTTTTGAATCTTGTTCTTCTCGTCCTCGATGTCCACCTTGAGGATGGATGGGTTGGATGAGTCGATCCTCAGAAAGTCGGGCACCTTCAGGTTGATCTCGCCCTTAGGCCCCGCGATGGAGAAGAGGCTGTTGAGAACGATCTTTTGCGTTCCTTTTGGGATGATAGTCGGCACCAGCATCTCGATGGACGAGAGCTTCACGTCCGGGGTGAGGAACACAGGCGAGGACCCGATGTGCGAAAGCACTTCTTTAGTGGTGTGGAAGAGTCTTCTGTGCATGCTGTGGCAACGCTACTTGTGTGGTTTCTTGTGCGTTCTACCGTCTCCCCGTCCCGCTGACGGTTCTCCTCCTTCCCCCTCCGTTTGTCCCCCGATGTCGTTTTTCATTTCGAAAAAGGAGGACCATCTTCCCAGCCGGGCTGTGCGGACGACGCGTCGATGTTTTTCAAGCCAGATTTTTTTTTTCTTCATCCTGTTCATGAATTTTTCATCTTCCTGGAAAAGAAGGAAAGAAGAACAAAAAGAAGGAAAGAGGGTGTTCCACAAGCCAGAAACGGGAGTACCGAGGCATCCATCATTACAGAAGTAACCACAGAATGGTAAGAAAACTCAAATTCCATGAGCAGAAGCTCCTGAAGAAGGTGGACCTGTACAACTACAAGCAGGACAACAACCATCGGGAGGCAGACGTGATCCAGCGATATCAGCTCACGAACAGAAGCGACTACCACTCGTACAACAAGATTGTCGGAAAACTCAAACAGGTGACGAGGAAGCTTGCGCTTCTTGAGCCGAACGACCCGTACCGGATCCGCCATGAACAGTTGCTGCTGGAGAAGCTTTATGCGATGGGCCTGCTTCCGACGACGAGCAAGATCAGCGCTATTGAGAACAAACTCTCTGTGAGCAGCCTGTGCCGTCGACGCATCGGTGTGATGATGGTGAAGTTCCACATGGCGCAGAACGTGGCCGACGCCAATAAATTTGTCCGCCAGGGCCATGTGCGGGTCGGGAACAAGGTCATCACCGACCCTGCGTACCTCATCACACGGAACCTCGAGGACTACCTTACGTGGGTGGACGACTCGAAGATCAAGAAGAACGTCATGACGTTTAAAAACAAGTGGGACGACTACAGCGTCGAAAACTGAGTGTGTACTTTTCTACCCGTCTTTCTACATAGCAAACTAATATACATATCGCCGGCAGCACCTCTGCGGGGCCGCTCAATCCTTCAATAGCTGCTTCAGCTTCTCGTTGTTCACATCGCTGGCCTTCTTGGAGAGATTGGGCGGCAAGGGGAGCTTCAACTCGAGCAGCTTCAGCTCCCGGCGGAGATGCACCGACGCAAACGAGAGGTCGTCGTAGCACCTGCTGACAAGACTCTCCACAGTGTCGCCGCCGGGGCCATCGCCATCGTTGTCAGCGTCAGCGTCGCCGCCCTCTTCCCCCTCTTTCTCCAGCAGTCCGACGTGTGTGTCATGCACCTTCTCGATCACCTGTGCAAACGTCGCCAGGAACGACACCAGCCGCTGCTCCGTCTCGTGGATCGACTCGAGTCTCTCTTTCACGTACTCTGTGTCCGTCTTCTCCATCGTGGCAATGCTTCATACGCCCCTCAGGCCCCTTCTCTCCTACCACACCCTCCTCCGTCTCTATCTTATCTCTCCAGCATCCTCTGCCATAAACAATCTCCACGGGCTTCCGGAAGCCCTTCAGTCAGCCCTCAAAACCCTCTGTACATGCACGTGATCACGCATTTTTTCGACCTGAAAAAAAAAATTCAGACTTCCCGGTGAGACTCCAGAGACACACCGGACAGCTATAACTGCAGACTTGTCCACCAGGAGGAGGGTGTGTTCTTTGTGGAGGTGTGCAGGGAGCACCCAGTCTGATCTCTGCTCCGAGCAACCACACAGAATAACACACAATGTCTGAATCCACTGAAGTTTTAGTTCTCAGAGGAACTTTACAGGGCCACAACGGTTGGGTCACCTCCCTTTCCACCTGTCCAGCAAACCCAGACCTTTTGTTGTCTGCTTCCAGAGACAAGACCTTGATTGTCTGGCAATTGACCAGAGACGAAAACCAGTATGGTGTTGCCAAGAAGGCCTTGAGAGGCCACTCCCACATTGTCCAAGACTGTCAATTGACCCCAGACGGAAGATACGCTCTTTCCGGTTCTTGGGACAAGACCTTGAGATTGTGGAAGGTCTCCGACGGTGAGTGTGTGACCAGATTCGACGGCCATAATGGCGATGTCATGTCTGTTTCCATCTCCCGTACCGTCAGACAATTTGTCTCTGCTTCCAGAGACAAGACTGTCAAGGTCTGGAACGCTCTTGGTAACTGTGTTCAAACTTTGCAATCCCACCAAGACTGGGTTTCCTCCGTTGAATGTTCCCCATCCAAGGACACCATTGTCTACTCTGCTGGTTGGGACAAGTCCGTCAAGGTATGTGCATTTCCTCTTCTTTGTTTCCCATTCTTTATTTCTTCTACAATCCGTCCCTTTTTTTCTTGCTTTTCTTGGTTTTTTTCCCCAAATGATGTTACACATAATATTTGCTACTTCGGACACTTTCGAGTGAATGAGACATATAATTATCACCAAGATCTCTGATGGGTCCCACAGCAGTCATAAGAAAAAAAGACGGAATGTACTAGATCGACCTTTTCTTCATGCCAGATTACTAACAATATCTTTTTTCTCCACCCCTCTTTCTATTCATTATAGACCTGGGACATGAAGGACTCCAGCTTGTTGTCCGACTTTGTCGGTCATAACGGTTACATCTCCTGTATCACCATCTCCCCAGACGGATCCTTATGTGCTTCCGGTGGTAAGGATGGTTCCATCATTTTGTGGGACTTAGTCTCCAACGACGTCCTTTACACATTGTCTGCAGGTGACGAAATCAACGCTTTAGCTTTCTCTCCAAACAGATTCTGGTTAGCAGCTGCAACTTCAACCTCCATCAAGATCTTCCACTTACAAGAAAGAACCTTGACTGACGAATTAAAACCAGAAGTTGCTGAAGGTAAGACTCCAGAATGTGTCTCTTTAGTTTGGTCCAGTGACGGCCAAAACTTGTTCTCCGGTTACACCGACGACTTGATCAGAGTCTGGCAAGTCATGACTTCTTCTGCTTAATCTATTTGACTCTGTTAACTATTTTAGCCTTAGAAGTCAGTCTGTTATCTTTTCTTTTCGAAACAACTAGAAGAAAAAATACACCTTTTTTTATAAATTTTTTTTTTCTTTTTTATGCAACTTAATATCCTCCGGTATCACTCAATATATCCACATATTAAACGTTCAAAAAATGTACTATACTAGCTGAAACAAAACAAGATAAGCTAAATGAAGCAAACAAAACGATTACACAATAAACGCAGCCCTCTTTCATTCATCATTGTCTAGATGTCTGAGAATTATGTCGTTGACAAGCTGGAGAGGATAAGCAGGCCCGAAGCCGTGACACACTTCCTTACCCCGTAACTCGTGCATGATCCCCGGTATGTCGAGCGTGTAACCTTCGTTCAAGTTTGCGAACTCAACAAGATAGTCCCATACAGCACTGATCGTCAAAACCTTGCTGTCATCGTGTCGATAAGATTCCCCAATCCTATTGGCATAGAACTCGGACTCGTTGTTCATTCCATGCAAAGTCCAATCAATGGTGCCATCTATGAAGTCACATTTGGATGTGTTAGGGAATTTGAATGAGAGTATATCCTGCATATCGAGTCCGGCAGCATGGCCCCCCTCCACGGCAAAGGGTTTTATCTTCGAATCATTCTCGTTGGACTTGAAGGTCTGACTCTGTTGGTGGAATTGTTGCTGCTTCTGTAACATCTGATTCTCCATGTTTAACCTCTTGTTTTTCTCCTTCAACTCATTAAGCTGTGTCTCCAACTTCTCTCGGGAAAGTTCGGCATCCTGTAATTGGTTCGATAACTCTTTTATCTTTCCCTCTTTCCGTTCTCTGAAAGCTCTCTGGGCAGCTCGATTCTGTGCCTTGCGTCGTTGATAAAGCTCTTCTTCACTTAGCCCGCCGTTTCTATTAGAGGCATCGGGAGAGCTGTTACTCGTATTGCTTGTCCGATTGCCTCCGCCAACATCATTGGTGGTACCCTTGCTATCACTCAATGCACTCGATATACTGCCATCGTGGCTTTGCGTTTGCGTTTGAGGCTGACCCAGAGTCTCATTCTGTTCTTGCATCTGCTGGAAACTAAGAGAGAGAACGTCGTTAGATGCATACCCCCCAAGCCCAAAGAGGTGGAGATTGGTTGGTCCAACACCGCCGCCATCCGCTATCCCGGGAGACAACGCAAGGCCAACATCTGGTGTCGCCCCGTTCCCAACTAGGCGTTTGTCGTTGTCAATCAGACTTGGGTGCTTTAACTGGCTTTCCAAACTGTAATCCATCGCTATCTCGATCGAGTGTCTCAATGTACTCCCGTCGGTGAATCTGCTGTGGCCCCACCCCGCAAGAGCTACAAGCACTCAATCTAGAAAATCAATGGTTGATTTCCGTCAAACTCTCGTTTTCATTCTCGGTCTGTTTTTTTCCTCGAGATGGAAGATTGTTTCACCCTACTCGAAAGTACGAATATCTCTCTGCTTTTCTTTTTGCCATCACAAAGGATATAGACAAACATACAATGATGCGGGGCGGCATAGAAGAATACGAAATGGAAGACCCAATCAAAGCTTTTGAGAATGACATGGAAGCACTAGTGAGATCCATACAGCAATATGCGCCTAATCAGACGTATTCTTCCTCCTTGATAAAAGACTCTGATAAAATCGGCGCACAAGTGAAGAGCCTTTATAGCAGGTTAGATCAGCACAAAAGCTCCGATTTATCACAGAAAAGACATGATAGACAACTGACGTCTTCACTATTGGAGGCATTGAGAACACTAGTAGATTGCAAAAGGGATATGGACAATCTGCCCAAGCTTCATGACTACACAACATCTCATAGTGCGGAAACAACACTACCTAAGAGCAGGGAATTCAAGGCGGAAGACACAAGAACTGTACTTACTTATGCACTGAAACTTTCTAAGTTTTCGAAGATACCACGAACTTTTGATGGAACGCTTTTACCCAATAACTTCACGTGGCCGGGAGATGACAACATGCGCAGGGGTAATCTTGCGATAGCTTCCCTGATGCCAGAAAAACTCATACAGTATGAAAACTATGGTGCAGACTATGTTCCGCCAGTAGAGGGGATGGAGATGGACGAAGAAACTATAATACCAAGCAAAGTTACAAATGAGCAAGTGGCAGAGGACCACCGACCACAGGACGAAGAAGAGGACGAGGAAGACGAAGACGATTTCATTCCGGAGCGAACTACTTCCATAGAAAATATCAACAAGAAAGAATCAACTGCGGTCATGGCTGGCCTAGATTTGCTGGATTCCGATGAAGAATGAAAGCTCTCAATTCTTTCTACTGCATTGCTTGCTATTCAGGACTATAAGCTATCTAGGGAAGAGAAAAATATCAATCTGATGGCTCCTGTGTAGATCAGATCGCTGTCTTTAAGTTTATAGTGACTTGAACTACTGCAAAGTCCACCACCTAGCAGCAGCCATGGCAAAACTGTTATTCGATGAGAGAATGCTGGATCTGGGGGAGAAAAGACCAGGCAGGCAGAGTAGGTGGAAAAACGAATGACGGGGAGACTCATATCGTTGCCGACCATTCCTATCACAGTAGAACAGTGAGTGCTTTGGGATGATAGACAAAAAACACTACACCATTAATTCTCTTGCGATCTCGAAGACTTCATGGCAGCTATGAAGGCAGCAATGTCTTTCTCGAGGTTGGTAAGCGCAAGCTTCATTCGGCTGACCTCCTCCTCAGTTATCTGCCGTGGCTCTTTACCCTGTAAACTCTGGTCCTTCCACTCGACATACTCTTTCGACAGCTTCTTAAAGTCATTTTCTAAATTATCGAACTCGAGGACTGTGTAATCTTTGAGTTCTTCCTGGTTGTCATAGAGAGGCAACTCTGCATTCGATTTGCCACTTGAAGACTTGAGCACCTCTATCAAATCAGTAGTGGAGTCGAACTGGTCCTTCAATGTGGCAAGCTGGATAGCAAGCGGAATAGGAGGCTCCTCCGTCTTTCTTTCCTCTTTGTTGTGGAGATGATACTTCTTCAAAAATGAACTAGCCTGTTTACCAAATGGCCCATTGAAAGTGAGCAAAACAATTGCACATCCAACATGCACCCAGAAATAGCATGCTCTCCATAACTCAATTGATTTCTTAAACTCTAGAATGACAAAAGGCTGGACAGCATATCCGAAAGCCAGTTGAGTGATCGCCCAGGAGACGATGTCGTAAAACACTTTGTATGGAGAACAATTGCTGTTGTCCTTCGTGGCAAATATGGGCCTGAAGTTTCTTCTGAAAATCTTTCCCACACTCTGTAGAAATGCACCTAAGATGAATGTCAAGTAGTATCCAGGTAGCGTTCCATGCCAGAATGCCGAAGTCGCAAAGGTGATTATGGTTGGGATGATTCCCGCCTTCAATTTGCCAGTTCTTTTGTCCCGGGTGCATGTTCTCAGATAGATGAAGTTTTTCAACCATTTGTTGGTGTTCATATTCCATGCCTCCAAACAATCATGGACGTTCTGACCAAGCTCAAATCTCAACGGATCAATGTTTTGGACTCTGTTCCAGTACAGCACGTCCTTCACTGGATCGTAACCATTGTACCCTAACCCAACAACAATACAAGCACCCTCGCTGATGAGCCAGACGGCATAGTATTTTAAGCGTTCAACAATACCCAATATCCATATGAAAACCAGCTTGTACATGAAACTTTTGTGCAATCTAAAATCTTCTCCTAGTGCGAAATCAACAGTAATGAGTGGAGTCAAGTAGACAAACAGGCCAATCCATACGAAACCTTGCAAAACTTTTCTGAGAGCTACTCTTCCACTTTTAGGAATTTTACGCTTCCTTCTTCTTCCTGGCTGCTTGGACTCTGGAACGTCATCGAACAATTCAGTCAAGATGAATTTCTCGTAATCAGCGTAATCAAAAGACGGGCCTGTTATCAATGAGGCATAGAAAAAGACGTAACCAAGGTAAGAAGTCAAGCTTGGATGATGCAAAATTGCCCTACTCTTCTGATAGACATTTAAGTTTGCCTCAAATTTGTCTTTGTTTTTGTGGTACAATAGACCATCCCAGTAGGACCATCCAAAGGCACTCAATTTCATTACCATCACCATTTGGGCACCAGTAAAGTCAATTTCCCCGGGATTGGATTCCCGGATGTCAAACTGAGCTTGTATATGGTTGATACATAGAATGCCCATCAATACCAATAGGTTAACCCATGGCATGAATCTCGACTTGTAATATTTGGTCAAGAAATAAGTGAATAACGCATTGAATAGTATGACAAAGAAACCTTTAAAAATTTCCAAAATAAAAAATATGTATATGGCACTTGCACTGATGATATAGAAGTTCTTCAGTCTGTAGTTCGAGTCGGGTAGTCTCTTGAAGATTGCGCTCACCGGGAACGAGAGAAACAAGCATACCAATGTCTTCACAGAGGCGGCGTCCAGTCCTGTATTCTCGCATAAGTATACCACTAAGTGGCGAAATGGATTCAATGACTCAACCATCTTACTCCGCTTCCTCGAGACGGTAGGAAATCTTTGCTCCAGGGGCAGCTCTCGCAGCTATTACTTGGATCCGGCGAGCCCCTCCCTCATCTTCCTTATGCTCTTCCACGAAAACCCGTCAAAATCAAGACTCCAAAAAAGTCTCCAGCGAATCTTCACATTTTGCAACTTCAACAACTTCGGGGCATCCAATCATTTCTCTCCTTCAAATTTGCCAACTTCTTACAACAAATATCTCAAGCAGAGAGAATTGGGATTTAGTTAATTTCTGCGAAATCCAGCATGCTTCTGCAACTTCGCCGGCAGGTATGGAGATTGCAGGGGTCTCCGTTGGTGAACACGAGATCGGTGTTCAACTTAGCCGATGCGGCAAGATCTATCGAATCGCTGAAGTCTTCAAGCTCCACACAGAAGTATACGATCACAAAACGATTTGCTCATCCACAATCATTGATGTATTCACTTGTGTCTCGAGTAGACATGTATCATGAATTCATACCGTACTGCACTTCCTCTTTTATAACCGCAAGAGACCCAGTGACGGACCAGCCCACAATTGCAGGACTACGTGTTGGTTTCCAGGCGTTTGACGAGGAGTTCACCTGCAATCTCACATGTGAGCAACCCGAGGTGGTTGTTGCCAAATCGATTACCCACTCCCTGTTCCGTTTTTTGGAAACGGAATGGAAATTGACCTCTGTTGACGGCAATCACTGTGTAGCAACACTCAATCTCAACTACGAGTTCAAAAGTAAGCTCTACAACCAAATCAGCTCCCTTTTTGCCAAAAAGGTAGCAAGCCTAATGACACAGGCCTTTGAGAGACGTGCCTTTGAGGTTTCCAAAGACGAAGACAAGCTTCGTTTATACGGCAACCCATCTACTACCAAAATATAGGTCTTCACCCGTCACTTACCGTTCGCATGTATATGTATATAGTTAAATAAATTGCGATGTCTAGATTTGAGTGAAAAAAGCTTGTTCAATAGACGTATTGAAATTTTTTTGGTGTTGCAAATACTTATATAAAGAATCGCAGGGATCTTCTGAATGACACAGGGTAACTTACTACATAAATGGCTTACTCGTCCTCAAAAAAATTGATGGTTGCTTCGTTTAACCGGGATACAGCCTCCTTGAGTATATCATGAGTATCGACAAAACATATTGCCGTACGGATAAAGTTAGATCTAGGAGCAGAAAGTTTTTTGTCGATGCTCATGTTGCGTCCAAGGACCACTAAGACTCCAGACTGGACACTCTTGGTGTAAAAAAGGTCCATCAACTCGTGATAGTTGTCACCGGTGAATTTCTTGTGCTTCTTCACATCGATCACAACAGGAACAAACATGCCACAGTTAGGGTCAATAGGTCTCAAATATCCCTTCCTGTAAGCCGGGGAGGAAATCAAGGAAGAGACGTAGACGTTTTTCCGTTTTAAGTATTCGTTTCTTACCTTTGTGATCCATTGAATCCAACCTTCCACACCGCCCAACTGTATGATGGTGTTGTTCAAAAACATCTGAGAGTAACCATTTGGAGACCGGGTGAGCACGGCGGCACTACTCCTATAAAAGGGGAGGAAGTCTTTGTGGGCCACCACATAACCTAACCTCATGCCCGGAGCAAATATCTTGGAATATGTCTCCACCCTGATGACCCTGCCTGAGGTGTCTAAAGTGGTGTACGAAGGATTCAATGATTTGATGAACTCGTCATTGGTCAAGTTGTAGCTTGTATTCGGATCGTCGTATTTGTCAAAGTTCAAGTAAGAGTATGGCTCGTCCTCGATGATTATGAAGTTGTATTTCTCGGCTAGCTGGTAGATCTTCTTCTTATGGTCCAAGGATTGAGCAAGTCCGAGAGGGTTATGACCGTTAGGGATCGTGTACAAGGCTTTTGGCTTGGCCAAGCCTGGCTTAAGCGTCGTCCAGTTCTCCAATAAATTCTTCAACTCCTCGTAATAGTCAAACGGTTGCATTTCCCTCACATCCATGAGCTTCTTCAATGGTATAGGGACAGCAACACCCCCTCTCTCGATGAGAGTACCTAACACAGGGACAAAGGTGAACTCCTCGAAGAGGACTGTGTCACCTGGGTTGATTAGGATATCAAACGTCTTGGCAATTCCATCAGCACCCCCCAATGTACATTGCACGTCCCATGTGTCGGACTTAGGCCTAACGACTCTCTGCACAAACTCTCTGATCTGAGCAATCAATGGCTTGAGACCGTCAACCTCCGAGTATTGCATAGATGTCTTGATGTCAATTCTTTCCGAGTCCGGGGAAACTCCGACAGCCTTAAATGTGACCGCATCGGCACCCTCAAAGGGTGTCTCTCTGAGGTGGACATCGGCAGACGTCACGGGGAAAAACTGATAGTTTGGAAGCCCTCCGATCAACTGTATTGGCTGTGGATGTGGGTTATCTACCTTAGGGACGTCATGCCAGAAGTCGTGTGGCACTCTGGCCTTGGCTCTGTCCGACACAAGATCCAAAAAGGGGAACGCTTCGGTGGTCATGTTCTGTGTGGATTGTCGTGTGCTCTCGATGCCGACGTGCCTCCTCCAAACCAGCAGAAGAAGAGAAGAGGAACTCTAGCCATTAATAATCAACCTCCTGGCTATCTTCAGCTCCTCGAGGCGGAAGCGGAGCGCCGAGGCAGCCACACCGTGGAGCTGAAAATGTGGGGATCAGCGGCAGGGGAGGTTGCCACCAACGGGGTGTCGTACGGCACTTGGGGACAAAGAAGTCCGATGGAGGGGTCGGCGACGGCAGACGGATGAGTACTCATCCAGGAACTGGGTGTCTCGCTTATAAAATGAGCAAATAACCGTTGCACGAGCACTTTCGACCGTTCCGGAGTCATTCAGCACGAGCAAATATCAGCCATTCCGGACGCTGCTCGATGTCATCCGACAGCGCCTGGCCAGCAAGCTTTAAGTTTCGGCATCTTGGGGATGAAATGAGACTTTGACCAAACCTTATAAATACTAGTATATATTCTTTGAACTTTTAAGGGAATCGTACGAACAATGAAGACATCGTAGTAACTGGAAAAGTGTATCTCTTGGTACATCTTTCCATTGGACAATCATATAATGGTATTCGAGTCTTTCGAGAAAAGAGATGTCTTCCACGAGGGACTGTGGTGCATAGCGGACATGGGGACTGCTGCCTATGCCGCTGCTGAAAAGAAGTCTCAGGCTGCTGTAGCCTGGGGTGACCAGGAGAAGTATGCCCGCAATATGGTGTACTTCTGCATAGTGGTGACTGCAGTGTTCGTCGTGAAAAGATTGATCTACCGGTTTGCAGATGAGTCTTCCCAGGTGACCCGCAAGAGCTCGAACTTTGCACAAAGGTGCTACTACAAAATTGCTGCCTTGAATAGATGGATATGCTACAGAAGATTCCCTACCCTGCTTTGTGAACTCTTCCAGCTTCCATCCTCGTTGGGTAACTTTCTCCTCATAATGGGGGGAACTTTGTACATTCTGTGCTACACTTTCATTCCGAAGTTCTGGTACAGAGAATGCCGTGGATTTGGCTCACCCCCTCTTGCAGTAAGAGCTGGAATGGAATCGACTGCTCTGGTTCCATTTATATTTATCCTCTCGGGAAAGACAAATCTCATTTCACAGCTGACAGATATCTCCTATGAAAAGCTCAATGTCTACCACAGGTGGGTATCTTTGGCTTGTTGCTTTCTCGGCTGGGTGCATACCGTTCCATTCTATATCCAGGCTGTCAGAGAAGGGGGCCGCTCAAGATTAGCTTGGTTCGAATCCAATGAGGCTCTATTCAGGAACGGCATCCCCCCTCTTGTGTTTTTGACCATTCTGACCATCTTTTCACACTCCTACGTGCGTGCAATGTGGTATGAATTGTGGCTTCAGATCCATTGGATCTGTGCGTTGGGTTTCTACATCTCTCTCTTTTACCATTGCTACCCAGAGATGAACTCGTGGAAGTACCTGGTTGCCACAATTGTTTTCTGGATGGTGCAATTAGGATGGAGAGCAGTAAACAAAGCTATGTTAAGACCAAATCGGGGATTTTTGAGGTCAAACAAGTGCAGGATGAGAAAATTTGCTTCGAATAGTGAAAGGGAACACTATTTTGAGATCATTATAGAAAACTCAAATGATTTCTCTTGGGTTCCAGGACAACACGTGTTTTTGAGGATTCCTGGCTTGCGTTTTCTTGAGAACCATCCTTTTTCTATTGTCTCTTATTTTGAGCATAGAGAGGATACAGACATTAAGTTGATTGTGAAAGCCTGCGGCTGGGGGGGACTAACCGACAACATTTACAAAAAACTGCCAGATACAGGCTTCACAGACTCTACAGTATTTATTGATGGACCCTACGGTGGATGTGCTAGGCGTGTCAGTGCTTTTAACTCGGTATTTTTGCTGGCATCAGGAACAGGAATATCTGCAATCTTGCCATTCCTGGAGGAATCCTGCAGACAGATGAGAACCACCTCAGCAATTACTCAGAGGGTAGATTTCAATTGGATTGTCAGGAGCTCTGATAACTTAGAATGGATTGTTGCTGAACTCAAGAAAATCGTGCAGAACTACGGTGAGATGCTCAAGGAAAAGCGTGTTATCATTAACATTTATATTAAGGAAGAAGTTGGTCTTGCATGCGAGGAGTCGTTGCAAGCATTGAGGCACGACATCAGCTCCTCTTCTGAGTCGGAATCAGACAACAAAGAGGACAGAGAAGAAGAAGAAAAACCAGGGTTTATAAACTTTGTTAATTCAAAACCAAATATTGGACAGCTTGTTGGCGCTACTGCTGCCAGCCTGCTGGAGAAGAACATCTTTATTGTATCTGGTTCAGATTCAATGAAGGTGCAAGCTTCTAACGCAATTGCTGCCCTCCAGACAGAGGTTTTCAAAAAAAACACACAAGCCAAAGAGATCTATCTTCATTCTGAGTCATTTGGATGGTAGTTCAGTTTTATATACGCTATATACACGACATCTTGAAGAAAACTTTTATGGCAGTGGCCGTTGTTATCTTCTCCGACAAAACTTCCCGATTGGGGAATAGCGAGAGATACCGCCGTCGAGATCGTTTTTGTCTCGACCGATAACGTTCATGCCGACAACATACATATACGGGTGAGTATGGCACACCTTATGTAGACCGGAGGTATAAGGGGTTCTGCCACATTAGGATTCTTCCGCTGCCAAGTGGTAGATATTGGCTAGAGATTGAAAGATGAACGCACAAAACGGTCAGTACAAGTTCAGGCTAACCAAGTTACCACTCAAGGGATTCGAGTTTGCCCGAGAACAGCTTTCAAGGACGGATCAAATGACATCGCTGAGGAGTGAGACGGCTAGTGCAGATGCAGAAGAAGAAAGCCTTAAGATAAGTGTGCTGAAGTTTCCGGTGGAGAAGTCTTCAAGGTACCTTCACCATCACAAAGATGAGGTACACCGGAAACGGAAATCCGGAGGAAAACACCAAATGGCTGCATGCTGCTCCTGCAAGAAGAAACGGAAAAAATGCGACGGGAAATATCCTGTTTGTTCCAATTGTTTACGACTCAGCCATGAATGTACAATGATATATCCACCAACAGGTAAAGAGATACGAAGAGATTACCTGGAGAGGCTAGAGGATTCCGTCAAGGTTTTGGAGAGAAAGTTACAGAAGGTAGAGTATCAGAAGAGTTCTTCGGATGTGTGCCAAAGCAGCTCTTCCGAGTCACCTTACGAGGAGCCTAACTCTCCTGCAAGGTATCCACCCACAGTAAATAAGAGCAAAGATCTGACACAAGAGGTTGGATTTATCTCACTTGGCGCAGCTGGAGAACCATGTTACATTGGAGAAACATCTGCATATTCCATTGCTAAGGTGATCAGCTCTTCGATAAACTGTTTTCCACTCAATGTCAGTACAATAATGGATCGGACTAATGCATCTCCAATCTTTGAACTTCCATTCAAGTTTCCAAGTTTAGAGACTGCCACAGAATTGTTGACATGCTACAAAAAGTCTGTGCATTGTCAATACCCGTTTCTGGATTGGCCTTTCATAGAAAATTGCTTCGAACTTGTTGTGAAAGAAAAAAAGCATGGACATGTTTCGACCTTCTTTATCTTTATGATTTTTGCAATCAGCTCTCAGATACAAGATGCCACGAATAATAATGCATACTCAAGCTATACCAAGTCGTATTATACAAAAGCCTTCGAATGTGTCGGCCAAGTTATTGAGTCAGTTAATCTCTACACTGTACAGGCGTTCCTTCTCATGTCTGTATTTTCACAAAAGATGCCTGATGGTGTACCAGGATGGCAGGCAAGCGGCCTAGCGATCAGAACAGCGGTGGTCCTAGGCCTACACCGAAAGTCTTACCATCGGAAGAACCAACCGATTACAAATGAACAGAGATCACTACAGGATTTAAAGTCTAGGATATTCTGGTCGGCATATGGTATTGAAAGAATAAATGGTTTGATTTTAGGACGCCCGTTTAGCATCTCAGATATAGACATTGATGCCCCATTCCCTATAGAGACACCCGACACGCGGGTCGGATGCTATGTTGTCAAACTTCGTAGAATTCAATCAAGTATTTGTACTTTCATATACAAACCTATTCCTCTTGTCGATAAGCAAGAAGATGTTGATGCTACAAGGGTAGAAATTTTACTTGAGTTGAATGAATGGCTTTCAACTTTTCCCTACAAACATAATGCTGTGTCGACTTTTGAAACAAACAACTGGTCTCTGATATCTTACCATAACTCTGTACTCTTGCTGTTAAGACCGATTATTCTTGAAGTTGCCAAACTCAAGGAGGAATCGCCAAAACGTCATTTGGAATGGTTCAAAGTTTTTACAGAAAGTGCATCTGCTGTGTGCATTAACTACAAGAATATGCATTTGAAAAGAAAACTTAGCTACACCTGGTCAGCTATGCACTGCTGCTTTGTGTCAGGAATCTCTTTTCTATTCTGCATATGGCTGGACCGGTCGTTAAAGGTGTTGAAGTGGAAACGGAAAAGTCTTGTTTACGAGACGATCAGCGCTTGCCAAACTATTCTTTACGTTCTAGCAGAAAGATGGGGATCGGCATCAATCTTTAGGGACTCATTCGAGCGATTGTCCACTATTGTAAAAACATGCATCGATTCTGCTGATGACTCTGCCGATGACAGACACAAAAACATGAATGATATTCTTACGTCTGGGGTCTTTATTGATGGCAGCATAGGTATTGATTCGTATCTCACAGGGAAACAATTCAAACAGAAGTTTCGTCACAGAGGGTCAATTGGAGGTGAAACTGATGGTCTATCGCTGACAACAACGACGACCATGGCTTCGTCCACATCTTCATCGACATATATGGGGATGGATGGCATCGAAGATGGAAATAATTTAGACTCTCTCTGGGAATTTTTGGACACTACCGGGGATAAATACCTTCGAGACCTATTTAACGAGATGGAAGATAGTATTAATTTAAATAGTTAGTTTTTCTTCTTCTTTTTGTTGTAAGTTCTACATAAAAGTAAATACCCACTATTCAGGTCTACTTTTGTTCCTTCTCACTTCTCAATCTTTTTCTCAGACCGGCGACCTTGTTCTCGTCTGGCGGAACTGTTCTGCAACGCAGCCCAGAGTAAAACCAGTCAACCATTGTAACACCGTCATACACAGGCTTTCCAGTTGCCTGCTGGATCGCTCTGGCATATGGAGGCATCTGTGTACACTCGAGAACAAACGCACCAATGTCTGGGTTAGCTTCTAATAATTTTACCGCAAGCTCAACTAGTTCCTCTTCAAGTTCCTCTCTAACATAAGCATCACCATCAGTTATAATCCGATGCAATGCTCCATGGGGCTTACAACCTGTTATGACCACTCTCTTGAGCATCTGGGAGGTGATGCCGACACCATGGAAATGCGTTTCACACAGAGTGGATGGATCAAAAGTTAGAATGCCAACTTTTTTTTTTGAAGATAGAATAGTTAACACGTACGGCACCTGGAGCAAACTACTTGTAGCAACTGGAATGTCAACATGATTGGCCAGACGGTTTTGTATTTGGGCCAGAAACCCACACGAGGTGATAATCCCGATACAGCCCTTCTTTTCGAGGGTCTTGCATGCGTCAACGTAACTCTGGAAGTACTTGTCGGAAAACTCTTCAGGATCAACTACTTTCCATAGCGTGGCTCCAACAATCTTCTGTTGGATGATGGGAAACTTGTAACTTTCTGACATAATGACGTCGCCCGGAGGCCTGTGGATGTCATCGGTGTAATCCAAACACAATGCTCCGAGAGGTGGCAGCTCTTCAGCTGGTGGATAGTACGACATGCCTGAGGTATGCAGTATAATCTTACATGCTGAAGCTCAACGCCACATTACAAACTTTCAAGCTGCAGCCAGTAACCAGAGCCAAATGCCGAACCAGGGTTTTTATATAAAAACTGTGTCTTTGTGGCAGCCCGGGCAGAGATAACAATCCCCGAATCCCGTCGGAAGTCTCCGCGATGGTAAACTTTCCGACTTCTATAAAGAGTGTACAATCTGCTCGTGAGGTGATGAAGAGAGAAAGACCCGGGTTTGAAGAAAACAGATCGAAATAATCAGCAGAACAACACACCAATCGAAATACAAACAAACAATGGCTTTTAAATTACCTACCGACAAACTCGGCATCCCTTTGCTAGGCATTGGGTCTGGCACTTACTACTTTAAGAAAACACCGGATTTGCCACCGAACGAAAAGTTGGTCTCCATTTTTACGACAGCGGTTGAAAAGGGCTTTGTGCACTTGGATTCAGCTGAGGTTTATGGCAATGATGCTGAGTTGAAGGAGACTTTGCACAAGCTTCTCTCTGGCGGGAAGGTCAAACGGGAGAATGTGTTCATTACCGACAAGTATTTTGCGGGCGACGGTACCTACACTAGCCACTCCAAGTACAAGAACCCTTACGACAGACTCAAACACTTGCTTGAGTACTTAGAAACACCATACATTGATCTCTATTTGATACATGCGCCATTTATTAAAAAGGAGAGTCACGGTTTCGATTTGAAGGAGGCCTGGAAGTTTTTGCAACAGGCTCACGATGAGGGCCTCGCCAAGCGTATTGGCGTGTCCAACTTCGGCGTAGACGACATCAAGGAAATTTGGGATACTACAAAGACAAATCCGCAGGTGAACCAGATTGAATTCAGTGCTTTTCTCCAGAATCAGACCCCGGGAATTGTTGAGTTCTCCCAGTCAAAAGGTATTGTCATCGAGGCTTACTCTCCCCTCAGCCCAATAACTGCCGCAGACCTCACCCAGGGTGCCGGTCTCAAGTTTGCCGAGTACTTAGACTCGCTTACCAAGAAGTACTCTAAGACACGGCTCCAAGTCTTGCTGAGATGGGTCATCGAATTGGGAATTGTCCCCGTCACTACCACCTCCAAGCCGGAGCGTTTTGACGAGTTTGAGGGCATCTTTGGGTGGGAGCTCGACAATTCAGAGGTAGCCGAGATTTCCCGCTTGGGGGCGGCCTACAAACCTCCGCTCCGCAAATACTGGAAGCCAGAATACGGCAAATACGACTCGTAATCCGCTTTATCTAAACGTTTAACTCCCCAATAATTTCGCCTTATCTTAATTTCCTCGACGGCGCTTATCGCTTCCGAACGTTAAGCGCCACATAATTTCCCCAGTAGGCAATTGGCACCTGGCGTCTTTTTCCGCTGTCAGCTGAAGATGGGTCTTTCCCGGGAGACGTGGTATATATAATACGGAGAGGCCCTTAAAACAGCCTATGGCGACTAGATGAAAAACGGCAGAAGAGCACATCTGAAACTAAAAAGTAAGAGGCAAAGAGAAGTATGACTCATCCAAATCTACTGTTAATCGGAACAGGCGGTGTGGGCACAATTGTGGCATGTGGCCTTGTGTACAACAAGAAAACTGCGGTATCTGTGGTTGTCCGGAGTGACTATAACAAAGTAAAGGAGCATGGGTGGGAAATCAATTCTTGTGATTATGGCCATCTTAAGGCTTGGAAACCTGACTATATTTATCCTACTGTCGAAGCTGCTGCCAAAGATATCGTCTATGACTATGTCGTGGTGACCACAAAGAATTTACCTGATGTTATCAAGCCCGAGGATGTAGCAGCCCCGGCTATCACTCCAGGCAAAACAACTGTTGTGTTGATAGAGAATGGGTTTGATTTGGGACGGCCCTTCATTGCTAAGTACCCAGAAAATATTTGCCTTTCGGGAGTCTCACACATTGGTTCTCATAATCACGATGGTGTAATCAACCAAACACAAAACGACAAGTGTTTAATCAGCTATTTTGACAACCCTAACTTAAGCAAGGAAGCACAAGAAGCAAAAGCCAAAGATTTTGTGGAATTGTACAGCAACGATAAAAACACCATCTCTTATTTCCCTGACGTGAAATGGTACAGATATAGAAAGTTGGTCTATAATGCTACATTGAACACTGTTTGTGCATTGACTAGAGTTGACACTGGAAGACTAGATATGGCGGGTACATTAGAAGCTGTTTCCATTCCAGCGATGCGTGAGGTGATCAAAGTTGCAAAGGCAGACGGAGTTGATTTGCCCGAAGAAGTCATCAATGCTGTTGTCCACTCTGATGACGGCGATTGGTTCAAACCATCTATGCTAGTCGATGTTGAAAAGGGGAACCCAATTGAACTTGAGGTAATTTTGGGTAACTTGCTTGTTGTCGCAAGGGAACTTAAGGTTGATACTCCAACTTTGGACGTCCTTTATCATCTCTTGAAAGCCACTCAATTCAAATTAAAAGAAAGTAGGGGTTTGATTGAAGTGCCAAAAGAAAGACCAGCCAATACAAAGTTTTATTCCTAGTGTTTTATAACTGTGTGATTTGTTTAAAATTTAGAGCTCAAAATTTTCTCTAGCTTATACAATAAATTTACTATTAAACATTAAACAAAACCACTTCACTTAATACATAGGTTAATTTAAACAAATATGGTTCTAAAGTTTGGCTGGCTCATCAATCCACCAGTCCTTTGGAGTTGCCATCACGGTTTCACTCAAGCATCTTGGATCTTCAGACCCTGAATTGATGATGTTCAGCTTATCCCTTTGTCTACCCCAAGAAAATAGGTCTTTTAAGAATAGATCCCCAGTTTCGTTGATAATATCAACTGCCACGTCTCCAATGCTTCCAAGCATCATAAATGCATGACCCGAATCACCACCCATCACAAATACCGATCTGTCTCCGTAGTATGGACAGTATGAGATGAGATAATCGTTATCTTCACTGTCTGAGTACCAACACAGTCTAGTCATCGAAATTTTTTTCACCTCAGGAATGTTTTCCCTGATGAAGTTCTTAATTTGCTTCAACGCAAAAAGCGGAATGTTTGTTTCTTGGTCTCCGGGACTCCACTTAGTTTTCACTTTCGAATTGATTTCACCAACAGGATTTACCCATTTCAAGCCCCTGTAGCCAATTTTCATGTATCCCTCTGTACAGGGAAAGCCATAAAGCCCACCCAGTGCACCTTCTCTGACCTTATAGGTCCATGTTGGAAACTTTTTCTGATCATACTTGTTGCGGGTTTCTTCATCATCGATTTTTATCAAACAAACAGAACCTCCAGTGGCCTCAATTTTTTCTCCTGCTTCAGGGACAATTTCGCTTGACCATGGTCCTGCACATACGATAAGGTGATCGGAGAAATGGAGTTTGCCATCTTCAGTTTTGATTCCAACACACTTCTTATCTCCACCAATCTTATTGTACTCTAAGAGTAATTCTTTGAATGTTCCACACTTGCCAAATAAAGTAGTGAGCTTTCCTTTTCCAATATTAATGCACTTTTCTAGAACCCATCTACATGATTTGTCTGCTAAAGTCATACCTCCTGTTGTATCCAGCAGCCCTTGTAGATGTTTATTCCTACGCTTCATTTGGAATGGATCAACTGAGCAGGAATCTAAACCTGCTTTCAAAGCTCTCTGCTCAGCATCTGACTCTGATATACAAATTGATTCTTCGGGCATGTTTTGTAGTGTGAGTTTCTCAAACTCTGGTAATTCTTTCTTATCTGTCAAATGAACATTGCCCGTATTAAAATAAAGCGGTTCACCTCCGTTCCAGTTTTGCTCGCTAATCTCTTTATTCCATTGAAGAAACTTGTCTCGACTAGTTTTGGACATTAGCTGATAATGTACTTCTGAACCGTAAGATGACCTGAAAACTTTATTCAGATCAGAAGATGGACTGTCACACCCTTCAAAATAGCTGTACTTTTTGGAAAGATAGTCACGTTTATCAAAAAGTTGAACATGAGTATAGCCATGCTCCAGTAGTGATAGGGTTGTGGATAAGCCCATCACTCCTGCGCCCAACACAATGATCTTACTGTCTTTTTCCATATTTTACTGGAGAAACTTGATTCTATGGTTGATAAACAATTAGAGAATTGTTTGTCGTACCAAATTCCCCCCTGCTCCAAGATAAGGTGAAGACTATATATTTAAAGGTTTGAAAAAAACATTGTGAGTTCTCCAATGCTTATCGGCTGTGCCTAAATCCAATTGCCTAAAAAGGAAATGCGTATATTTTACTCTCCGGTCTCTTGGAACCGACCGGAACTGATAAGACAAATACTTCAGCGGTAAGTCAAAATACGGTAATTTTTCCATTCAATCTTTCCGGGCGTTCTTGAACATATTATTTTCGGTTCGTTCGGCAACTGTCACCTCAGAGTTCAGATAAAGAGGCAGATACATTTAGAATGTTTAGCGAGACTTTTCTTCTGCGGTGCCACAACTTGGATTAATGTAGCCAGTTCATGTATGAGAATAATGGTGTGATCTAATAAATATGCATATGACTAATCTAAAGAAATAACACAAAGCTTAAAAGATAGAGGAGAATAAAATAAGAGAGGATTGGAAAAATAAAAAATAAACAGGTATGTCTATAGGGAATATCTAAACTCGGGGTTTTCCATATCAGTCAAATCTGCAAAAGCAATATTATCTGGCACTAGGTATTTTTCACCCAAATCGGCAACTAGCTTGTCCTTCTTCTTATTCCTGAAGTAGTAAATAACATATAGTATCATGATCAAGCAAGATCCGCCTGCGAAAGAAGCCAACATCGCTGCTTTTGCTCCTGAATAGCCTGGTGCCTGGTTGGAGTTAAAGGTTTGGGGCCCGATGATGTTACCCGTACAGTAGCCCACTAGGTAAAACATGTTGACAACAATTTTCTTAGTGTTTCCTGCAACATTAGAAGAAACAACCGAACACATTCCCGCAGATACCGCTGTTGCCATGTAGAAACTCAAATAACCAACCAACTTGGATGACTTATGAGAAGTAAAGTTTAGTAGACACATTCCAACTGTGGTTATTAGATTGACAATAATGCACGAGATAAGTCTTTGATTGTGGAAAACATAGTAGTTAATAACGGCAACAAAAAATGGGAACACAATATCGATTCCACCACCTGGCATATTCATTAATAATGCATCTGCAGTCGAGAAACCAAAATCACCCTTTAGCAACATCGAGCCAAAATTGGTGAAGCCACCATTTGGAATTGCATATGATAACCCATAGAAAAAGAAGATATAGGTACATGGGTCCAATACTGCTTCTTTGAACTGGTGCCATTTGAATCTCTGGTTACCAAAACCTTGTTGATTCTCCTTTGCCCTTTCAATAACGTAAATTTTATCTTTTTCATTCAGGAACCATGCCTTTGTTGGAACATCAGGAATATGGAAAAAACTGATAAAACCGAGAAGTAGCGTGATACATCCAGTTATGATGTAAACACATTTCCATGAGGGAAAAGAATGATATCCGGTGCGGTGGACCTGAAGACCGTAGGCAATTCCGGCTCCCAAGATGGTACCGAACCCTTGCATCCCCCACCAAATACAGGTTCTCATAAAGTGCTCACTCTTTCTCCACCATTGTGAGGTGAGGAGAATATATGCTGGATTCATAAAACCTTCGAAAACACCAAGCATGACACGACATGCTAAGAATCCCGCAGCATTAGTACATGCAGCATGACACATGAGGATGATCCCCCAAGCAATAACAGCCAGAGATAGAGTTTTGGAAAGAGGTAATCTTTGAAGCATACGATTTGCTGGGTATTGAAAAATAAGGTACCCGAAGTAAAATGAAGAACCAACCCAGCTATATTCCTTTGCGGACATGTTCAAACTGGTCTGCAGGCCCATAATCGAAGCGTATGAATTTGTTGTTTTGTCCATCAATTGGCAAGACATCAAACCAACAATGACTGGCAAAATTGCCCAATCTATTTTCCTCAAAACTTTTTTCTCATACTCTGGATCGAGGACAAGATCTGTGACATCATCAATATACTGCATGGCAATATCTGCATCTTTTTCATGAACCTCAATTCTCTTACCATTCAAAGAAACAACAGTAGAGATCACCGGGTCTAAGTCATTAACGGATGTGACATCTAAAGTGTAGTTGCCGTCTTTGGTCTCATCTTGACTACTTCTAGTCATCTCTGAATGTTTGCCTTGTTGTGACACCTATATCGCTTGAGAGAAAACAATTAAAACACGAGTGTGAACGGCCGATAGCAGAAATAGGAACTTGCTGACGCTTTTATGTTGTGCACAAAAGTTGGAAGAAAAGTATATCAGTGACTACCAGCTGATAAGCAAACCATTTTACTGTGCGCAACATAGAATGAAACACGTCCTTTCGATGCTTGTGATGATCCACAGATCGATTTCTTATCTTCTGGCATCCGATAACAAAAGATAGCTTTTTCCGAAAAAAGTAATTGCGGATATTTTACGCCGGGTACATCGAGGAAAATTTCCTCCTCCCAAATTGTGGATTGGTTTGACGTTGACTCGGGTGTAACGCTCTCTGCGTGGAGACTTACAACCGTAGAAACGGACCCGGAAAGAAAAACGAATACCGGATGCGGTAATACGACTTCCGCCGGATGATTCTTCCAGCGTCTGGTCTGTGGCCGTCTCAAGAGTTATGTTTAACTTCGATGAAGTAATGGAGGAGCTGGATAATGAATTACTCTTATCACCTTGAGCTATCCCTGGCATACATGGAATGCGAGTTGACTATACAGTGGCCACAAGATTGCTCTTCATTTGACTGCTTCTCTTTGGAATTTATAGCCGAGCACGATGGAAACTGCCGAAAAGGGGGAAGGCCAAAGCCAGGTTGAAGTATACTTGACAGACAGTGGTTCTAAGGATTACGACAATGATTTCAACGTCGAGGATAATGGACTTGTAACATTCAAAGAAAATTCTGCACTGAAGACAAGAAATTGGTCTTTTAGAACCAAGATCTCATACACAGTCCTCTACAGTTTTGTAACCTTTGCAGCACAATTCAATTCGACGACAACGTCATCCGGGTACTTCTTCGAAGAAATGAAGAATAATTATAATTTAGGTAGAGAGGCCTCGGTATTGACAATTTCTCTTTATATAATGGGCATTGCATTTGGTCCGATGGTGTTTGCACCCCTATCAGAGGTATACGGTAGAAAGGCAGGGGTGTTACTTCCCTTTTTCATTTCCTGTGTCTTCACGTTTGCAACTTCGATATGCTACAACGTACCCTCCCTTATGATTTGCAGGTTTATAGCAGGGTTTTTTGCTGGTGCTCCAATTGTGTCTGCTGGCGGGGTCATGGCGGATCTGTGGGACCCTTCTTTTCGTGGGGTTGCATTTGCTCTATATGCATGTTTTGTTTCGAATGGCGCTTCATTTGGTCCAGTTATCAGTTCCTTGTTGATACACAGTAATCCAAGCAAGGAGTCATGGCGAATTGCTCAATGGTTTATTGGACTCTGTGATCTGGCGCTCTTTACACTGATGTATGTGTTTACAGAGGAGACATATGATCCTATAATTTTACAGCGTGTCGTAAAGAATGAGAGGATTAGGACGGACAACTGGATTTTACATACCAAACTTGACACTTTCCACTTGGACTGGAGGAAGCTGCTCACCTCACAGGTCATCAGACCCTTTGTCATGCTGACGATACCAATAGTTTTCACTATGGCACTATTTGCCAGTTACGTGTATGGACTTTTCTACCTAATGATTACCAACATTTCCACTGCTTTTGAACTCACCAAGCATTGGGAGGGAACAAAAACCGAGGTTCCCAATGTGTCATTGTTTCTTGGTGTCTTTTTAGGCTGTATTGCGAACATGCTATGGGCGATGAAATATGCTAGATTGGTGAAGAGCAATGATGGCAAGGCCATTCCGGAGCAGCGATTCCCAATCATGATGATGCTTGGCTGGCTTATGCCAGCCGGAATCTTCCTTTTCGGATGGACATCCTATCACAACATACACTGGGTAGTGCCTTGTTTAGGAATATTCATGATTGGCGCAGGTTTCATTACAATCTTCCAGGGCTGTTTGAACTACTTGGTAGATTCATACCCGACTTATGCTGCTTCTGCAATTGCGGCTAACACTTTTCTAAGATCCACATTTGCTGCTGTGTTCCCATTATTTGCGAGACAGCTGTTTGTTAATCTGGGAGTACATTGGGGCTCTACGTTGATTGGATTCATTGCACTTGGGATGATCCCAATTCCCTATGTGTTGTATGTGTTTGGGAAGCGCATTAGAACAAGAAAGATAGATAAACTGGCAGGGTGAATCATGTAGTGGTTATCGGCCCAATGCAGAAATTATGGCCTAAAGAGGGGATTTCCAGAAAAGGAACAAGTATCAGAACCATAGTAATAGATCGTCTATTAAAAAACCTATATACTGGACTATAAATATTTTAAAAAGATTGTTCAGGATTGAAAATATTTTTCACGTTATATTTGTTATTACTTCTTTTGACACGTCGTTAAAGGAAAGGTAGGGAAAGGGAAAGGGAAAGGGAAAGGGAAAGGGAAAGGGAAAGGGAAAGGGAAAGGGAAAGGGAAAGGGAAAGGGAGAAAGGTAAATAAACAAAGCATCTCAAATCAAACCTCCTCCTTTTTGGTGCTGTCCGAATGCTTTTTTGACACGCTTTCGGAAGAGCCACTTTCGGTAGCATCAATGGAGTTCAGCGAGACGTGGCCGGTGGTTTTTGCCTCAGCCTCTTGGTCTGCCAACTTCTCCGAAATGTCAACCTGCTCCTCAAGCTCTTCGTAGTTTGGAATGACGGTGTTGGTGATGTTACTCTTTGGTCCCTTGAAAATCTTGTGGGCGTAAATGAAGTACCATGCCAAGGCAAGGAACATAGAGCCATAATAGACCAAACAAGTCCAGTTCATCAACTCTGGAGTCAAATTTTTCCCTCTAAATTGCGGGAAGTTCAAGATTGGGATCATCAAGAGGACGAAGCCGACAGCGTACCATCCACACAAGTAGGAATATTTACCCATGTTCCATGGCCCCGGGGTGAAGGTGTTCTTGGCATAGGTGATTCTCAAGAGAGTGGGGAAAGTGAACGAGATGAAGGAGCCGATGGCGCCTAAAGAGAAGATAGCGTTGATAGCAACACCACCAAACATCAACAAGTCGAGGCAGGCGCCAATGAACCAGTTCATCCAGACGGCGTTGACCGGGGTCCTTGTCTTGGTATTGATGTGACACCATATGTGGGACATTGGGAAGCAGTTGTCTCTGGAGTAGGAGAACAAGACCCTGGAGGCAGCGATCATGGAGGTGAAGCACATGGAGAAAGTGAGGATAACGGAGAAGGCTGCAAGGGCAAGACAGGAGGGACGGTCGAGGACCTGGTCCAAGTAGGAGACGTAAGGTTGGCCAATCTCACTGTTGACGACACCCTCGACGTCGACGATGGTGTAAGCGATAGAGAGCTGGTAGACAAAGCAGAGGATGCCCCCGATACTGGCAGTCATGAAGATGGCTCTCGGGGTGGAGATCTGGGCGTTGGAGCTCTCCTCGGCAATATGGAAGGGGATGTCAAAGCCAGACATGGTCCAGATGACGGCGAGGAAGGTCATGAGCATGCAGATTCCGTCAGGCCAGTCGGTGAAGTTATCGATTCCCCAAGCCATTCTGTTGTTGTTGAACTTTGGAAGGCCGAGATTGGTTCTGTTGTTACCTGCCAGGATGATAATCCAGGAGACAAAGAGGAAGACCATGTTGAGCACAGAGGTGCAGGAGTTGATGCGGGCGATCCAACGGGTCGGGCAGGAGGCGATGCAGGCACAGGTGAAGGTGATGGCGATGGTGAGGAGGTATGTGTGCCACGTCTTCTGCACGTAGGAGGGGTCGGTCATGGTCTTCAAGGCGAGGATGATGCTTGCGCAGGACCAGCCGACGGCAGGTCCTCCCGTTAGCTGGACAAAGTAGTTGGACCAGCCGACGGTCCAGGAAAGGACAGCCTTGTACTTCGGAGGCGATAACATGGCAGTAGCGTAGTAGAGACCGCCCGAGGTTGGGTATGCGCTGGCAATCTCACACATGGAGCAGCAGACGGCCATCACACCGGTCATGCCGATGAGGAACCCCCAGGTGAGGCCGGCGTTGCCGCCGTAGACGATAGAGTACCACATCGTGGATGCGACAGAGGGGATCAACCCCAAGACGGAGAACGAGACGGAGAAGGTGGCCCAGAGCGAGAGGTCTCTCTTGAACTCGGGCTTGTAGCCGAGGGATCGGATGACCTCGTCGTCGTTGCTCAAGGGCACGACGTAGGACGATCTGCTTTCGACGGTGTCAACAAACATGCTGTGGGGTGGACTTGGCTGGACATCCGGAGGGAAGGGAGAGAGAGAACTACGACAATACACAGAGATACGTGGGAGCACGGTCACAAGACGGCAGAACGGGGGAAGAAGAAAAAAAAATCCGACAAGCAGACAGAGGGAATATATGGAGTTTTTTTTTTTTCGTTTCGACACCGCTGAAAAATTTCAGAGATAGATAAGGAAGACGCTGTCGCTAGCGGAAGAAAACCGGTGACAGGTTTCTTATCGGCCTGAGGGGACAGTTGCAGCGTTATCTGAGCCAGCGGACAGCGGAAGAAGTCCTAGGGGAGGGGCGGTGTGTGCAGCGTGCTCTATCTATGCTCTCTCTATACAGGAGTACGTACTGCGAGGAAGGGAACCTCCTGCGGAAGGAGATCTGCCCGCACAGATAAGCTCTCCCCCGACGGCCAGAGATGTCTCGAGGACCGTTGCGGTGCGTCGTGCTGGGGACGGTTTTTCCGGGGCACAGCCCCGCCGCGAGAGGGCACGGCCGGCGATGGACGGCGTTACACGGGGAAGGACGGCGTTGGGCGGATACGATCGGGGCTAGACGGGGATAGACGGGGCTAGACGGTGCCGGCGGCAGCGGCAGCGGCGTCGTCGAGATCGCCCGGGCCGAAGGAATGCGGGAGCAACTGGTCGATCGTCCGGACCAGGCTGCGGGAGGCGGTGTTGTCGAACATGATGACGGGCAGCTGGAGGGGCGTGCCGTCGACGGTGTTGCAGCTGGCCCCAGCGAACTCGCGGATGACCTGGCGACAGACGCCGCAGGGCGAGGAGCAAGCCGGGGAGTCCGTGATGACAGCGATGGCCCGGAACTCGGTGTCGCCCTCGCTGACGGCCTTGGTGATGGCGGTGCGTTCAGCACAGATGCCTGCCGGGTAGGCTGCGTTCTCGACGTTGCAGCCCGTGTAGAGCTTGCCGGAAGCGGCGAGGAGGGCGCAGCCGACGCGGAAGTTCGAGTAGGGGCAATAGGCGTAGGTCTGGGCTTTCAGGACGGCTTCCCTGAGCAGGGCGAACTCTTATTTATTATTAATCTATATTGTAAATTTTTTTTTCTTCAATGATTTACTTGTATACTTCCATCACCTTCAAATAAACCTACAAAATATTTAATTATATAATCTTTTATATTTTTTGAT
>JANIWA010000015.1:0-251962 GCA_030556025.1 Pichia sp. NRRL YB-4149 | reverse complement strand
GTGGTTCCACCTCCCCCACCCCCACACCCTCACGCAGAGCCGTTATCGTTCCAGCAGCACAGAAACATACAGCAACAGCAATTATACACCAAGAACTATAGCCCTCAATCGGCACAGTATCTACCACAGTCGCAGAGCATCTACCAGGGACGACCCTTACAGACAACAAACTACCCGGCATACTACGTCGTGACCACTCCCAGCCACCCCCCGACACTGCCTTTACCCGTGACAACAATGACAACAACCACAACCAACATGGCTGCACCGGGCCCATCGTACTACTACTACTATCGATACAGCAACCCGCAGCAGAAGAGTGGCACAACATCAACGACAATGACTACGTTGCACCCTCACCACAGTGGGTACAGAGGGTCTGGCTCCAGCGGCAGTTCCAGTGCTAATATCAGCACAACTACCAACACGAACAGTGATTCTGGCGCAGGGGGATACTACACCCCACAGCTCAATGGCGCCATGCCCCAGCAAACGTATTCTCTGCGGTCAATACCGCAACCGCAATCAAAACAACAACAGCCATACTACCACCCACCGCCACCACCTTCGCAGATCCCTTCACAAAGCCATGCACCTCCCCTTTTTCCACCGCAACTGAGGCCCGAATTCCAGGGAACCGTTCCTTATCCCACCCAATATCAGCCCCAACAGTTGCACCACCAGCCGGTGTTTCCAGGACAGTTCCAAAATGTAGATCTCTACAACCCCTCGAAGCCAACGGCATATTCACAGAAGATACAAGCTTCAACTCCGAGTGGAGATCTACACCTGCAGATGGGTACTTCGGACAACAAGAATAGCTCCAGTGGGAGTGGGAGCGGGAGTATAAGCGGGAACAGTGGGGCAGGACGCCTCGATGACATCAGATGGGTGACGAAGAAGACGTCGAAGTCATGGAGCAAGAAAGAGGACAAGCTGCTGCTCTCGCTGAAGGGTGTTGAGCGCCTCAATTGGTGCCAGATAGCAAGCTACTTCCCAGAAAGAACCACAAACGGATGCCAGTTTAGGTGGCGAAGGCTGGTGAATAAGGTTAGGGCCGGGAAGCATGTAGAACACGGAGAGCCAAACGAGAATGAGCACGATCACACGCATGATCACGATCACACGCATGATCACGATCACACGCATGATCACGATCACGAGCCGCATCACGAGCCGCATCACGAGCCGGATCACCAGCAGGATCACCATGACAAACCCCAGAACGATGACAATCAAGAATAAGCAGAGCGATCGAACACACATCACATTCCTATCCATGCTAATAACATGTGTATAACTAACTGTACTTATAGAGTTATGTGTCGCTTTGTACACTACGTGTGGCCCTCCTTTTGGAGAGAGCGTTTTTCCCTCTTCCTGTAGTTGCGAAGCTTCTCGTAGATGAAGTTCCGCGTGAAGGTCTCCTGCATGTGTGGGAAGTTGGAGACCAGCTTCTTCTGTATGAAGGCGGGCTTATTGCCGGCCTTGTGCAGGGCGAGGATTTCTGTGTTCACTCTGTTCTCGATGTCCGTTTGCGCGGTATCGCAGTTGTGGTTGTGGGAGTCGTGCTTGACTTTCAACGTCCACACGCGGGTCGGCTTGCAGTGGTACGCCACGAGGGCGAAAGGACAGCCTGCCCGGACGTTCTCCCTGCGACGCCCCCGGCCGCCCCGCCGAGGATCCGCGTGGTGCTGACAGGCGAAATGGATCGCCTTGTCGTTGGAGTGCGTGATGACGGTACGGAAGCCGTGCTTCTCGGCGTATTCTCTGACGAAGGACCGCAGAATGTCCTCGCTGTTGAACTCCTGTAGGTCCACGAGGCTGAGCTGCAACTGGCCAGCGTGAGTCTGCGAGGAAGATGCGACGGAGGCAGCCATCTGCCGGGGTGGGTGAGGAGGACGACAGTGACTCCAGTGTTGTTGCCGGGGAAAAGATTTCAGACAGACCGATAAGGAAAGACAGAAACGGGCAAGGGGGTAAAATAGGCCGAAAATGAGAAAATGCAGAAAACAGAAAAAAAAGAAAAAAACAAATTGCCGCCGATCACGTGATACAAAGCCGATCGACGCAGACGTCTTTTTTCCCTCAGCGGCTCGCAGGGGTCCGACGATTTTGCGATCTCCGCGATGACAAATCAGCCCGCCTGCGGACGCTCTGGGCAAAGTGGCCGGTTTCGCCGATGCCGGAGTCCCGGTCGGGCGTTTTGCGCCTGGCACGATTTCCGACTGGGCACCGGCGGGTGCTGGATGGAGGAAGGCTAGAGAGGCCAGGGTCGTGGTTGTTCCAGAGCAGGGTTGGGTGGTCTTGTCGTCCGCTCTTTGCCCCTTTCTGTTGTTTCGACTTGTCCTCTGCCCGCTGGTGTTGTTGTTGGCGCTATTGTGGCCTTCCCTCGTTGCAGTACAGAGCGTAACGTCCGATATCCCTTCCCCCCCTTCCCTCATCCCAGGTCCATACCACGCAGCAACAATGGCTTTTGAAAAAATCAAGGTGAAGACCCCAGTGGTCGAAATGGACGGTGACGAGATGACCAGAATCATCTGGAAACTCATCAAGGAGCAGTTGATCCTGCCTTTCCTTGACATCGACCTCGACTACTACGACCTCGGCATCGAGTACAGAGACAAGACGTCCGACCAGGTCACTGTGGACTCCGCCAACGCCACCAAGAAGTACGGTGTGGCCGTCAAGTGCGCCACCATCACCCCGGACGAGGCCAGAGTCAAGGAGTACAACTTGAAGAAGATGTGGCTCTCTCCAAACGGTACCATCAGAAATATTCTCGGCGGTACCGTCTTCAGAGAA
This sequence comes from Pichia sp. NRRL YB-4149, assembly GCA_030556025.1. NCBI lineage: Eukaryota > Fungi > Ascomycota > Pichiomycetes > Pichiales > Pichiaceae > Pichia > Pichia sp. NRRL YB-4149. Next base: position 249,157 of record JANIWA010000015.1, on the reverse strand, counting down.
CCGATCATCATCGAGAACATCCCTAGAATCATCGAGCACTGGGAAAAGCCGATCGTCATTGGCAGACATGCCTTTGGCGACCAGTACAAGTGCCAGAACATTGTCACCCCTGCGTGCGGTGGTGAATTGAAGCTTGTGTTCACTCCTAAGGACGGCTCCGAGGACATTGTTGTTCCTGTCTACGACTACCAGGGCAAGGGTGTTGCCCTCGGCATGTACAACACCGAGGAGTCCATCAAGGGCTTTGCCAAGGCCTCTTTCGAGTTGGCTGTCTCGAGAAAGTTGCCATTGTACATGTCCACCAAGAACACCATCTTGAAGCAGTACGACGGTCTCTTCAAGGACACCTTCGAGGCGCTTTACAACGCCGAGTACAAGGACACCTTCGAAAAGCTCGGCATCTGGTACGAACACAGATTGATCGACGACATGGTTGCGCAGATGGTCAAGTCCAAGGGTGGCTACATCATCGCCATGAAGAACTACGACGGTGACGTCGAGTCCGACATCGTTGCGCAAGGGTTTGGCTCGCTCGGCTTGATGACCTCTGTCTTAGTCTCCGCAGACGGCAAGTCCTTTGAGGCCGAGGCTGCCCACGGTACCGTCACCAGACACTACAGACAGTACCAACAGGGCAAGGAGACCTCGACCAACTCCATTGCGTCCATCTTCGCCTGGACGAGAGGCTTGCTCAAGAGAGGTGAGCTCGACAACACCCCTGCCGTCGTCGAGTTCGCCGAGACCTTAGAGAAGGCCACCATCGACACCGTCAGGGTCGACGGCATCATGACCAAGGACTTGGCCCTTGCCAGAGGTGAGACCGACAGATCGTCGTACGTCACCACTGAGGAGTTTATCGCTGGCGTGGCCAAGAGATTGAACAAGGAGCTGGGCGCCTAATCCACTCTCCCCCCCCCCCTCTCCCACCATTTATTTATATATATTAATAATAATCTGACCTTTGTCGATAATAGAGTGTTATAAAATAATCAAAACGTTTGTTTTTGTTTCAACTTTCCCTTTCGTTTTTTAAATTTCTTTTCATTGATTGCTAATATACAAATAGTGATATAAAGATAGATAGACATATATCGAACTGAACACCGCAGCGCTTAACCACCGAAACCGTACAAGGTTCTGCCTTGTCTCTTAAGGGCGTAGACAACGTCCAAAGAGGTTACAGTCTTTCTCTTAGCGTGTTCGGTATAGGTAACCGCGTCTCTGATGACATTTTCCAAAAAGGTCTTCAAAACAGCTCTCACTTCTTCGTAGATCAACGCAGAGATTCTCTTCACACCACCTCTTCTGGCCAATCTTCTGATGGCTGGCTTGGTGATACCCTGGATGTTATCTCTGAGAATCTTTCTGTGTCTCTTAGCACCACCTTTACCTAGACCTTTTCCACCTTTTCCTCTACCAGACATTGTTGTTTATGTAGTAGTAGTATATAACTTGTTTGTTGAGTAAAAAATCTCCTCAACACCAACACACCCCGGGCTATCTGTCCATTATCCCATACCGGCAGACCCCCTTCCTTTTATATCAGACAGGCTCCCCAGGCGGCTCGTAGCGCTTCCCCGGACCAGTGTTTACACGCGTTTCTGCGTAAACGTGGGCCCGGCCCGCGTCCGTTCCGACGCGGCCAGCCGGCCCAAAGTTTACGCGGGCGCCGCAGTAAATCCTGGACCGGTTTGAGCCTGGCTCAGCGTTCCTACTATCGGCCCAGTGTTTACGCGGGGCATGCGTAAACACTGGGCCGATAAGCTCCACAAAAGGTCCGCTGATATATAAACAGCGCCTTCTCCCCCCGTTAAGCAGAGGGAGAAAACACAAGATTGGCGGGGCTTTTTTTCTGCTTCTTTCCACACACTAAGCAACAAACACAATGGCTAGAACAAAGCAAACAGCAAGAAAGTCTACTGGTGGTAAGGCACCAAGAAAGCAGCTCGCCTCCAAGGCTGCAAGAAAGTCTGCACCAACCTCCGGTGGTGTCAAGAAGCCTCACAGATACAAGCCTGGTACCGTTGCCTTGAGAGAAATCAGAAGATTCCAAAAATCCACCGAGCTTTTGATTAGAAAGTTGCCTTTCCAAAGATTGGTGAGAGAAATCGCTCAAGATTTCAAGACCGATTTGAGATTCCAGTCCTCTGCCATCGGCGCCTTGCAGGAATCCGTCGAAGCTTACTTGGTTTCCCTTTTCGAAGACACCAACTTGTGCGCTATCCACGCCAAGAGAGTCACCATCCAAAAGAAGGACATCCAGTTGGCCAGAAGATTGAGAGGTGAGAGATCCTAGGTCTGATTATCCCATCTTCGCCCCCACAAATTGTATATTAGTTCTATAGTTTATTGGTAAGAGAAATAAACAGATTCGAAAAAAATGCTAGTTCACCAGAAAAGTTACGTAAGCATCAAGCATGTCCCTCTTCTGCCGTGTCTGTCTGCAGTGCTTGCTATATAAGTCGGGCATGTTTCTTGCTTCTGTGCCAAGTCCAGAGGGGATTGTTCTTTTGGCATTCTCTGGTTAATCAATATCACGGCTTCTTCAATCACACATGTCACTTGCAGCCTCCGACGTACAGCCTCCCTCAGCAGACACACCAAAGCAATTGGCAGCTCAGTGGGCCGTTTCGCCGGTCCCGGCGTGGGCCTTCTCTGCTGCTCTCTTGCTCTCTCCGGCTCTCAGACCGCAGTTCCCGCTCTTGAACAACCCGAACGCGGTGGGGACAGCAGCAGGGGGCGCATCGTCGCTGTTCAGATCCAAGGTCCCCGTCTCCGGATACCCGTCCAACGTCCAGGTGTTGGTGTTCTCCTCTTTTGTTGGGTTGGGCGGCTTCATGTGCTACGACAACGACCCGACGAACGGCGCAGCCGTCGCCGGGTGCTGGAGTCTTTTGTACTTCCTCTCCAACGTGAAACGTAGCATGTGGAATCTGAAGGTGTACCCGAAGGCCTTGACCAGTTTTGCATTGGTGAACTCTGCCCTCTACTCGGCAAAGTATCTCAACTTGATCTGACTCCTGCCCTTTGACGATATCTATATATTTACACTTGCTCCATCTGTAGTACTTTTACAATAATGATTATTTATTTGTGTTCTCCCCGCAGACTCACCACTGGATCGGCAACAGGCGATTCTGCACCGCAAAATCCTCTACCTCCTGCCCGTTGTACATCTCGATGAACTGCTGGTCAAGCGGCCTCTCCTTCGGGTACGCAAACTTCCGGTACTCGTCGAAAATCATGCTGTGGGACCACTTCTGTAGCTTACGGATGCAACCGACAATGCACCCTGTCCGGTGCTTCCCACGGTTGCAATGTAACAATATCGGTTGGTTCTCCGGACTTATCAAGATCTTCATCGCCTCAGTTACCAACTCTGGCTTGATCTTCACAAACGGCTCCTTGTTCCCACTGAGCCCAATCTGGTAAAATTTAATGCCGTTACTCTCGTTGAACTTCGTGTTCTCAATGGGGTACTCTTCGGGGATCAAGCACAATATCGACCGCAAGCCTAAACTCTTCAAGAACTGAAAATTTTCGATCCGGGGGAACGACGAGCGGTAGATCCCCTCACAGACTCGTGCAAAGTTCTCCGGCGGTACGTACATCCCAATGATGCTCTTGCTGAATCGTATTTTTCCCGAATCGTTCTCCGATCGTACAATATGTTTTGCTTTGAAATTCACCTTTCCTCCATTTCCTTCTCCGCCTTCTTCCTGCAAATGCTTCAAATATTCGTTCACCACGCCCTGATCCGTCGGTACATATCGGTCGTATGCTTCTTCGTCTTCTTCGCCCCCACCTGTGACGCCACCAATCCCACTGTCATCCTTTCTGTCGTTCAAGTAGTCTAAAATGTTACTCTCCTGGAGTGCATTGTAGTCGTGTTCACTCTTTTCCTGCCTCTCCTCATCCGCAAACTCGTGTTCGAGCATATTCACAATGGAGTAGTGTGCATCATGGCTGCTTAGACCGTCGACATCACCGTTACCAGTGCACTTCTGGTTGGCACGATCGGCATACCGGTAATCTTCCTTACTTTCATCCACACCTTGCTCGCTAACGGGGTCGAAATCGAAAATTTCTCCCTCCATGGCCTGCTTTGTATTAATAAAGAATAACAGCCGATCAGAATGTGATATTGCTGACAAACGTAGAACAAAACCGTCCTCAAAAAAGAGTAAAAACAGACTCCTCATGTTTTTTACTTGTTTCCCTGTAAATTCATTTTGCTGCCATCAAAAATCGCAACTCTTTTCTTCAACATCCGCGTAATTCGGTGCATACCACACACGTTTAGTTCACAGGCTTCCGGCACAACAACAGCAGAAGAGCCTGAGGAACTCTTGTTAGCACACATATATATCCAGCAACGACTAAGAGAATATCAACATGGTATGTGCAAAACCTTTTTGCCCTTTCGATTCTCACGACAAATACTAACGTTTCCTCCTGCTTCTATATCTGACAGTCGGCTCTTTTCAATTTTACATCTCTACTACAAGTACTGATCCTACTCATATGTACATCTACATACATCCACTCGATGTGGCCAGCAGTGCTCGACAAGAATAAGACAGGCTTATTGGGTCTATTCTGGAAGTGTGCACGTATCGGCGAGAGAATGTCTCCTTACGTGTGCATCTGCTGTATTATCATCGCTATCAATCAACTCATAAGCTGAAGGCTCCATCGTTTCTCCTTTGACTCTTTTGAAGGGATGAGACTAAAATATTTTATAAATGCTCTGTATAATCATGTTCACTCTAACCAATCTATTCTAACTAAACTCAGTGAGTTCACTCCCGCCATTGAGAAGACGGGCAACGTTGCCGGTTCCAACAATCGGTCCGAATCTCATTGCATCTAGTTTGCTGTACACAGAACGAACCATACAAAGGTTCAAATCAAGATCGTCCTCTTCATTGTCCTCCTCATCACTGTTATCCTCGTCTTCTTCGGTTGGATCGAGTTTGAGTTTGCTCTTTTCTGCGTCCACACGTAGTTTTTCGTTGGCTATGAATTCCAGAACCTGTTGGTAGAAGTCAGGATCAGAGGGAAGCTGGTAGAAAATAATATTTCTGACACCTTTGATATCGAACCGTTTGTAGAAATGTAGTCTCTCAGTATACAACATGATGGTAGCAGTGTTAGCCTTGTTTCTAAATAGTGCCCTGTTTCTAGTGAGTCGACTGTTGCTGGAGTATTCGTCTACGGCAACAAATGAAAGACTAGATTCATTGTTCAAATACTTTTTGACTCGGAGATAGTCAAAATAACTTGGAATGTAAATTAAGGTACCGTACTTGTAACTGCTTTTGTTTATGATTTGAGGTAAAACAACGTTTTTGAAGAAATCAAATCTCTTCAATGGCTCATCGGCAATCGACTTCTCATCAAAGTTGAACTTCATGAACACCTGGTTTAATCTTTCAAACTTGTTGATCAATCCGAGTCTGTAAAGTTTGTAATTCGTAGAATCGATGACACTCATCGATTCAACTGGTATATAGGACGTCGCACCAGAGAGGATATTTTTGGAACTTTTGACAAGAGACATCATTTCCGGGGTGGCATACTTGTTGAAACATATAAATTGGGTCAAATAGTCACTCTTTCCATTAATAGCCCACATACGGATTCTGGAGAAATCGACGTTGATGAATTCTTTTGGAGTCTGGTTCAAATGTCTCTTCAAAAGTTCAGTCACGTTGGACCAGTTTTGCATCATCATACCTTCAGCCTTGTCCAAGATGCAGACTTCGATCGAACTCAAGAAATTGTTTTTCATTCCTTCATTATTCTTATCATTCTTATCATTCTTTTTGGCACGGGTTTGAGCTTCAATTTTGTTGTACAACTTCAAAAGTCCAATAGGAGATGCAATTAATATATCAGACTGCTCTAATGGTGAATATAACTTTAATGTTTTCCGAGTGTATTTTATCCCCAGTACGAACAAATCTGATGTGTTTCCATCAAAATACTCCTCAAAATCTTTAGGCCTAGAATGGTAGACTCTGTCACTGATTTTGGTATCATCATAAAATTGCGTCTTGAATTTCCTCTTATTCTCCACATTTTCCATTTGTAGATTGTCAATTAGCTTGCTCACAACCTTATAAGCAAAATTTCTGCTTGGAAGCAAAATCAGCACTTTAGGTCTTGTGTATCCCTGATCTCTGTATTCAGGCTCTACTCCATAATTTTCTTCATCGTCGGCTCCACCTTCTTTGATACGTTTTTCATAAAGAGTTTTCTTTTCATTGTTATTCAAGACACGGTCTCTTGTTTTCATCAAGTGATTCATCGCATGAAGAAGATAATATTCCTGATATCTGCTTTTGATAGATTCATTGTTGAGATATTGAAAATTGACAGTCTCATAAGTTAACATAGATTCAATCAACTCGGTATCTAGACGTCCAATTTCACTCATTTCGTTGAACTTATCCTGAATTTTCTTTTTAACATTATGAAACTTCAATTTTTGCTGAAGGGTTTTTCCTGTCTTCTGTTTTTCTGCTAACAGAGGATCTATCTGTGGATACCCGTATCTATATTTCATGTATTTCTCACCTTGCTCCTCTTCATCAACTGCAATCTCTTCCTTGCTAAGCAACTTCAATCTTCTATCTTTCATTGGCAACGATTCATACTTATCTATGACTTTTGATATTTCCTCTTCTTGGTTGAAATGAAGGTTGAAGGAATCGTATTTGTTATGAACATCAATGTCGTCTTGTAGCTTGTCTTCTTCGTCAAGTAACTCCTCGTGTGCTTCTTCAAACTCGTCATTTTGATCTTCATCATCAGAACCAGAATCTGAATCTTCGTCATTCTGTTTTGTATCGGCGTTATCCTTGTCATCTTTCATGTTGCTCTTGACCTCTTCGGTATCGTGCTTGGATTCTAATAATGATATCAAAGCTGAGTACGCCATCTTATTTTCCTTTCTATTTATCCGTTTCGATGCAATGGTGGACTTTTTCACACCTCTATCAGAATCCTCATCGATGTCATCTTCTGAAATACCATCACTTTCCTCTTCATTGCTCAAAATGTCTTTGCTGTTTGATCCTTTGTCTTTTTTAAAATCCTTTCTCCGAGTTGTTCTGGTCACTGAACGCAGCTCTGCTCTTCCAAATTTGGACCTTTTTTGTCTTTTTATGGCAGAACTTGGTCCATAATTATCACCAGCAGTGGTCATGCTTATCGAATTGGTTACTGATGACTCTATTGACTGAGAGTTTTGGCATTGACCGTAGGTGATTATTTCAAAACGTTCCCTCTCAAAACGAAATATTTTTTTAAATCCTAAAAAAAAAAAATCAAATTTTTTCTTTGCCGGACAAGGGATTTATCTTCTCTATAATCTTGACTATATCTGATTTCTTTTACTTAATGGCCAGCTCTGAATTTACGTATTAGTATATCAGAGCTTTGTTGAAACTGCTCAATATAGCACTTTATGCAGAATAATCGAGCGCCTTCTGTCGACTCTCCAAGGGAGGAGGGGTCCCAGAGGCAACAACCTCCTCTGCCCGCAGAGGCTCTAAAACAGCAATCGTCACGAACTCCATCGAGATCCTCTTCATCCACGAGCCTGAGATCTAACTTTTCCAATTCTACCAGTTTTTACAAAGCAAATGATGCTTTAGTAAGATGTGTCCGTGTGCTTTTTTCTACAATCTACTTGATTTATATCATATTGACTGTCCCATTGAGTTTTGAAGTTGGTGGTCTGAACTGTGGATTGAGTTATTCTCTGACAATATTGATCCTATATTTCTGTTTGGCAACGTTAAGAGTTTTGAAGTATCACAGATTCATCTCCAGCTTTTTATACTACCTTCAACACTTACTCTTGCCTACATTACTATCATTCTTCCTAACAATTTTCAATAACACTCTCTCAGATTCAAACTCTGAAATTATCGAGTTATCTTCACGTTCCATTTTTCACAAAATATGGTGGAAATATATAATCCAATTTTGGAAATTCTTTTTGATCAACTCTACTCCATTGTTCACAATACTGGAGGGATTTTGCTCACTTTTGTCAGTTCAAGCAATAGGCCAATTGTTCAAGTACTTCATCAAAAATAAATCCGATATCTGGTCAATTTTGAATTTGGTATTAAGTTCATGCATATTATCTGCGAGTATTTATTTTGCAGGAAAGATCTATGTGTCACCATTAATAGATTTAGAGAACGTCGGTTTGATAAGTGCTTCATTGTTGGGATCTGTCTTTACTTTAACAATTTTAATTACATTTTATGCAATCTATTTCAACAGGGCAACAACACTTGAAAGCTCTTTAATGGTGGCTTATATTGTAAAATGCTGTTATGAGCTATTTCCTGAACTATCAAAAAATAATATAAGCTCTCTGTTCAAGTTTGTATTCAACGAGTTCAAAAAAATCGATAATCAGGCCAAACGGTCGTTGACTTTAAACAAGGAAAATATAAGACTCTCGATCATCCTGAATTACTTCAGGTCCAGTAGGGTGGTTAAGTTTTGGAACAGTTATTGGTCGAATGATGAAATTGCTGACATATCAAGCAATATTGCTACCCGCTTTCCAAAACTCGTTGAAAAAAGTGTAGAATTCTTCAAAATTACGGAAAATTTTGGTAAAATCCTATTTGACTTCATTATTGAACATTTCCCTAGATCATTTGAACCACTTTGGGACTTCTTGAAAATCTCAATAAACAATCTTACCTTCTCAATTTTGATTCAATTGGCTTACAGAATTACTGTTTTTTTTGCAGCTACTAAAATTATACCTATTTTATCTCCAATGAACAAAATATCTAAAACTTCCCCAAACACACAGCAGTCCACCTCCAGTCGACTTATTTACTTATATTCACCTTGCATTATTATTGCTGTTTATACAAACTTGATGATCCAGTATAATTATGAAATTGACAAAGAGACTCACCTTTTTACTTGGATACATAACAAAGCTTTTGAACTAATTTTTTCTTCGGCGGCTTCCAAAGGACGCAGTACTTTTCTGACCACAGCAAGTGCTGCAACTTCTACTTTATCATCAGTCTCAACAGCAACAGGTCCATTATCGATGGCAAATTCATTTTCCTCTACAGTCTCTTCATCACTTCCAAGTTCTATTTTTTCATCGATCCATTCATGGCAGTTTTGGAACTGGATCAATATATTTGCTGTCTTGCTCTTATACTTTTCTGAGTTGGTCAGCTTTGACCCTGAAGACAGTGCGCTGACAGACCATTGGAACTGAAGACATCAGTCCATGCGCACAATGTTTGCCTTGTTAACATCGGCTATCATTCCTTCAGTTCTCTTACCAAATCTTTATATTTATTTTTATTCCACTTTAGCTAGAGCTGGGCTTCTACTTTATTTTTCATTTTCTTTGTTTCTTTTCGTCCTTCTTTCTTTCTGTACAATACTTTTATTATTATATGTAAATTACGAATCTCATCGAATTTAATTTATATACAAGAGGTTACTTTTGAGCATAGTGCTTCTTTAACCTTCGATCAGCTCGATCCATTCATTTATGTCTGCCACATAATCTTGGTCATTCAACCTGAACGCTAAAACTTTTGCCCTCTTGAAGTACTTCAACGCATCAGAGGGGTAACCCGTTTGGTAGCTAATCATTCCCAGGGAGGCAGCAGAAACCATTTCCGACTTGTCTAAAGCTGGCTTGAACATAGCCTCCCACTGTCCTATATCTTGACCTAGATGATTTGCTTTAATTATCCTTTCTTGTTTTTTCATAGTATCGCATAAAACCAAAACTTTCAGAAATATTCTCTTTGACTCAGATACAGTCGTGTTCAAGACAAAGTCTTTCAATTCAGGGGATGACAAGTTCACCTTTACCGGCTCACTATCTTGGATGATCTCAATCTCTTTCCCCTTTGGGAAATCTCTACTGATAGTCTGGTATGTCATTTGGAGAGCAATACCTAGTTTAGTCAATGTTAGAGTCAATCTCGAAGGATGGTCGAAACATCTTTGGATTATTATCGAGTTGCTCGTCAAATTCGAGATAGCAGCACTCAAATCGTTTGCCTCGATGCTCAAATTAGCGTATAAATCTTTTGCATTAATCAGAACTCGAGAAAAGACAGGCCACGCCTTGACATGTAAACCCAATATCTTATTTTCTGGTGTTTGCTCAGTGGTAAAAAGAGGTAATTCAATCGGAGTTTTAGCTTGTTGCTTTATGATTTTTTCCTGTTCAGCCTCCGGTAAGTGGGCAATAGTTTTCTCCAGATCAGCGGTGATCAAGTCAAGAACGTTTCTATTGTTGATATCATTCAAGACAGACAGGAAGGGTGGATAAGCCTCAATAACTCTTTTCTGAGCTTCCACAATGTGGAACATCAATGTTTCTCTAGCAAGATCAACATCTTTGGCTGGCAATAGGTAAGCATATCTAATTGCAATCGTCAATGATCTCAAAATTGCAAAGTCGTATGAGATCTCATCGACCAAAATATCAAAGTCTTCTCTATGGGTAAACGCATTCAGGTAAGCATCTGACAACTCTTTGTATATAAGCAAAGCCTTATCAAATTTCTTCTCGTGTTCAAATAACTCTGCAATTCTCACCGAGCAAGAGGTGTAACAGGGAGATATATGCTCAAGGCCCTCAGAATCCAATTGTTTGAGAGCATCGATGTAATGGCGAATGGCATCATCAATCTTATTGTGTGTTTCTGCTTCAATGGCTTTCTCAATATGCTCCAAAGTTTCCTCGGAGACATACTCAGTGTTTCCGGCGAAGAGGAGATTATATAGATCTGCGCCTGTGAAAAGCACTGCAACTACCACCATGAAAGTAAAGGTATAGATTTCAGTTCTAAACTGTTTAATTACTTTCTCAGATTCATTTCGCTGATTGTTCTTCTGGCCCTGACCTGGAGTTTGTGGTGCTGAAGTGGCACCTGGGGTAGGTGTGAATGGCTGAGGCGGGACATCTGACTGGAAGAAGACCGGAGGAGTAGTAGGAGAACCAGCAGGAGGCAGAATAGAAGTAGCTTTGGTCACTGGCTCCTGCAGTTTTGAAGCTCCGTTAACAGACTCGGATTGAAATTGATTCAGAGCTGGTTGTTTGGATAGGTCATTAGGCTTTGCATCACTAAAAAGTCTTCTGGACGTTGCCAGGAAATTGCGTTGGCACCTTCTTATAGGGAGTCTTGTAGCTCGTAAAAACATTGCTGGACCACTGTTCCAAACCGATTTAGGTGAAAGAGTGTGTGTGTGATTACCTACTGCTGAAGAGAAATGCTCAAAAACTAGGGCCTTGATGTTTCTGAGGCCAGCGGTGGATCCGGTTCACGCAAATCCTGGCTAACGCGGAAGGTGGTTGGGGAGGATGGAGGAGGGGAGCAGTTATGGGGTCGGTTATCGGCATCCAGATTGAGGGCTAGAAGTTAAAGAACCACTCGGAATTTATATTTGGTGGTAACGTCTACTATGTGTGGTCGTTATGCTTTGCCACTTGCTCCGGACACGCTACCGGAGTGGTTCGCCAGACAAAATGTGCCCCTGGATAACGTTGAGTATGCGGAGAAACGGACTGAGCATAGATACAACATCGGACCTACTGCCTATGCACCTGTGTACATGAAGAAGGAAGACGACCAGTTAGAATCCAGTGACATCAAAGGAAGAGTTGAGTACATGAGGTGGGGGCTTGTGCCTTCGTGGGTCACCAAAACTAGTGATTTGAAAAAGTCTGGCTACTCCACGTTCAACGCTAGGTTCGAAAATCTTACCAGCAACCGGATGTGGAAGGGAAACTTGTCACACCGTTGTGTGGTTCCAATACTAGGTTACTATGAATGGCAGCAGGACTTCAAAAAGGAAGGATCCAATAAAAACAAGAAAACCCCATACTACATAAAAAGAAGAGACGGAGAGCTAATGTTTCTTGCAGGATTGTACCACCACGGCAAAATCGAAGAAGACCAGGATACTGGGAAGGATGGCACGGGTGAGAAAACCAGTAAGAAGGAGGGTAAAAGGGAGGTTATGGGCTCATACACGATCATCACGCGAGATGCGCCAAAGATGTTGAAATGGCTCCACAGCCGGATGCCCGTTGTCCTTCGTCCACAAGACGAAGCATTTACTAAATGGCTCGATGGAGAAGGAACCAGCGATGAAGATTTTGACAAACTGTTAAAGAAGTACGAACACGAGGAGGACTTGGAGTGGTATCCTGTTGACCCGGCCGTCGGGAACAGCCGGACAGACAGCGAGAAGTACGTAAAACCCTGGAGGAAGAAAGAACCACTGATGGGCTTCTTCAAGCCCAAGCAGGCGGTCAAACGGGAGCGTTCCGACGATCGCAAAGACAAGGATACTCCGAGAACTGGACAGCAGACACATAAGAAGATCAAAATTGAGGAGGAGGAGGAGGGTACGTGACGGGGGGGTCTCGCTTTTGAATTTTTTTTTATTTTTGAACTTTTTTTCTTCGTTGCAAAATTTTTTGATGCTTTACAAGCTAGAGATGTTTCTGGGCCTTGGGTTGAACAGAGGAAGGGTATCGGCAGAGAAAAGCAACTGCAGTACAGAAACAAGGTTGCCAATTAACATAGAGAGATGTCTGCACCAAGAGAGAGAGTCGTCACGGTGAGAAACCCGTCAGTACCGACTCAGATTTCGCCCGAACAGAAGTTCTGGAAAGGCTTTGTGAACTCCCAGCTCGTGAAGGAACACAATGCAATCACACACATACACTTCGATCCTAACAGCCCACACGATTTTGCGGTTACGTCTTCTACAAGAGTGCAGGTGTTTTCATCAAAGACCAGGAAGGTGGTGAAAAACTTTACCAGGTTCAAAGATACCGTCTACTGTGGTGAGTTCAGAAATGACGGAAAGCTTCTGGTAGCCGGTGATGCCTCCGGGTTGGTCCAAATTTTCGATGCTCATCATCCAAGGACTTTGCTAGTTACAATTACCCCAAGCTCGCACCCAACTCACATCACCAAGTTCCATCCTACGATTAACACCCAGCTCTTGACCTGCTCGGATGACCGTGTGGCCAGACTTTACGATATTTCCCAGTCTGCAAAACCCATAATTGCCTTCAGCAATCATGATGACTATATCAGATCGGGCATGTTTATACCTACCTCACCAAACCTCATTGCCACAGGTTGTTACGACAACAACATCAGATTGTTTGACGTCAGAGTAGGCGGGAACGATCCCATAGTGAAGTTCAACCAACAATCTCCAGTGGAGGACATGCTTTCCCTCACGCCTACAAATATCTTATCCGCTGGTGAAGGTGTGGTGAAGTACTGGGATTTGGTTGCAGGAAAGTTGTCTAGAACGTTGCATAATTTCAACAAAACTGTCACCTGCTTGAGTGATGCCGGAGAAAGAGGTATCTTGGTCGGTTCTATCGATGGACATGTCAAGGCATTCGATACCAGCACCCCAAACTGGGACGTCAAATTTGGATGGAAGTTCGGGTCGGGCGTGCTAAGCTGTGGTGTGTCTCCGGACTTCAAGCATCTTGTGGTTGGCCTAAACTCGGGATTGTTGACAATCAGAACGAGGAAAACCAGCAACGATAACATATCATCTACAACAGCCACAAGTAACAACCTCAGGTTCAAGAGCGACAGATCCCACGGTTTCGCAAGATTCATGCGTGGGTCCGATTTCAAGGGAGAAGGAGAACACCACATCATAGACGAAAAAGTCAACCACAAAAAACTCAGATCTTTCGAAAGAGACTTAAATGGGTTCCGCTGGTCTGACGCTCTCAACAACGCTTTGATAGAGGGACTAGACATTGAGGCAACTATCACGTGTCTCGAGGAGCTAAAAAAGAAAGGTAAGGTCCGTATAGCTTTGGCCAACAGAGACGAAACGTCCCTCGAACCGCTCCTAACGTGGTGCCTGAAGTTCATAGACGACCCTAGAAACGTGAGTATAATTGCGGATTATGTGATCTGTATCTTGGAGATGTACGACGACCTCATCTCGAGAAAGCCTGTGTTGGAGGAGTTGATTCTCAACCTCCAGAAGAGGGTGGAAGTGGAAATCAAGAAGGCCCAGGATGCCGAACGTATAATCGGCATGCTCGAACTACTCAGCGCATGATGTCTACTTTTCCGCTCTTTTTCCTACTACGTCTGTAAAATGTACAAAATCTTTAATGCATGTTCTCCCCTCTATGCAGGCCAAACACCACACCCTGACGTCCCTACTGTCCCCCTGACTTCCCTGTGACATACGCTGGCCACACAAGCCGTATCGGCTCGGGCCAAAGTCTTGATAAGGGTTAGGACCGAAAATGGTAGCCGAGCTACGCATGTTACCGAAACTTACCGAAACTTACCGACTTTCAACTATAAAAGGCATCACTATTTTGACCAGGAAGGAGTTGATGTCTATTTCCATTGGAATATCATTAGCGTTTGTATACGACTATTCCGACAAACTAAAGAAATTTTTGTTGAATTTATAACGCTTGCCAAGAAAAAAAATCTGTCATGACATTTACTTACAGTGCACTATCTGCAGCGATTATCGGTCTCGGAGTTGGACTAGGGTTGGCGTACCACCACTTGGAAAAAATCGTCATAATGACCATAGTGGGTGAGGTGCCACCGGAAGTGAAGAGGATGATCAAACAAAAGACATCACTTGATTACGTATGCCAATCTTATCGTATGCGAATTCCAAAGGGTGTTATTGCAACTCCGACAGCGTTAAGGGATGCAATGTTCGAATCCTGGGTAATGATACCGGAACGGTTTGTGCTTTGGATGGTGCTACCAGAATACAAGCCTTTACCAATTAAGAAAGGGGTGCCTCTTTTCGGGGTATTTGACGTTATGGCTGAAGATAGTGACAAGTGCGTACTCCATTGGAAGTTTGAAGGATCAGGCATGGGGGGATTGCATACCTTCTCCACGGCTGACCATATTGCAAAATTTGACACCATTTTGTGGTCTGCAAAGAAGCCGCCTTTTATTCTCATGAAGTTCCACAACATATACTCGAGAATTCTTCTTTTCACATCAGTTTGGTCGCTAAAGCTAGCACAGAGGGTGAAGTGAGGCGTATAGTAAGTAAAAATTACACAGACATACATATAAACTGAAGCAACGTTTGTATTTTGATAATATACTGCATCAGATAAAGATTATTATCTCCTGCGTTTGAAACGACCCCTATTGATCTTTAGACGCACAAAGTTGTTGGATAGAGGGTGTCTACCTTTACTCTTAGACTTCCCAACGTTGAGCTCCTTCTCCAGCTGTTTGACGTCTTTACGAACGTATTCCTCCTCACCTTCGGCGAAATCATCGTCATCGTCACTTCCTCCTCCTTTATCTAGACCCACGTCTAAATTCTCTGCTGGCCTTTTGCCAAATGCAAGTGCATGAATGTCTATCTCTGCAAGCTCATCCTTGAGATCAAGCTTGTCTGTATGCAACTTGGCCCTTCTTGTTGAGCGCTTGACAGTTTTCATTTTCTTTCTTAGCTTGAAATGTGGATCAAAAACATTCTCTATCTCTTCCTCTTGCTCATCTGTCGCCACAGAAAGGCCATTGGGATTTGGTTCTACGAGCGTGTTGTCTTCACTGTTGTCGTCAATCACCGGCGACGCATCTTTGCTTTCGCTGGTCCCTTCACGAACTGCTTCTTTTTCTTGCCTCAAGGTTTCAGCCCTGGAAACTTCATTTTCCCTCATATTTTTGGCTAAGTCTTCATCGTCTTCCACCAATTCCTCCAAATCCGTCAAGTTTCTGCGTAGCCCAACGAGATCTTTATGGAGATCAAACAAACTCCGTCCCATCTTCTTGATTATAGGACTTGGCTCAACGTTGAAATAATCAACACTCTCGTCTAGGTCTGGTAAAGTCACAACATCGAGATCTGCTTCGTCGTCGCTCAACATTACGTTATCATCGCCTGTGTCTTCTTCAAGATCGTCGTCAAGCTCGTCATCACTCCATTCATCGCCTATGATGATCTCATCGATATTTTTCAAGCTTGTAGATTGTGTTCGAAGGTATCTTGGCGTTTCGTTAATACTCTGCAGACTAACGGTACTTTCACCTCGTACGGGGGTAGTATTGACATCGTCAAATGTCAACTTTCTTGACGAAGAAGCAAGATAGCTTATTACATGTTGACCCTGGCGTACATCGTGGTAAGATGCTGGTTTTGAAGGCGTTCTAAAGACATCCTGGTCAGCTATACTGTTGTCACCTGCAATAATGTGATCTTCTAGTTTAGAACCTGGTAGAATGTTTTTGAGAGGAGAGGCCAAAAACTGTTCCGGAGACGTTTGAATGTCAAAAATCGTCAAAACACGCCCATTAAGTTGTGGGGTGGGACCTACTTCAGTGACAAGATCATTTTCTTCAGTTTCTTCTGCCTCACTGATATCAACATTCACCGGCTTCTGGTTCTCGCTACCATTTTCGCCAGCACTATCCACGACCAGGTTGGGTTTCTCTCGATATTCTCGATTTACTGACTCAATCTCCATTTTGATATTTCCTTTTTTCTCTGTCGTTTCTGCTTTCTGCTTCTGCTTCCGTAACTTCTCCATTTTATACCCGAGTAGTTCATAGTATGCGTCGATCTGCGTTTTTACCTTTGAGTTTCCGCAATTTTCGCCAACTTCTGTTGGATTTCCGTCAACAAAACGGATAAGCGTTCTAAGCTTTTTGTAGATAAGGAGCTTACGTTCAATGGTACTCCCTTTTTTCACAGATTCCCCTGAATACGACTTCAACTGTGTTTTCAAATAATGTGCATATTTTTTAAGTGATTTATATTTGTCAATCAAAGAAAGCCTGCAACCTTCACTACCACTGTCACCATCTTCACCATCATTCTTCATGCCGCCTTTCGACAAAATGCTACTGTAACTTTAAAATGGGTGAAGTATACCGAAGAAAGTTGTATCCCTATGCATTTTGACGTGTCGGCCTTCACTACTGCTTTTCGGAGACGGTATTTTTCTATTTTTCTCTTGTATCGCGTATCACACATATTATGAACAAAAAATACAGTTTATAGAGTTTTTATTAGTGTTGTAGTTACAAAAAAGTAGAATAGAAAGGGAGCAAGCGGGTATAAAAAACGTACTATGTGTGGTATAGCTAGGAAAAGACCTAGTTCCAGTCACGTCCACCGTGCATCTGTTCGACGTTGTTGCTTGGCGAGTAGGCGGCGGTGATCTTGTCGGAACTTTTGTCCAAGTAGGCCAACTCATCCACCATGAACTCGTTACACATCTTGTCTGTATCCTTGCCCTCGAAGGCCGGAAGTTTCACCTTCAACTCACAGAGGTAGTGGTTCATCACATTCCACAGGAAACGCTCCAAATCAAATTTGATACGAGGGAAATCTTCTGCCAAATTACGGATCTTCTTCCCTTCGAGATTTTCGGTCCATTTTTCATCCATGATCTTGTATGGATTAAGCTTAGGATCGTGCACGTGGTAGAAAATAGGCTCACAAACGTCTGGTGTGAACACGTCAGAATAATATTTGTTGTAGTCGTAAACGAACTTTTCACCTTGAGATTCCATGTCCTGCCTGAGCTTGGTGTGAACGTTTTGCAACATTTCGTAGTCTAGAAGAGGATTGTATTGGACAATCGTCGAGTGTTCATAGTTCTGGATATTGTTGAACCAACCGAAGAATCTTTCTGGCTTCTTGTAAACCTGGTAGTACTTCTTGTTGTAGAAGTTGGCAGCTGCTACGAAAGTTTCCTTGTCACCTTCACCTGCACCACCCTGAGACAACAATGGATAGTATCCGTAAGGTCCATCGTAGTTGTAGTAGAGAGCTAAGATGAGGGATTTGAAATGCTCCTTTTTATTGATGAGCATTTCACCGGACTCAGTAGTCCAGTCAGGAATAGTGCCTGCACGATCATGGTAGGTGACGGCTGTGGAAACATCGTCCTCAGGTTTGTAGTTCAAAAACTCAGGGTTGACAAAGAAGTCATTCAAGTGTCTGATAGGAACCATGCCGACCTCTGTACCCCTGATCTCGTAGAACAGCGGGGAGGTGGTTCTACGCCAGAAATCTGGCCACGTGATCATTTTGTAGTTTTCATAAAGCTCGGACTCAAACAAGACGTCTGGGTTCGTCACTGCATAGGTATCGGAATCTAACAAAAATGCATTTTCAAACGAGGAGGCTAACAAAGCAAACGCCTTGTACTGGTAACCTTCAACTTGGAAATTTTTCAAACCTTCAGAACCGAAAACACGATGCATCTCGATACACTTGGCATTCAATTGAGGTAAGATTTTCTCACAGTATTGGTAGTCGTAATCGTTTTCATTGGGGAGAAAAATTTCCACTGGTAAAGTAGAACCGATCTTTCTTAATGTCTCGATACCCAAAAGAGCATACCATGAATAGAGACCACCACCAACGGCAACGTAACCGTTACCGCTATAGAAGTTAGGAACAATATCTGGAATACCATTCACGACATTTTCGTGTTTCATTTTCAGATCATCAATGAAGTTTTGTGGGAAATCAAAAAACGAATAAAGCTGCTGTTCAGACAAGGTCTCGACTGCATCCTCGTAGAAAAGCACATTGTCAATTACGGGCTTACCGTTTTCCAATGTCATTCTCCGCTTCAACGGGAAGGACAGGTGGTTCCGGGAAATCAACTCCAAGATGTGGGAAAAGAAATTTTGAAAAGTGATGTCACCCTTGATGAAATCGTCTGTCTTGATCTTTGAGAACGATTCCTCATCTGGGATCAGAGAGTCCGACAATGGAATCGTTCTGTCCTTATCTGCCGGATTTGACTTCAGGTTCTCCTTGCTCTCCAAGTTCTCCTTCACCTCCAGGTCCTCCAATTCAGACAACTTGTTCTTCAACTGCAACACGTTCAGCTTCGGGTCGGCCATGTTCCCTGTCGAGCCCAAATTCAAGATCCCATCGTGCTCCTTCGTGAGATAGAGCTTCTTCAACTCCTCTGCGTCGTTGAGCAAGGCTTCGGACTCGTCGTTGACCTGATCCAAGAGTTCTGACTCCTTCTTCTCGGTCTGCTCTTCTGCCTTCTTTGTCTCTTCTGTCAACCGGTTAAAGTACTTGTTCACTGCGTCGATGTCGAATAGGGCTCCTATCAAATTTTCTTCGCCGGATGAGCCGCCATCTTTGTTGCCACTCCCTTGTTCGAGGCTGCCTTTTGCTTTTAACAACAACGCTAGGCTCTCTGGATCCTTCCTGCCGCTGCTACTCACAAAGAGGGAGTAGACAGCCACGGAGACCGTCACAAGGAACGCTAGCATGATCAGCACTCTGCGACGTCTGCGCTTGAATCTCAGCCCGACGCCTGGGGCTGCGCCAGCGGTACCTAGGCCTGCAGTCTGTGCCAACGGCATGTCTGACACTTTCTCCACTGCCATAGTTGTGTGCTTCGATACCACGCTGTACTCTAGTGGAACTCTGTACCCCTTCTCCGGCCCGTCTCGTCCCCTCAGGCACTAGCCAAACAACTTCACCACCACCGCCAGCCGCCTCCAAAAGCGGACCGCTTGCTCTTTTCCTCGCGTATGCTTCCCGCGAGAACGGCCAGTTTTGCCTGGCCTGTTGTCTGCGGAGAGCCTGCAGGGCAGAGCTTGCGGGACCCGAATGCTGCTACAACAGAGGAATCTACAGACAAGTGGCCTGCAGAAATCGAGCGTAAGAGCAGAGAGAAACCCACCACGGAGAATAGAAAAAAGGAGGAAAGGAAAGCCTGCAAGAGAGACAAGACAGAGAGACAGACTGATATGGGAAATCTCAGATACGTGTTGCTGACGACGCTCGTGGTATTCACGGTGCTCAACATCCTCTCTGTGAACCTGTTCAATGCACCGAAGTACGACGCCAAGATCCAGAATGCATTCGTGGAGGCAGAGGAGTTGCGTTCGAAAGGAATGACGAAGGACGGCCGCCCGGGTGAGGACCAGAAGAACAAGCCGATCAGAGACCACAACGGGAACCTCATGACGAAGCCTAGGGCGAAGGACATCTATTCGCTGTCGACCACACTCGACCGGTTGCTATACAATTTCCCGTACAACGTGGAGGATGACGTGGAGCTCAACATTTTCCAGTTGTGGAAGACCGTGGACCCGGATCCAGAGTCTGAGGGCTCACTGCCACAGGAATGCACGCCGCTAGTGCAGAGATGGAGGGATGCCAACCCCGATCATGAGCACAACCTTTTGTCCATTGCCGATGCCGAGGACGCTGTGGCTGACTTGTTGAGACCGACCGTGCCCGAAGTGGTAGATGCCTTGCGGATGCTTCCCCACCCGAGACTGAAGTTTGAGTTCTTGAAGTACATCTTACTCTACCTGCATGGAGGTGTCTATGCTGACGTGGACACAATCAACGTTAAGCCGATAAAGTATTGGTACAAGTTATCGATGCTCTCTACCAAAGTCTGGCTTGGTATTGACTCCGACCTGAACGATCCGAGCTGGGCGGAGCACTACGTGCGTCGCCTTTCCTTCAACAACAACATCATGCGCAGCAAAGCACACCACCCGCTGTTTGCCAGGCTCATTGCAAGAATCACCTTCATTATTTTCACCCAGAAGAGCATGATCGAATCGATTGACTGGATTGCTGAATATAACAACGTCGACGCTTCGGGCTCCCCATTGGTGCAGTTCACGGGCACATCAATATTGACGGATACTGCATTCGAATACATGAACAATATAGAGAACTACGCGTTCTTTACATCCCTGAAAAACAAGAACTACGGTAAGGAAAACGCAGTGTTGACCAAGCAAACTTTCGGTCCGGAAGTGGACAAGTCTCAGCGATTCTCCTACAAAAAGTTCACCCTCTTGAGCAGTCCGGTGCAGGTTTGTGACATGGCGATTCTGCCGAAGATAAGTTTCACCGGCCACGACTCTGCTGAAGTCGACTACTTTGACGACGAAAACGAAAAGAGAGGTTACGAGAAATACTACTACGGAAGAAGCAAGGACATCACAGAGTGGTCGCCGAAGAGACTCCGTCTAGACTCGAACTGATCCGTTCTCCTTCATCTCTTTTACATATTCTATATAATCGTCGTAAGTGACAAAAGTTCACATTGTACCTGTAAAGCCCACCCTCATTTCATAATTTGAACGTCCTTTCCTTCAGTTCAAGGGAGGAAAAAAAAATTCATTTTATTTTATTTTATTTTATTTCATATTGTTTCATTTATCTTACACAGGTTTGCCATGCACGTGGGGTTCAACCATCTTCAGGTGGACCTTTCGACAATCTTCGTGTTTTGGACCTACCGCTGCCACTCTGAAATCAATGCACGATGCAGTCTCAGAGCATAACCTCAGACATCTCGAGACATTTGTCTTCTCTCAGAATGAATACCTCACGGCGAAATACGGCATCTTCGAACTCCGGCTTGCCGTCGAAGGAGTCATTGGTGCCTCCGCCTTCTGCACATGAGGAAACAAAGGAGCCGAATGATTTAGAAGTTACTGATGTTACAGAGATAGTGAACAAACAGATCAATCTATTTGATCCGCTGGATCCGGACTCCTTTCCCCCGGATCTTATTTCCCCTGGATTAGACATGATCAGGGTTACTCGTCGAAAAAGAGTACGGCGTACTTTCAAATTGACATTACCATCTTTGTTTTTAACATGGAACTCGAAATCAAAATCGAAGGTTGAAGTAGATAAAATCCAAAGTATCCGTGTAGGGGAAGATGCTAGGAATTACAGAGAAGAGTTCAACGTATCAAAAGAGTTTAACAAGCTATGGATCACGGTGATTTACATCTCCTCAAAATCTTCCAACTCCTCACCTTCACTATGTAACGATTTGAAAGCACTGCATATGATTGCCACAACAAAGAGGAACTACGATATCATGGTCAAAACTCTAACGTTACTCTCCCAATGGTCTAGAGAGCAGGAAAGTTTAATAAGCTGTGCAGATGTTCACAAATTTTCAAAGATAAAGTGGGACAACAAAACGAGAAAGTCTGACCGTCAAACATTATCCTTTGACGATGTTATAAAGCTTATCACGGAGCTACATGTGTATATGGATGTTTCATATCTACGGCTATATTTTGACCAATGCGACACAAACAAGAAGAATGCTTTAGATTTTCCGCAATTCCAGAATTTCGTTTCGAAACTTAGAAGCAGACCAGAGTTTGGTGCCATTTTTCATGAATTAAATATTCAACATGGCAGAATGTTACTTTCTGACTTTAGGAAATTTATCAGGGAAACTCAAAATGAGTTGTCGTACGATGATACCCTAATCGACGATTTATTCTTGAAGTTTTCCCACGATAATAGTCTCGATTCATACATGACACCGTCTGAATTTTCATATTACATGAATAGTCCATACACAACACCACTAATCAATGAAGAAATATCAGATCCAAGCTACTACTCTCACCCATTGACTGATTATTTTATTTCCTCCTCTCACAATACCTATCTTTTGGGTAAACAATTCCATGGTAATTCTTCTATTGAGGGATACATTCATGCCCTACAGAGGGGTTGCAGATGTATTGAAATTGACGTATGGGATGGAAATTCCCCAGGTACAAAGGAATTCCATCCCATTGTAACACATGGCCACACTTTGACAAACTCAATCGAATTCAAGCTAGTAATTGATATCATCCGCAAATATGCATTCATTACTACTCCCTACCCCTTGATCATATCCCTAGAAATAAAGTGTTCTCAAGAGTCTCAACTCAAATGCGTTTCAATAATGAAGTCGATTTTCGGAGATATGCTTGTTTTGCATCCTTTGAATACCGATAGCGTGATTCCTTCCCCTAACGAGCTGCGACATAAGATTTTAGTAAAAGTTAAGAAGTCGAAATCAACTACAATTGTTGAACCCCAAGGATCTCCACATAGCCTCCATTCATCATTTTCGACATCCTCAACTCAAAGTGATGATATCAACCCAAATCATACCGAAAATAATTACGATGAAGAAGGTATCACCCGACGTGAAAATTCAAGTTTCAAAAAGATGGTACCCAGACCTGCAACAAAAACAATAATAGTACCAGAACTAACTTCACTGGCTCCTTATTTTGTTGGGATCAAGTTTAGAAATTTTTCGCTTCCTGAATCGAAGACTTTCAATCACGTATTTTCTTTTAGTGATCGTAGCTTGTCACTTTTATTGAAGGATAAAACCAAACTTGTTTCAATTCTAAAACATAATCGACGTGGAATGATGAGGGTTTATCCTTCCGTTGTAAGGTTTCGCTCAGATAATTTCAATCCTATCACTTTTTGGGAAGTCGGGTGTCAGATGGCTGCTACAAATTGGCAGATTTGGGATTGTGGTGAAGAGTTGAGTGAATCTTTATTTGCGAGTGTGCGTTCAGGAAAAGAGTCAGGTTTAGGTTACAGTGGTTATCGTTTGAAACCTAAAACCTTGAGAAACCTAGATTCAAACACCAGTGCTTACGATAAAGAGAAGCTCAAAACTCAGAATTTGGGCTCTTTGGTTTTCGAGAAAGAACGTTTCTTTGACATTTCTATTATTTCTGGCCAACAGTTACCCAAACCACAGGATTTTGGGAACACCGGCTCTAACGGATACACACCTTGGGTAGAAATCGAGGTTTACAATGTACAACCCGTACATGCTGAAATTGTTCATCTTCATAGATATGATAGAGCTAGTACATTAGACGAAGAAAAAGATGATATAGAAGAAGAAGAAGAAGAAGAAGAAGAAGAAAACGAAGGAGAAGGAGAAGGAGAAGGGGACGAAAACGAAAGAGAAGAAGAAGAAGAAGACGTCGAGGATGGAAAGGATGAGGAGGGGAAAGAGGGAAAATATGCACGATTCAATGAAAGGGAGCTTATTGTCCGCAATGACTCAGACGACAAGGAAATCTCAAGTATTTTGAAAGCGGGAAGCGTGAAGTTGAATCATATTGAAGCATTGCCTTCCAATCCTCACCACAATGTTCTTTTCAAAACTAGACTTGCTGAAAACCCCGGCGACGCTTTCAGCCCAAAATGGAACGCATCTTGCAGGCTAGCCTATCTCACAAACGAGAACGAGTTAGCTTTTATCAGGATAGCTGTCAAGACTATGCGCACAAATAAGACCAAGGCTGGGGTGATAGGAAAGGTTGGTAATGCAGTTGTGAAAAACAACAACAGTGAGTACACCATTGGTAGTTGGTGCTGCAAAATAGGTGATTTAAAACAAGGATATAGGCATATCCGTTTGGGAGATAACAAAGGGGAAGAATTAATATATTCCAGTTTATTTATTAAAATTACAACAAAATGAATTTATAATCCTCATGTACATAGGTCTAGTTATAAAATTATGATATTTAAAAATAGGACATGATGTCATCGTCATCTTTCGCCTGCACTGGCTCTTGGGTGAATTCTTTTGGCTTGCCCGCAAGTAGTTCTCTACGAATCTCTGGTCCTATTTCACGGTGTCCACGTTGTCTGATTACTTCCATCAAAAAGTCCCTTTGATCATCTGTGATATCATCCTTATATCTTTGTGCGAATGCGAGAAGAGCTTTGTGCCAGACTAGAGGAAGTGGAGGTGCTTCTTGTAATTTTCTTTGTTGCGTAATATCAATGTTTGCTTCATCCATCATGTCGTCCACTTCGTTGTCTATGGTGAACTTGGACTTGTTATCCGTTATGATACGAAATCTCATGAAATAGAAAACCAGGTCATCTATCGTTTGATATGGCAATGCATATCTCTTCTCTATCAAAACTCTTATGAATACAGTAGCTGCTGGAGAAAATTCTTGTTCTAAGAGCCAGGACAAAGCAACTGCAGCGTGCTGCACTGGAACGGATGTCTTCTTCAAAACAGAAGCCGCAATCATTGCTTCTCTCACTGAACATTGGTCTTCAACAAGCTGGAAAAGAAATCCCTTGAAGAAAGCTGCTGGTTTATATAAAGATTTTTTCAAAGCTCTGTAAATGTGATAGTTTAGTTTATGGTCCTCATTCTCTTCGATATCTTGACGAAATCTTGGGTAAAGCACCAATGTGACAAATCTCTCTGCCTTTGCAGCAGTGAGGTTAGAGACGAACAACCTTGTGGCCTCGTAAACAGCGTTAGGGGTCCATGACTCAGGTGCTGTAACATAAAGCAAGTCTTCCCAATTCTTGATTGTTGGCAATACTTTGAAAAGTTTTGGGAGTTTTCCGTGTCTCCAAGCTCTGAGTGATTCTCCGACCTTTTGATATGCTTCGATGACTCTCGGTGGTAAGTACACACCATTAGCCGATTTTCCATTTGCCTCATCGCGGTCATCACCATCTTCGTCGTTTTCTCCAACTTGTTGCTGTGGATTAGTAGAAGCTTGTGCAATCTTTTGCATGATTTTATCTGCTAGATTGATAGACTGGAATGGAACATTGTTTCCTTGCTTGGCCTTGAAGAATGTTTCGAACATTGCAATTTCGGAAGGATTCAAATCATCCTCGTCAACCACCTCAACCTCGTACTCCTCCTCATCTTCATCTTCGTCTTCAGCCCTTTCTTCTTCATCTTCTGATTCATGCTGTATCAATTGAAATCTAGGTTTAGTTGCAACCTCGTTGAAGTTCTCCTCCTGCTCAATTTCTTGTTGTTGTTCTTTTGCAAGTTTGAGGACACGACGGGAAGTTGCTGCATCCAAGTCAAACTCATCTCTACCGTCGGCTTCTTCATCCTCATCTTCATTGCTGTTCGCCTGCACTGATGGCTTCTTATATACTTTCGATTTGATCTGAGACGATTTCAATCTACCTCCGGTGGAAGCAATGTCCTTGTATAGCGGAACGTGCTTGGTTTTGTCCTTTATATCTTTTGTCGATATCTTTGCCATTTTCTGTGCAGTGAGCGGTATCTATCTTTTGCTCTCTTTCGAGCTTCAAAATGACTATAATCCTACCATGAGAGTAGATTACAGCAGCTGGAGTTAAAGATTAGAATCGAAAACCGTCATTTTTTTTGAAATTTTTTTTTTCCATCTGCGAAGTGCACCGCCCTGTTTTGTGCTTTTTTTGCTGGTGATAATCACAAAGAAGCAAATGATCAGAGAAGGACAGATCAGAAGGGGGGTTTTGCTACAGAAAGGATGGCAAAGAGACTTAATTCCACCAAAACTGCAGACAATGGCAAAGCTAGTGAGAAAAAGAAAGTCAACATCCCTCGTCTCAGAGGGAAACGTCGTTCCGAACCCAACCAAGAAGGCTAGAGGCGACGCACAACATCACCACAGCTTCGAGTCGATCCGTGCTTCTCGTTACAAGACCATCAATGAAAAGGCGACTGTCAGATCCACCCCGCTCGATGTTTTTGTGTGGGGGTCGGGTTCCATGTGTGAACTTGGTCTTGGTCCAGATGCGAAGACAAAGGAGGTGAAAAGGCCAAGATTGAACCCATTTTTGAAGAAAGATGACGTAGGAGTGGTCGATTTCGCAGTGGGGGGTATGCACGTTCTTGCATTGGATAAGTCTAACAATCTTTGGTCATGGGGTACCAATGACTCCGGTGTTTTAGGGAGAGATACCACAAGCCAAGGAGACAAAAATTTGAGAGATATTGATACTGTTAAAGATGATGATGACGAAGATGGAGATTTGAATGAAGTCGAGTCCACTCCAGCGAAAGTTGAAGGATTACCGGAAGATGACAAAATCGTCAGAGTGGCAGCAAGTGACAACTTGTCGGTTGTATTGCTTGAAAGTGGCCAAGTTTGGGCTTGGGGTACTTTCAGAAACAACGAAGGTATTTTGGGATTTTCAAAAGATGTGAAAATACAAAAAATCCCTGTTCGGATCGATGAACTGGAGAATATTGTCCAAATTGTAGCAGGTAAGGATCATATTCTTGCTCTCGATAACAAAGGCTTGGTCTACGGTTGGGGTAATGGTCAGCAGTTTCAGCTCGGACGTAAGATTTTGGAAAGATCGATGATGTCATCGTTAGAACCAAGATCTTTTGGATTAAAAAAGGTCAAATTTATTGGGTCAGGTGAATTTCACAGTTTTGCAATCACAAATGACGGGAAAGTGTTAGCGTGGGGTCTAAATCAGTACGGCCAATGTGGTATCGATATGAACATCGAAGACGGTGCAGTTGTTAGCAAACCAACAGAGATAAAATCTCTTAAAGGTAAAGACATTGTTTACATTACTGGAGGTGAACATCATTCCATTGCCATTTCTGAGTCCGGTGAAGTGTACACTTTTGGTAGATACGATATGAAGGAAATTGGTATTGAGAAGACAAAGTTACCACTTGATGATTGTATTGTTGATGCACATGGTAATGTTCGTTGCTTACCGGTTCCTACCAAATTGACCACTCTGCCACCTGTCAGCACCGTCGCCTGCGGTTCTCACCACTCTCTAGCCATTACTAAGGATGGCTTTGTCTTTTCATGGGGATTTGCTGATACTTATGCTGTTGGCCTTGGCAATCTTGATGACGATGTTGCTAAGCCAACTAGAATTGACAACACGGCTACGAGAGATCATAAGATTGAGATCGTTGGTTGTGGTGGGCAGTTCAGTGTCAGTGCTGGTGTCAAGTTGAATGAGGAAAAAGTTGAGGAGAGACTCGAAAAGATTGAGCAGTTTGAAGAAGAACTCGAAAAATAGACAGTCTCTGTACTGTCTGCCTAATGTACTAAATAAACTATTTATTGTCGGATTCAAAAAATGTGTAATTTGTAGTTTTTCCATCTAAGAAAAGAAAAGTTTATGATGCATATATTATGAACATGGGATGTTTACCCCTTAGTGGTTCTTGAAGTTAATTAGTATAGAAATTATTTCTAGTTTTATGGTAACATTTATAGGTCTAAGTCAGTTTTATCTATTCTGACTAGTAAGCCACTATCGGTCATAAACTCCTTCACATCGCTGACCTTGTATTCACCTCTGTGGAACATGCCTGCGCCTAATGCAGCATCCGTTTTCGTGTTTTCGAAAACATCAACGAAATGTTGTGGCTTCCCTGCACCCGAGGATGCAATCACAGGTATGGTGACAGCGTTTTTCACCATGTTGATCAGCTCGAAATCATAGCCACTGTTGGAACCGTCTTTATCAATACAATTAAGGAGAATCTCACCGGCACCTAACTTTTCACATGCCACTGCGAGTTCGACAGCTCCAAGCTCATGGACTTTACGTCCACCTTGAGAGGTGACCTGATAATAACAATACTGCTCACCGTTAGGGCCAGGCGTGCTAGTCATGATTGTTTTGTATGCACACCTGGTTCGATCTGCAACGTACTTTCTCTTTGGGTCAATAGATATGACGACAGCTTGGACACCGTATGCTTTAGAGATCGTCTCGATCGGGGAAGTGCCGGATCCCTTACCATTGTAAGCATAGAATTCTTCGGCAGCACGGACGGCATCAGAACCGATGGAGACTTTATCAGCACCAGCGTGGAAATACATTGAAGCAACTTCTAATGCTGAATGTTTCGTTCCGTCAGGGTCCATAACATCCCTGATACCACCGCCGACGGTTAGTGGGACAAAACAGGTTTTGGCTGCCAGTCTGAGAACTTCTAACATGGGCAAGTCTTTGATGGGAGAGTTCCTAAATGAGGTGATATTCAAAAATGTTACTTCATCTGCACCCTGCTTGTAGTATTTTTCGGCCATCTCTACAGGCTTGCCTAAATTTCTGACGTTCCCCGTGTCCGACTTTTCACGAACATCGTACTGGTCGCCTTTTGTGACAACCAAATCACCGTGATCGTTTGTACGGACATCCAAACAAGCCACTATCCTTCTTGTAAGACCTGTTTCTGTTCTCTCCACCTTTGCCGAATTTGGTTTTATTAACTTGACGGTAGAATATCTGTTGCTCTTTAGGAACGATTGGATCACCTTCAATCCTGCGATTCCAGATTTTTCTGGGTGGAACTGGGTGGCAAAGATGTTGTCCTTGGAGACAGCAGCAACAAATGTCTCGTCAAGGTAGGTGCAGAGAGCCAAATCCCATCCTGTACTGCTGAGTGAGTCAATTTGTTGCGGCGTGCGTATAGCGGCATACGAGTGAACAAAGTAGTAGAACTTATCCTCGCTTATTCCGTACAAGGAATTTACATCAGATCGTGAGGACCACTTAAGCGACACGGAGTTCCATCCTATCTGGGGCACACTCTTTGTTGAGGGATCGAACTTGTTCAATCTGCCCGGCAAGATCGAGAGACCAAGGATTCCTTCGCTCTCCTCACTACCTTCAAAGAGAGCCTGCAAACCGACGCAGATACCCATGATGGGTCTGCCTGACTTGATGTAAGCCTTGAGGGGGTCAGTGAACCCTCTGGCGTGAAGCTCCTTGACAAAGTGTCCGAAGTTCCCGACACCTGGGAGAATTAGCTTTTCGCAGGTCTGCAATGCCGGATCGTCACCACGGGTGATAAATTGGACCTCGGAGCCCAGCGACGCTATAGCATTCGACAAGGATTGGAGGTTCCCCGAGTTGACGTCAATGACGTGGACAACATTGGACATGGCTGAATGTTGTTCGAGATATGTGATGAATTCGGAAAGCCAGAATAAAGGGTGTGACTGTGCTGAACATTTGTGCCTTCCAGAATCGTTATTGTTATCACTGGAAAAACATGTTGAGAAAAAAAAACGAGGAAATTTGAAAAATCTGAAAAATCTCGGGAATCTGACAGGATGAGTCAACAGGAGCTTTCCGATAGGACGATTGAAAGGCTGACTGTTTATGGATGTGCATGTGTACGGAGACACGCTATAGAATGTATATAGGGGATGGGAAAACGGGTAATGTACAGAAAGGCGAGGGAGCGAGAGCCGGCGCTCAGTTCTTGCTGCCGTTGAGGGCTCTTCTGGCCTTGACGGCGGCGGCAAGCTCTCTAAGCATGGTCTCCGTAGTTGCAAAGTTGACACAGGCGTCGGTGACACTAACACCGTACTTGAGCTGGGACAAGTCGTCCGGGATCTTCTGGTTGCCCTCGTTGATGTTGGACTCGATCATGACACCGATGATGGAGCTCTCGCCGTTGGTGACCTGTCTTGCGACTTCGGAGCACACCTTGGGTTGGTTTCTGAAGTCCTTGTTAGAGTTTCCGTGAGAACAGTCGACCATGATGACCTTGCCCGCAGGGAGCTTGGCCTTGGCCTCCTGGACAGATTTCTCGTCGTAATTTGTGCCCTGCTTTCCTCCGCGGAGGATGACGAAGCAGGAGTCGTTACCCTTCGTGGTGATGATAGCGGCAAGACCGCTCTTCGTGACACCCATGAAATGGTGGGAGTTCTCTGCAGCCTTGATGGCGTCGATGGCGACGCCGAGGGTGCCATCCGTGCCGTTCTTGAAGCCGATTGGGAAGGAGAGGCCGGAGGCCAACTCCCTGTGGAGCTGTGACTCCGTCGTTCTGGCACCGATGGCACCGAAGGATAGGCAGTCATTGAGGTATTGTGGCGAAGTGGTGTCCAACATCTCCGAGCCTATCGGAAGACCGAGGTTCGTCAAGTCGACGAAAATCTGTCTGGCGAAACGCAAGCCCTTGTTGATGTTGAACGAGCCGTTGAGGTCCGGGTCGTTGATCAGACCTTTCCAGCCCACAGTTGTTCTTGGTTTCTCCAAGTATGCTCTCATGACGACGACGAGCTCGTTGTCGAGCTCGTCGGCGAGCGGCTTGAGCAGTCTAGCGTAGTCCATAGCGGTCTTCTGGTCGTGGAGGGAGCAGGGTCCCACGACGACAAGCAGCCGGTCGTCCTGCTGCTTGACAATCGCAGTAGCGGCCTTCCGGCCACGGATAACGGTTTTCAACGAGTCCTTGGTAGCCGGGATCTCTCTCGTGAGGAGTTCTGGTGAGATGAGAGGGTCACTTGCGAGGATACGAAGATCGTCGTATTCTTCTTGGGCCGGGGCGGCGGAGTTGGATCTAGAGTCGGCCATGTTGCGGGTGTGTTACTGGCGGGTGTTGCTGGTCGTTTTCAGCGAGAACGGATAGTGTGAAGAGAACCCAGAACCCCCTTCCGGAGAAGAAGTAGAAGAGGCGAAGAAGAAGAAGAGGAGAAGGCCTCCCCCGAGGAATCGAAGACGACGGAGAGTGAAAATTACTCATCGCAAAACCGGGCGGGGTGCACCGCCCGGCTTCTGTATTCTTCTGTTCGACATCCGTTTTCTGTTCCGGGCCTTTGATGGACCTGCATTGTTGTCTCGGAGAAGGTTTGGAGGGTTTCCTGGAGGGGCCAGAGAGCTTTAGAGAACATGGAGAGGACGGTCAAGCGGTCAGCAAGTGTGCGCAGCAATAACAGCAGCGGCAGCGGCAGCACAGGCGGCATGGGTGTCGGAACAGATATTAGTATCGGAGGTATCATGCGACCACGAGAGCGGGTGCAAACACCGGAGAGTAAGCACGGAGAGGAGCAGTACGTGGACGACATTGAGTTGGCAACGTATAGGATCGGAAGCAGTTTGAGTGGCTCTGGGAGCGATGGTGAGGAGGTGGAAGAGGAGGAGAGTGACAGTGAATATGACGGCAACATCGGAGGAGGAGTGATCGGGACGATCAAGAGGATCTGGCGGGGCCCGTCACGGCCAATAGACAGGGTCGACGACTTCAGTCAGTATGGAACAGTCGTGTGCATGGTAAACCGGCTCCCGCTGGTGCTGAAGCACCGTACTGGGAGACCCATTCGGGTGGCCGTGCTTGCAATTTACTTTACGGCATTGATGCTCACGCTGCGGACGATGTACGGGAAGATGCTTTTTGAGACGCCGCTGGTGGACGGGACGCCGCTGCAGACGTTTCCCTGTGGGGCGACGTCGAAGCTTTGGC
Source organism: Pichia sp. NRRL YB-4149 (assembly GCA_030556025.1). Taxonomy (NCBI): domain Eukaryota; kingdom Fungi; phylum Ascomycota; class Pichiomycetes; order Pichiales; family Pichiaceae; genus Pichia; species Pichia sp. NRRL YB-4149. Next base: position 217,284 of record JANIWA010000015.1, on the reverse strand, counting down.
TCGGGATGAATGACAAGTGTGGGCTGGACGCCCGGCGGTGTCTGCGGCCGTTCAAACGGCACGAGACTCTCTATGTGAGGTGTCCGGCCTTCTGCGGCGGGTCCGGGTTGGCATATGACGTGGTCAAGTACGCCGACCGGGAGGTGCAGTACGAGCCGTACATCGTGAAGTCTCCTGTGGGCACGGCAGCGGCGCCGATCTACAGAGCAGACAGCTTTCCCTGTATTGCGGCGTATGAGCAAGGAGCTATAAGCCAGCTCTTCGGCGGGCCAGTGGCAATCCAACTTGATGACAGCTTCCCGTATGATGCGGAGGAGGAGCTGGAGGAGCCAAAGAAAGAGGCACAACGGTTAACATTCAACTCGTACTTCCCGGCAAGCTACACAATCAGCAAGATCAGCAAGGCCGGCAGCAGCGGGGTGCAGCACGTCTTGCGGAACGTGTACGATCTCAAGCTCTACGGGATCATTGTCGGCGTTGTGTACACGGCAGTGGTGGCAGTCGTCGGCTGGGACGCCCGGGTGTTCTACTTTGCCAGCATCGGGATCATCTACACGACAATTGTGCTCTGCAGCGACCCGCCTGTGACAGTCGAGTACCTGGACAACCAGTACGGCGGCGGGGAGAGTGCATGGCGTCTCCTTTCCGTCTACGCAGAGCGGCTGGTGCCTCTAGGCCTCAGCGTCGGGTTCATGTGGAAGAGTGTTGGCGAGTACACGTTTGGCGACGCCAAGGTGGGCAGCATCCAGCGGCTGGTGTTTCTCCTCGGGTGCTGGGTGACCGGGCTGGACAACCTCACGTTTGAGCGTCTCCCGATCGACCGATTGCTCATTGGCGACGTTATGAAGCACACGAGCAGTCTGCTTGCGTTTGTGTTCATTGTCGGCCTCGTGCTCTTCTGCGCCGTCGTGCAGAGCTTCAAGATCTGGCGGGCCGGATGGTTCCGTCAGGCCTTTTTGTGGTACGTGGGCGGGCTCTGCGTGGTCACATGGGTCGGTTGGGGCTGCAGCGGGTTGCTGAAGCTTCCTCTTGACGGGGACGACGCCGCCGACTCCGTCAACGGCCTCGTGCTGCGGGTGCACCACTGGGTGATCGGGATGAGCCTCATCTACGCGTGCAAGTCCAAATGGGTGGGTTCCTACCTCATGCAGGGCCTCTGCCTGGGGCTTGTTCTCGACGGGGTTGGCCGCTGGGGGTTTGCCAGCGTGCTCGAGCAGCACGGAACCGTGCTGCGGGACAGGGACGACGTGCACGGCATGATAAGCAGGCCGAGAGGCGTCCGCTACGACCGGACGACGGCATGGGCGGAGGTCGTGTTTGCCGACAGGGACAGCGACAAGGTGCTGTTCTCCGACGATAAGAAAATACCACACCGGGGTGGTGAAGATAACGACGACGACCAAGAGGGGCAGGTCGACGACCAAGACGGTCGTATCGTTGTCGTGAACGGCCAGCCCGCCGTCGTGAAGCTGCTCCTCAACGACGTGCTTGTCTACGAGGGCCCCCGCCCCGCCGTGGCCATCCCCCCGCTCGCCGGAGCCATGTACCTGCGGGTGTCTGTCTGCTACGACCCTGGCAGAGGTGGTGAAGCCTCCGACGATGCCAGTGACGACGACGCCGACGCCGATAAGACGGTCCCGTCGCCGTCCTCGTCCCGACGCTGCAGCGGGTGGAGTGCGGCAATGCGGTATTAAGTGGCGAGGCCTCGAGGACGATAAGGCGTGTGGTATTTTCGGGGCAGACAGGGACGGTCTTACACGGGCAGGAGACGGTCTCGATGGCAGCGGCGGCCATCGTGCCATCGCAGGTGCTGCAGGTGTTTCTGTTGCACACTGGCGTGGCACTGGCCGCTTATCGCTGGCGACGACGCTTTCGGTTGCCGTATCGAGCGGCCTGCGAGTGTGCGTTATCTACCGCTGGGCGTCTCTGCCTCCCCCTCAGCCAGCGGTCTATATATACGAGGGGGCCAGCCCGTCCTGTCTCTCCCCGGTCATGCCCTGCCCCCGCCGTAGTCTGTTCTGCCTGCCTTTCTGCCTCCCGCCAGAAAGCAACATTCAGTCAGTCAGTCAAACCTCTTGTGCAACTTCGATTTTTCTTTTTTTCGGACGATTTAAATTTTATTTAAACTTTTAATTTCATTTTTCACACCCATTTTTCACCTCCCCCGTTTTCGTCTTCTATTCCAGCGGTCTTCGAACTTCAAACGCCATGTCCGACACCAAGGAAGACTACTACGTCCACGAGTCGTCGACAGCCCTCCACGAACGAGGCCACACGGCACATACGCAGTACTCCAGCGCCGGCAAGTCTCCTGCAGAGATCTCTGAGATGGACGACGTCTCGGTCAGTTCGAGAGAAAACCCATTCGTTGGGTCCAAGGACGACGGCTCTGCCTCGGGCAGCGCCGCCGACAGCGAGGTCGACAGCAACAACGGCAAGAACAGAAACGAGTTCTTCCTCGTGCGTTGGCTCAAGCCGCTCGAAATCAAGGGCACACAGGGCTTTTCCCTCTCGCAGCTCTTCTTGCTCAACTACGACTTGCGGCCCGTCGAGGAGGCCCGCAGAAAATGGCACTGGTACCACTTTGTCTTCTTCTGGATCGCCGACTCGTTCAACATCAACACGTGGCAGATCGCCTCCACAGGGGTGCAGGCCGGTCTCTCCTGGTGGGTGGTGTGGATCACCGTCTGGCTTGGCTACTTCTTCTGCGGCTGCTTCGTCACCGCCTCTGCCAGAGTCGGTAACGCCTACCACATCTCTTTCCCGGTCTCGTGCCGCTCCTCTTTCGGCATCTGGGGTTCCCTGTGGCCCGTCATCAACAGAGTCGTCATGGCCTGCGTCTGGTTCGGCGTCCAGTCTTCCATTGGCGGCAACTGTGTCGAGTTGATGCTCCGCTCCATCTTCGGCAACAACCTCGACACAAAGATCCACAACACCTTGTCTGGCAACATCACCTCCTTCAAGATGTTGTCCTTCTTCCTCTACTGGCTTTTCCAGCTACCATTTATTTACCTCCCTCCTCACATCGTCCGCCACTTGTTCACCGCCAAGGCTGTCCTCTGCCCCATCGCAGGTATCGCCTTCCTCGTGTGGACCCTCGTCAAGGCAGACGGAGGAGGACCGGTCATCCACCAGGGCTCCACGATCTCCGGCTCCGAGTTTGGCTGGGCCTTTGTGAATTCTGTCATGAACTCCCTTTCTAACTTCGCCACGTTGATCGTCAACGCTCCAGATTTCTCCAGATTCGCCAACAAGCCTGGCGCAGCAATCCTCTCACAGTTCATCGCTCTACCGGTGACCTTCTCCGTCACCTGCTTAATCGGTATCTTGGTCTCGTCGGCATCCACCGTCATGTACAACGAAACCTACTGGAACCCATTGGACGTGCTCTCCCGTTTCTTGGACGGCTACTCGCGTGGTGACAGAGGTGGAGTCTTCCTCATATCTCTAGGATTCGCCATCGCCCAGTTGGGGACCAACATCTCAGCAAACTCCCTAAGTGCTGGTACAGATATGACCGCCCTCTTGCCCAAATATATGAACATCCGTCGTGGTGGCTTCATCTGCGCAGCAATCGCATACGCAATCTGTCCTTGGAACTTAATGTCTTCCTCTTCCATGTTCACTACCTACTTGAGTGCCTACTCGGTCTTCCTCTCCTCCATTGCCGGTGTCGTCTTCTGCGACTACTACGTCTTGAAGAAGGGTCTCTTGCACTTGCCTGAACTGTACATCGCCAACAAGTCCTCCCCCTACTTCTATTCCAACGGTGTCAACTGGCGAGCATACGTCGCCTACATCTGCGGCATCTTACCTAACATTGTTGGTTTCGTCGGCGCCACTAAGACTCACACAGTGCCTATGGGAGCCACATACGTCTACTACTTCTCCTTCTTCACTGGGTACGCTGCCAGCAGCTCTGTCCTCTTGATCCTCACCCTCCTTTTCCCGATCAACGGCATGCCCGAGGACTGTAAGGTCTTCGAGTTCAAGTTTTACGAAGAATGGCAGGACGTGGAAGACTTTGACTTCCTCTTCAAGAGTAGAGATGTCGACCTCGGCATCATCGACGCCGACGACGATGACACCTCCAGTAGCGTCGAGGACGCCTTCGCCGCCCCATCAGGCGAAAAGCACTTTGTCTGAGGACCTTGTGAGTGTATAGCCAGCCAGCTAGCCAGCTCTGTGTGTATGTTTTAATCTTGCTTTAACCTTTCTCTCCGTTTCATTTCACCATCTTTGTCTCTTGACAGCTTGTTTTTTTTCGAATTCTTTTCCTGTGTACGTTCCAAACAGTCGAACTGCCCCTTCGAGCCGTTCCAGCGCCTCTTATACTACCTCTTTAACCGTTTCCGCCAGCGGCTTTGACACATTCTCCATTTTCTCCACACTTTGTCCCCCTTCCGTCTTCGTCGTCCCCAAGGCCCGTTTTGTCCGGCGGCCCGGGCCGTCTTTCTCCGGGTATCGCCGGTCAAAAAAAGCGACCCCTTAAAAATGAAAAAAAAAACAACCGACGCGCCGATCGGCGCGTCGGTAATTTTTCCTTCTCTTCTTCTGTTTCGAAACTTTTCAGAATGTTCCGTTTTTTCGGGCAACTGGAAAATTTTGAGGGTTTCTTAGGGAAGGAGAGGCTGTCTGGAGGGGCATAAGGAGAGAAGAAGGAGAACTAGAGAGGAATCTAGAAGCAAAGGGCAGATAGAAAACACACCCATCAATCAGTAATGCCTCCAAAGAAACAGCAAGAAGAGAAAAAGATCCTGTTGGGCCGTCCAGGTAACAACTTGAAGTCTGGTATCGTCGGTTTGGCCAACGTCGGTAAGTCGACCTTCTTTCAGGCTATCACGAGATGTCCATTAGGAAACCCAGCGAACTACCCATTTGCCACAATTGAGCCAGAGGAGGCCAGAGTCATTGTTCCATCCCCAAGATTGGACAAGTTGATGGAGCTCTACGGCAGACCAAAGAGAGTCCCAGCATACATCACCATCTACGATATTGCCGGTTTGACTAGAGGTGCCTCCAAGGGTGAGGGTTTGGGTAACGAGTTCTTGGCCAACATTAGATCCGTCGATGCCATCTACCAGGTGGTAAGATGTTTTGACGATGCTGAGATCATTCACATCGAGGGTGACGTTAATCCGGTGAGAGACTTGGAGATCATCAGTAACGAGTTGAGATTGAAGGATATCGAGTTTGCCGAGAAGCATCTCGAGTCTGTCGAGAAGATCACCAAGAGAGGTGGTCAGAGTTTAGAGGTCAAGCAGAAGAAGGAGGAAGCCATTGTCGTCCAGAGAATCATCGATCTTTTGAAGGACGGACAGCGTGTTGCCAACCACTCGTGGAACATGAAGGAGGTCGAGATCATCAACTCAATGTACTTGTTAACTGCCAAACCATCCATCTACTTGATCAACTTGTCCGAGAGAGATTTCTTGCGTAAGAAGAACAAGTGGTTGCCTAAGATCAAGGAATGGATCGACACATACTCCCCTGGAGACCAGATCATTCCCTTGTCCGTCTCCTACGAGGAGAGACTCTCTCATATGGAGAACGATGAGGAGAGAGCCGAGGAGGAGGAGAAGATTGGCGCCAAGAGTGTCTTGCCTAAGTTGATTACCATGATGAGATCGAAGCTCCAGTTGATCTCCTACTTCACTGCCGGAGAAAAGACCGAGGTGCGTGAGTGGACCATCAGAGAGGGTACCAAGGCTCCACAGGCTGCCGGCGTCATCCATACCGACTTGATGAAGACCTTCATCTTAGCAAACGTGATGAAGTTCGACGACCTCGTAGAGTGTGGCTCCGAATCTGCGTGTCGTGCCTCCGGTAAGTTGATGCAAAAGGGTAAGGATTATGTGGTCGAGGACGGAGACGTCATCTACTTCCGTTCCGGTGCCGGTAAGAACTAGTCCCTGTGTAAGCTTCCCAATATATCTCCGTAGTCCCCCCTAATACAGCAACAGAAACAACACGGCAGGAGAGAAATCATGAAAATTTCAAAGGCCGCACCGAAATCATGAGAGGAAAAGTTGATGAGCCGGACGGACAGAAGTCGCCTTGGAGGTGGAGGAAAACAGGAAAGCGGCTCTATATCCTACCAGAGAAGCAGCCAGACGTAAATACAGCAGGCCAAACATGTTCAGGAACAACACCATTGTCTCTGTGCTGCAAAGATACCCGCGTGCCCTTGCCACCAACAGCTGGAAGACCTCCTCCCGGTCTCTGGCGTACACCCGTGTGCTGCTCAACGAGCAGGCGGGGAAGTCTCAACCACAGCAGCAACCACAGCAGCAACCTCAACAATCACAACAGAATGCAACCACCCCACCACAAAAACAGTACTCTAGACGGCCATTGTCCAGCATCCCGATCGGCTCTGAGGAGTACACCTCCCAGACGATCAAAAGGAGACCTGTCGAGTACTTATCGTGGAAGTCGTTCCTTCTCTTCCTCACGGTCGGCGCAGGCCTCTCATATCTCTTTCGCTCCGAGAAGGAGAAGCTCCAGCTTCGGAAAGAGGCCGAAGCTAACAGAGGTGTCGGCAAGCCACTCATCGGCGGGCCTTTCAACCTCATTACGGAGAACGGTGAACCCTTTACAGAGAAGAACCTCGTAGGCAAGTTCAGCATCGTCTACTTTGGCTTCACGCACTGTCCGGATATCTGTCCAGACGAGCTCGACAAGCTCGGCCTCATGCTCGATGATTTGCAGAAACAGGGCGTCTCCATCCAGCCGATCTTCATTTCCTGCGATCCTGCCAGAGATACGCCCGAGGTGCTCAAGGAGTACTTGAGTGAGTTCCACCCGGCCATCATCGGTCTTACGGGCGACTACGACGAGGTCAAGAAGTGCTGCAGAAACTACCGAGTTTATTTCAGCACGCCTCGGGACCTCAAGCCCGGCCAGGACTACCTTGTCGACCATTCCATCTTCTTCTATCTCATGGACCCGGAGGGCGAATTCATCGACGTGTTGGGCCGCAACTACGACGCCGCAGGTGCCGTCCAGAAGATCGTCAAGGACGTGGCTGCGTACGAGCCACGGGAAGTCCGTGAGAGCAAGAAGGAGGGTCTTTTCGGCTTCCTCTACAAATAACCACCGCCGCCCTTCCTTCACCCTGTACATAGCACTCCCACACCCCTGTATAGCAGCGTAACCAAAGACCCCGTCCTCCCATCCTTTTCAACCCGTACCGCAGGCAGCAGGAATCTCGACGAAAACCGACACGCCAATGAGAACGCTTTTTCTCTTTTTTGGAATGTTTTCTTCTCCTGGTTGATTTTTACCTGCGTTTCCTCCGTGTGGTGTCTTGGACACCCTTCCTGTGTTTGTTTGTCGCCTGCCTTCCCCGTGTTCGCCCTTCTGCCGCCGCCTGCCTGGCTCAGATCTGCTTCTCTCAGCATCCCCGTAACCAGCACCACGGCTACCCACATGGTATGTCTCTCTCCTTCTATGCTTCCCGCCAGCTATCTCTGAGGACGGAATCATGGCTCAAACACGCCAGCGGCTTGTCCGCCTCAAACAGAGCAACAACAGTTACTAACACTCGTGCACGTGTGTGTGTTTCGAAACCACCCTTGTTCCACTTTTGCAGGTTCTATTCAAACGAAAACAGATAGCGTTTGTGCCCCCACCGTTGCTTCCTGCGGACGCAACCCCGTCCACCCCCGTGTGGGTGATCCCTGAGACGGGAGAGTGGTTTCTCAAGTACGAGGACTACCTCAACAGAATGTCGTTCTACAATGTCAAGAAATTTGTCTGTGAAACCAGTGGGAACTCCAACTTCACTTTTTTCGAGGCGTTGAAGGTGGAGCATAACGAGCTGTTCTCCATGCAGTCGAACTTCCCGGAACCTGTCAAGGAGCCAATCCTCAGGCATGTTTCATTCTCCACCGTTCCGAGAATTGACCTCTTGGTCGATCAGGTCTACACAAAGTTCAAGGACGACTTCTTTCCTGGCGATAAGGTCATCGTCAAGTACACTGGCGGATACCGTGCCCACGGAATCGTCAAGGAGAAGGTCGTCTTCAACTCACGCATGGACTCCAACGGTGTCATCCAATCGCCATTCATCTCCTACAGAATATTTCTTCCGGCAGATGAAAACGAAGTTGTCATTGAAGATGCATCCCTGATTTACAGAGAGAGAAATCGCTTCACGAAGTCGTACGTGAAGACTTTCTTGAAGATGAGCTTGGTCAGATCAAACAGGTTAGGAGCCCCATGGGTCATCCGTGACGAAATTGCAAAAAAATACAAAATATCCCTGGAATGGCCCGCAGACATGAAGAAGATCGACTACATGAATAGCAATGCCCCTCACAGCAGGGCCAACATATCCATCTTGAATGACGACGACTCATTGTCAGAATCCCAGAGACCTAAATTTGTTCCCATGGCTGGCCCAAACTCTAGCCAGAGTAAAACTGTGAAACAGAGACAGAAATCAAAGCACGGTGCCGCCAACACAACAGACAAAGTAAGTAACAACGATAGCACCAATAGTGGCATGGAACCTCTTCAACCAGGCGTGAGCAAGTCTCAGATGGGCATCTTCAACCAAAATGAAAACTCATTGGAGTACGGAATGAGATCCAGTCGTGGCTTCTCACATACTGTTTTTGAAAACTTGAAAGAAACACCACCAGCTTACGAGGACCTGTACGATAAATGGTGTGAGCATTGGTACCAAATTCTCAGACGTACGACTGCATATTTTGAGGACTTGAAGACTGAGGATCGTGCTAGAGACAAAGTCATCAAGCTTTTCGAATTTGCCGGCGTAACGATAGTGGACACTTTTGACCCAGAGAATACCCATTTCATTGTGACTCAGCGCCCGTTCTTGTCCAAGGAAACATACCCGGAGACAGATCCATTTTCCTATGTCCATATGAAGAGAATAAAGGTGTGGCATTATGAAAAATGCCAGCGGTTTTTCAAGAGTATTCGAATTTCGAACAGAAGAATCGACCAGCTTGCGAAGCAAAAGGCGATACAAAAAGGCATCGAGGTCATCGACTACCTGTCCAATAATGGTCGTTTCGATAACGATGACAGCAATCTTGCTATGAAAGAGGAGGAACATGCCTCCATGCAACCGGCCGTCCAAAATAAAATGGGCAGTTTTGTCAATATTGCACCAGCACCTTCTGCTGAAGCCCACACGAATGGAAAAAACGTTGGAAATGGCAAATCAAAAAGCAGGGGAAAGGGCAAGGGTAAACAGAAGCCAACTCCTGAACCAAACCTTGCCAAGGATAATGAATCTGTGAATTCGAAGAAATCTAACTTAAAAGCGGGTAAGTCTGATGATAAGAATAACAGCAATAGCAACAACTCTAAATTGGAAACAAAGGCAGATGAGAGTAAACACAAACCTGGAGAGACTAAGGCTGAAATTGAACAACCCGATAAAAAGTCTCATAAGCCGGTCATTGTGGATGACCTATTGTTGCCGATAAGAAGCAATCTCGCAAAGCCTAACTGGAAGATACTTTCTGGATCAGAAGATTTACATTTCGACCCAAACGACTGTCCAATAAGCACCTCAAATGTTTTAGAAGTTTGGATTTTCATCAACATGTTCCACGATGCCTTTGTCATCGATACTTTCACATTTGATGACTTCCTCTATGCTCTTCAATGGAACGACCCAACTAGAAAGAGTCCGTTGTTGCTGGAAATATTTTGTGCATTATTAAGCTGTATTATAAGTAAAGAAGGTGAGCTATTGATCACATTGCCTGTCGATGTTCAATCCGAAGTGGAAGAAAAGGAGATTGAAGTAAAGGAAAAACAACTGGCAAAGGAAAAAGAGAAAAAGGAAAAGGTGAAAAAATTCGTTAAGGCTGAAGAAGATGAAGACAATGCAGATGAAAATGACAGTGAGAAGGAAAATGAACTTTCTGAAAGTAATAACAATACCAAAAATGTCACTGAACAGAACAATGGTGTTCATGTGAAGCACGAAAAACAGAGAGACGCAGAAACTGAAGCAATCAAAGGTGAGATATTTGAGGAAAAAGAAGAAGAAGAGGACGATATCAATCATAACGCCTACTCGATCTTAGATTACAAGAAGCTGTCTTGGCGTGAACGTCTTCAGAAACGCCATTTCAAAGATGGACAGTGGTTGATCATTTTACTCGGTGTTTTCTCATTGACAGAATTTATTCCAGAATACAAGCAAGAAATCACCAAAATATATGAGCTTTTAGCTCCTCTTGACGAAACCCCTACTCCTGAAAGGTTGATGATCAACTTCTGCCAAAATGTGACTCCTATCAGAAGAGTTTCAATGCTGTCTATCCTTATGGGATTGTTACTAGGGGGTGATGTCGTACGTACTCACACGGATTTCGTTGTCGCCAAATCCGCATCTCTACGTCGTGAAAGATTCGAATTGCAGAAAGAGTTGAAACTCAAAGTTGAAAGTGCTCACACTGCAAACAAAGATGTCCTTGATTCTCTTAGAGCCATAGATGTTCGTGAAATAAAACAACGGATAGAGGACCGAGAATTAGAGGCGTTGAGCACAGAAGAAGAAAAGGAAAAATGGATAGAAATGAAGAATAGAGGAGGTAGGCCAGTGCAAAATACTCTACCTGCTGAACCTAGTGCGTTGGAAAAGGCAGTGGCTGCCGGTCATCCTGAATTCTTGAAATTGCTAAGCGCACGTACAGAAAAGATTGCGGAGGTCGAAGCTATGAAGAAGCAACGATTAGACATTGATAGAACGCTAGTTGAGTTGAACTGTCAACGAATCAGATACCTGGGCAGAGACAAGGTTTGGAACAGATACTGGTGGTTTGAAAGAAACGGTTTACCTAACCTTGGAGGAAACAAGGACGACGATGAAGATAATGATGAAATTGACCGAGAGGAACGAGATGACGCCGAAAACGACGACGACGATGATGGCGACATCCGTAAAAAGGATGATAATAGCGAATACGATTCCGAAACTTACCTAATGGGTAGAATCTGGATACAAGGGCCAAGTGTCATCGACGTTCATCACTTGAGAGGTGGTGACGGTAGTGGGTTGAAAAGGAAGATGATCGAAGAAGGTGAAAATATAATAAAAACCGAACGTGACTGGGTTTTTATTGATGAGGTTGACGACTTCAACAAGCTCGTGTCCTGGTTGAACGACAAAGGTGTCAGAGAGCGGGCATTGAAAAAGGAATTAAACGAGTGTAAGGACCGTGTCATTTCGAGCTTCAAGGCTCGTCGAAATTTCCTCAAAGGTGGTGACTCTCAGATTAAACTCTCTAACTACATCAAGAAGTTGGAAGAAGGTGCCGTGAAAGAGAAAGAAGAATTATCTCTGGAAGTGGAGGGGCCCGAACCAATGGAAGTCGATGAACCAGCCGATGAACAGTCCAGAAATGGGAGCGAAGAAAATGCTGCCGATAGCCAAGAGAAAGATGACGATGAGTTGGAGAAGAAGGACGAGGATGATGTCTCCATCGGCAGCGGCAGTGACATCGAGATCAACGCCGAGAGCGATGACGTGCGTGTTACGAGATCGACAAGAAGCCTGAGAAACCGCAAAACTCCCGTTCTCGAGGAGAGGCTGCGCAGGTCCAAGCGTAATGCTGCTTCTCCTGCCGTCGGTGCCAACACCCGAAGCAAAAGACGCCGTGCGACCTCCAGCGGAAGCTCTAGCAGCGACGAGGCCAGTCTCGATGGCTCTATTGACGAAGAAACCGATGGTGCTAGCGAAGAGAACGAGTCTGAAGAAGGCGAAGAAAACGATGTTCCTGCCAGAGGCCACGGCAGGACCCACAAAGCGGAAGACAGCATCGATAAGATGGTTAGGTTGCTTCAACTACCGAGCAGTGACGACCCACCAGAATTTAGGGAGAAGCTCCTTTTCCGTGCCCGTGCCAAACTCGACGAGCTGGATGCACACAACCGTGAGGAGAACATGGCCTTATGGGTCAACAGTGCGGCCATTGAAAAGCAGGGGTACACACACTATGCAGGTCCCCGCATAGTGGCCAGCACGCGTTCCAGTAGGGGCAGCAAAAAGGGCCGTGGGAGCAGAGGCTCCCGTGGCACCCGGAGCCGGGGCAGAGGTAGACAGGCTCGTGTGTAGACGTAGAGACAGGGACGTGGTGGATGTAATTGTTGTATAATTGAGTGTACAGTATGTAAATCAAAAAATCTAGTGAAAAAGAAAAAAAAAACGCGGAGCGCTGTGAGAAGGTGAAGATGTAATAATCGAAGGTAAGCAAAAGATTTGCACCCCTCCGAAAGACATGAGGAGGTGAAGGGGGGCCAAAAAGGGTTGTTTCCAGATCAAGGAACATCAGCCAGGATCATGTTGAGTACAGCAGCAAGACAGGTACATATTGTGGTAAAGAGCAGGGTTGCAGGACTAGGAGTTGGGCTTGTTGCCAAGCGTTTTGCATCTGGCCAGGTGCCGAACGAGTTGTCTAGGGATGTGAAGGCGGCAGCAGGAGCGGTTCCATCTCCGGAAGATCTTGCAAAGGGGTCCCACTTGCCTCGTATAGAAAATACAGATATGCCTAACAAGGACATCAGTCTCAAAAACAAGCTTGAAAAGCCAGACTACGAGAAAGAAGGCTACCAGGTGCCACACTGGAAGAAGGCATTCGGTGAGGCTTTTGTCTCTCTCTTTCACATCGACATGGACAACATCCGTGCCGGTACCACTGGTGGTTCTAAATACTACTACATGTGTAAGGACCAGGGTCTCCAGTTCACAGACGAGGAATTGAGTGAAACTGCCGTATTCTGGTACGACACTCTAGGGTTGCCACGTACCTTTGCCATGTGGTTTCAGATCACTACTTTGCACGTTTGGTTGTTGTTTGTGCGCATGCGTGCCATGCCTTTCAAAGTGGGTAAGAACTATCAACAGAAGCTTGTGGATAAATTATTCAAAGATATCGAAATGCGTTTAAGCGAAGAAATGAATGTCCTCAGTGGACGGATCAGAGACTCCTATATGAAAGATTTTCACTCCCAAATGCTGGGTATGGTCTTCTCGTTAGACGAAGCCTTTGCACAGAAAAGTGACGATGTTTTGGCTGCAGCTGTGTGGAGAAACATTTTCAACGGTGACAAGAATATCGATATCGTCAAGTTAGAGGCTGTCGTCAGATATATCAGAATGCAGCTCTACGTTCTCGACACCATCAGCGATCGTGCCTTCGGCTTTGGAGATTTCGAATTTGTCGGTCCGAATGAGACCGTCGATTTGTTGAGTTCAGAGGATAAGGCGCAATTACTCAAGATGACTAAAATGAAGTATGAACCTGAAGATGGCAAGATCTTGCCATCTCAAAAATCAAAGTTGTCTCTTGACGAGTAAGTGTGCCCCTCATCATGTATACCATCCCTGTTTTCATTTCTGTCATGTTTATAGTTCAGCGACGTAAAAAGAACTCGTGTTCATTCCCCCGTGCACATCTTCGTGATTAGGTCTGAATTTCTCATCTGAGTTTGTAAACGTCCGAGAAAAGAAAAATTTCAAACATTACTACCACTGTATCATGCCTATAATCGTCTTCTTTCCTTGAACTACCATTGCTCCATACATTCACACCACACCACTCCATTGTATCAAACAGATGAAGCTTACACAGGCTATTCTTGAGGAAGCCCCCTCTTTCATATCCCCTACCGCGTCTCGAGCCCTCTCTCTTCGAAGTCTGAACTTGACCTCTTTGGACGCAATTCATGTCTTACAATCGTCAGACATTCACTCCATCATCGACATATCTAAAAACTCAATATCGTATCTTCCTGAATTCCCTACGTTATTACGTTTGGAAACGTTAATAGTTGCAAATAATCATATTCGAAGTTTGACAGGGTTAGCCAAATTGGTGAATTTACAAGTATTATCGGTGACATACAACGAGATATTGCATTTGACAGATCTTGAAGAACTGAAAGACTTGCAATCATTGCGAGCTTTGTATCTTACAGGAAACCCTGTCATCAAAAATAAAGATTATAGATTGTGGTGTATATGGAGGTTTCCGAGTTTACAGGTCATAGATTTCCAAAGAGTGAAAGAAAGTGAACGAAAAGAAGCATCATCGATTTTCGACAACAACTCAGAAAAAGTAAACGCAATCCTATCTGTGAAATCTATAACGAGTTCAGTAAAAATACCTTTGAAGGAAGATTTAAAAATAATCGATATTGATAAGAGCATTGGTAACAATGAGAACAACGCGTCTAAAACCCTAACAAAAGAAGATAGAGATCGTTTAGAAAAAGAACTAGAAGAAGCGGAATCTATGGAAGAAATTCAGCGTATAGAGGAAATTCTATTACGTGGCTACTTGTAGTAATTGTATATTAATAAAGGTGCTGCCCATCAGATGTGTCGGTGCGATGAGATCGGTGCGATGAGACTGGTGATTTATAAGACTTTTCTGTCAGTATAGAAATCAAATGTATCTGAACATGCTAGAGCTAATAAACAAAACAAAAAATAATTACAAACATAGAAAAGTAAAGTAGGAAATATAAAATGCAATGGAAAAAGCTAACAACCGTAAATTGAGTAATCATATTGTTTGATGTTTACAGATTCCAAATTTGGGATCTCAGACAAGACGTCCTGCTGCTTGTCGTTTTTGTAACAAATGTGACAAAACTCTCCATTCGATTCACCAGTTGGATACCATGCCAAACTTGATTTTCTTGAGCACTTCAAGCAAAGATGTTCAGCTGGTTCTGGCTCTCGAGGTTCATATTCGTTTTGCAAGTTTGCCTTAATTACAAGCTCCGCAAATTCATGGTTCATTTCGTCATAAGCCTTCCTACGTAAAAGTCCACTGCACATCTGCGGAAGCATCTTTCTTTTATCTGTAGCATATAGCTCCAGAAGAGTTGATTCTTCACCGTTTCCTCTAAATCTCCTACCTTTATCACACATACTGTAGACACATGGTATTTCTGATACCCCAGGATTGATGTGCTGATCACAATAGATGATTGGTTTGAGCTTTCCGACAGCATTAGAATCACAGATTTCAATAACATCACCATCTGTGATGTCGAAAACCTTTAACAACATAAAGCCTGCCTTCCATCCAAAATCAAGACCACAAGTCACATGAGATTTAGCTGAACAGAACTCACATTTAACTACTGATCCTCCATTACTCAGACAGATATTACATGATTTGAAAATATTTTTGATACCTGTCACTTGAGCCCCATAAACTGGCTGCAATGACTTGGATCCATACTTCACATTTTCACATAATAAGGAGCAGCTAACATGGCACCATCTGCCTTCGACAGTACGTTTTAAAGCATCTGGAATTGAGACAGGGTCACCCTTTATCGCATTGTCCATGTTAGATTCTCTTGAGTTACACAGCAAGCATATATACTGCGTTGAAACCAAGGGATGCAAATCATTTGAACAAGGATCGCAATGCCAATTATAAACACCTGCTTCCTTTTCCATTCTGTTATTCAAAGTGATACCGTAACACGATGCATGGACGTTCAACCCACAATTGGAACAAATTAACATTTTAGTGGTATCACCAAATTCTCGGCAAACACAGCACTCTCTCTTATTTGCTGGATACAGTGGTTGAAATTGTCTGTTCGATCTTCCTTTGGATTTTCTGCTGGTCTGATACTGCTTCCAAAGAACATGCAACTCCTTACTCGAAGGTCTCATCTGATAAATAGGAGAAATGTAGAAATCGTCCGATAAAAGTGGATTGTAAACATCGAATTTTGTGGTATATCTGGAAAGCATTTTTTTTGTTATTCTATCATTAAAATCAATTAGTGGAGTTAACATCTTTACTTTAAAAGAGGGTGATAAGTTCACAAATTCTTTATTTTTAATGGCCCCAGTCATGAAACCAGCTGAAGAGTTTCTCTTTTTAGGGCCACCGGCGGATGATGGAGCCACCGAGCCTGCTGTTGATAATCCGGAAACTGGACCAGGTGATGATGATGTTAGAGCAGAAGTCGAAGAGGCTGGAACTATTGAAGAGGCACTGACTGGTGGTGTCCCGCAAGGTGGTAATAAATTCGGTTGACTCTGGAACTGTGCCTCGGGATTGGACAAATTGTATTCCGCTTCGGAAACTCTACCCCTTTGATCATACATCTGGAAAACAAACTTGTTCCTCAAGTTATTCTGCACATTTGTAGTTGTAGACAGGGGTGTTACAGCATCCATAGGTAACTGGATAGGCGGTGTCTCAAACACCCCACTTCCTGGCACGGAAGTCTTAGAAAGGAAGAGCCTTCTGCGAATGTACTTTTTGCCAGTATGAAAACCGTAACTTTCCGAATCTCTGGTGCTTGGACGACTCGATGTTGATAAAGTAGCATTGGGAGATGAAGACAAAGGTTCGTACTCATCCATTTGAAGGGGCGAATTAGACAATTGTTGATTAGAATCAGCGGCATAGGGTTTATCAGTATCCTTAGCATTCAAAAGAGCTAACTCCTTCTCTAGGGATTCGATTCGTTCCCTCAATTTCATGTCCAAAAACGCGTTGAAAAGACTACTTCTGGCATTATCTTCAAATTGTGCCCTGGCAGCTTCTAGTTGAGCTGAGAGCTTCACAGATCTAGGAACATTGCCATCACCAAGCATATCTTTCTTTTTTGTTGTGAATTTCATTGAGCCATTTGAGGTATCATTGATAACTTTTCCATAAACAAATTTCAAACTCTTGTCCACTGGTTGTCTCTTCTTGTAAGCTCTCTTCTTCTTGACCACTTTTCCAGACTCTTCACTTTCGCTACCATTGAGTTCCTTCAAACTACTACTTGATGAAGCCTCAACCTCTTTTATAGTCCTTTTGTTTGGTTTCTTTTCTATCATGGAATCCTTCTTCTCCTTCTTCTCCTTCTTCAGTTTGACTTTTGCATCAGATGATGAAGCGGGAGCCCCAGCTGATACTGACTGTAAAGGTGTACTTGAAGTAATTTTAACTGAGGGCTTTCTACCGGGCCTCTTTTTCGGCTTATCTGTACTAGATCTAGTGTAGTCTACATCCGCGTCAATGGTTTTATACTCTTTCAAACCATCTGATATTTTTCTAGGATGTAATTTGTAGTTTTCTCGTGCTTGGACAACTAACTCTGCTTCTTGAATCAATGCGTATTCGGTCTTTCTCTTGTTAGCATAAGAACTCTTCTTCTCTTGATTCTTGATTAATTCGACAGGATTTTCCCATTTGACAGCATACTTTCTCCACAGTTTTGCACATCTATGACATAATCCTTCACACGTACGATTCTCTTCGTCTGTCATAGCGCCAGGAGCTCTGAACCACTCCGGACTATGATTTGTGTTGCAATATATACATTTGAACTTGACTTGAGATTTACTAACTTTTCCACTTGCGAATGCCCCGTCGTCTTCAGGGTTATCAAGATCCACTCCCACATTTTTGGTGCTCTTCAATCTATTTTTGGCTCTTCCTGAAAAGTTGTCCCAGATTTCGTGGCCGGACTTTGTTTTTTTCCAAAGATAGTAAAACCTAACAACCATTGCAGAAGGCTGTGATCCGACATCTTTATACACCGGGTATAGCTCACTTCCATGTATACGGACTGAATCTTCAAACTTTTTGACTTCTTCCTCGGTGAAAGTAGGCTCTTTGAGAGATTCACGTGTCAATTTTTGAACATCACTCATGCATTCTTCGGGTCTATAATTGTGTTTCATCAAAATGAGTAAAATGGCATCAATGAAATTTGGAGTCGTGACACTTGCTAATTTGAGCTGTTTAGCAACAGGGGCGCAGTCTTTAATATATTTTTCAACCATATCGCCTACTTCTTTCTCTGACGTCCCTATACTGCTTGGCATTTCCCAAAGTAAGGTACTAGTTTTATCTCCACCCCTCTCAATGTAACCCTTTGGTTTAGGTTGAAGCCACCCAGGATACTGCTTCGGTTTAAGATTTTTAAACTCCTCTGGCACCGGGAATTTTTTATTTTCAAATTCAGTTTCTTCAACATGCAGTGGAGTACTGGATTTTTTACCTCGATTGTTAGATTTTTTGAAACGTCTATTGATGTTTGATGTCAAAGAATCAGTATCATAATATTGTACAGTATGATTATACCATTCGGTCAGAGAAGTGCACTGATATTTGGAACCAAGTCTGGAAGCTGCTCGGGCATATGGACGATCTTGTAAGTCTAAAGCATCTTCAAATTTTGCATGAACCCCGAGGTATCTGTATGGCCATTCTTCCATTTCTCTTCTCTTTTTTAAAGAAACATGTCTATCATCTTCCAAAAACTTTTTTGCGAGCTGTTCGTACCTTAGCGAGCTGGAGTCGGCTTTATCATCGTTGTCGTCGGAAAGTGCCGTTTGAGAGTCAAACTCTTGATCTGACTGTTTATCTTGAGAAGATGCACGTTCTTCATTTTTCATGATCATGGAAGGCTGTGAACTTTCTAGCATTTTTCCCCTGCTTTCTGCCAGCTTATCCTCTAAACGTTTATTACAAGCAGCACAATACCATGCAAATCCCCTTTTAGGCTTTGTCAAAATAGGAGGATCCAAACACAATAGGTGGTATGATTTTTCGCAACCAGAGCATGCAATTGAATCAGAACTCGAACACCACTGTAAGCATTTCTCACAATTCTTCGGAGAACTTAAGAGTTCGTCGGCCTTGCCCACCTCAACGAAAATATATCCGAATCTTTTGTTAAGTGCCTTGTAATAGTTTGGAGGCAAATGCACTAAATGAACGGTCGGAATCATATCGTACATTTTTATCATGTATCTGTCATACAATTTGTCAAAATAGAAGCAGTCTGGCTGCTGTCGATAGTGTTCTAGATCATCAATTTCTGATTTATGTTTCACTGTGGCAAAGCCTCTGAAACTAGACAACGGGCAGTTATCTCGATGTAGCGATGCGTAAACCAGTCTTGTGTCTGTTATACGTCTGTTCAAGTCTCTTGGTCTGTAAAACCAACATACACTGAACATATAGTTTAAAGCTTTTCTACTGGTAGACGTCTTATCTTTTTTTGTGAAACCTAGGATCTGGGCAATGTAGAATGGTTCACTGGGAGGCTCACAAATCATATAAATACAATCACCCTTTCGTATAGTTTGGCCAGTCTTCAGCGTGAGTGTAGTTTCAGTGGAATCAATTTTGGCTCCTTTCACATCAATTGACTCATTGAAATCTGTACCAGGGGCAATGGGGGGCTGGTAATTTATTGGGATAACCTCTTCGACATCAAAATAAGCGACATTTTTGGAAGATGATGGAGGCGGAGATACTGAGTCGGAAGAGGATTTTCCACGGCGTGATTTGGGACCACGTTTTTCGGATTTTGTGGAAGAAGGTAAGTCTGTTTCAGATTTTTCCTTATAATCTATCGACTTGGCTGACCTTCTTTTTGGTCTCGAAGCGATTGTCACAGGCTCTGTCTTTACCTCTACCAAAGAGCTTTCACTTTGTTGTGATGATATGCTATTGATTGCTTGGCTTGTATCTTGTCCATTGTGGTGATCGTGCATAGAATCCCTTCTGAGATCATCGAAAGATGTTGTAGCCGCAAGAGCCTCATGACTCTCTTGATCGATGGTGGAGTCATTATGTTTTGGTATATGAGCTTCCGTACTTTCCATTGAAATTTTATTAGTGTCTGCAGATATAGAATGGTCTGTTTCTGCTGTGTCTTGTGCTTGCAGAGGCTGGAGGTTGCTACTCTCCACTTGATTTGATGAGGCTTGTGGAGTGACTGCCGCTGCACTACTTGAAGATGAAACCTCAGACATGACGCTATGGCGGGTAAGTTTCCAATGTTGATAGGGCTGGCTGGCAAGACAGAAATAAAACTAGAGAGGGCGAATCAAGGAGAAAGACTGCGAATGCAAAAGAATGGTGCCGCTGAGCACAGAACAGAGCCATCAAAAACAAAATGAGAGTGAAGAAAGTGGGTGAGGCCGAGACTTGCAGATGCGAGTATTCGATGTTCAGTTTTCATGTTTCCGTTGTCTCTGCTTGGTTTTATTGGAGGGACGACATAGGCTAGACGGGTTGGAAGTGTGCTTCTGTAGTATCAGTGTTTCCACACAGAGACAAAGGAACGTTTGCAGGGCCGTCAGGTACAGATATACAGTCATGGATGATAGATCGGTACCCAGCATCCCGGGCACACGATGTTTGCCCGAGGTGGAATCGTACCTTAAACAGCAAGTAGCAATGATACTACGTACACGAGTGAACCAGTTCCCAGGGTCGCAGCCGGTCTCGTTTACACGGGACCATCTGTACAACAATCTCCTCAAGAAAGACTATTTGGTGTGCGAGAAGAGTGACGGGCTGCGTGTTTTGTTGTTTGTGCTTGTCAATCCAGACACGAACGAAGAAGGTTCTTTCCTCATTTCCAGAGAGAACGAATTTTACCACATACCGGACTTCCACTTCCCTCGTTCGGAGAAGGATTTTGATATTAGCCACAACGGTACCATTGTTGATGGTGAGTTGGTGTACTCAACCAATCCGGTCACGAAGGTGAAGGAGATAAGGTATCTAATTTTTGACTGTCTAGCAATGGACATGAACAGTGTGATGCACAAGAACTTGTGGAAGAGACTTTATCATGCGCAACACGAATTCCACAAGCCATACAGCGAGCTACGCCGCAAGTTCCCCGACGCATGCAAAGACTGGCCGTTCAAGCTTGATTTCAAAAACATGACGCAGCCATTCAAAATCCACAAGATATTCAACGAGATGAGAAACCTCACCTATGTCTCGGATGGCCTCATTCTAACATGTTGTGATACTCCTTACATATCGGGCACTGACCCGACGCTTCTCAAGTGGAAGCCGTCCGAGGAAAACACCATTGACTTCAAGATCAAGTTGGAGTTCCCTAAATTCATCGACAACGACCTGCCGAAGCACGATCCCAACAGAGAGTACACGAATTACGACGTGAAGCCGAAGTTCAAATTGTACGTTTGGAAAGGTGGGGATGCCCCACGCCAAAACGAGAGTGTAGAGAACAACATTAAGAGAAATGGCGGCGAGTACAAGAACTCATTTCAAAACTACGACGAATGGAACGAGTTAGATGTAAGTGACGAGCAATGGAATACATTGAAGAAGTCCGGTGAATCGTTCAACGGAAGGATTGCCGAATGTAGACAGCATCAAAACGGCAGGTGGGAGATGCTTAGATTTAGAGATGACAAGATGAACGGTAACCACATCAACGTGGTGTTGAAGATTTTGAAATCTATTGAAGACTCAGTGACGAAGGAGGAGTTGATCAAATTGGAGCCGCAGGTGAAGGCTCGGTGGGAGGAGCGTGAGCGTCTCAAGCGTAAGGCGCAACAACAGCAGCACGACTTTGTCCACCACAGCAACCATGGCCCTGCGCATCCGACGCAACACACTGCCAAGCCTCCACCCCCTGCTGCGTCAATGCCTGAGAAGCGGAAGCTCGAGGATGAACCAGTCGGACAGAACAAACGAGAGAAGGTTGGTGCAGATTATTCCGGAGAAGGGAACGAGCACGAGGACGAATATTATGAATCGGACGGTTTCGAAGAGATGCCGTCCTACAAAAATTAGTTGTAAATATATATAACCAATACATGCAATTTGTACAATATTTAGAAACAAAAAGATAAATAAAAGCAAAAGTTTGTGATCAGATATCTGGGGAAACTTATGTTAGAGGAGGGAGGGGGGAAGGAGGAGGAGAAAAGGATGCTTATATAAAGTCTCTATAAATATATTTACAGGGAGAGGGGAGATGAATGTATGTATATATACGGTAGCTTCAAGCGTAAGAGAGGATACAAGAGTCCATGACCAACTTCGGGATACCGTTACCGCTGACGAGGTACTTCTGGGAAGCGATTCTCTGGATGACGGAGTCTAAGTTACTAGAGAGAAGCTGGCTTTCGAGTTGGTATTCGTTGTGGATGAGGTTAAACTTGAGGAGGTGGCTCACCAGGGACTTGCACTCGTCGAGGTTGAACTTGGAGACGTTGAACTTCTGCAAGCCATTGTTCTGCAAGAGTCTGTTTGCAAATCTGTAATCAAAGTCTCTGAACTTGGCATAAGCAAAGTCCTCAAGAGGTTTGTCGCCGAGAAGCACGTCAAAAGTACCGTTGTTCTGTAATCTGTGATTACCATGAGTGGCGGCCATGACGGCACCGCTCTTGAAGGATTTTTCACCGGAGACGAACTGAAGGAGGCTGTCTGCGATGGTGAAGTTCTGGAAGTAGATTCTGCGGTTTTCGGTGTCTCTGTATTTGGTCATGCCGTGCTGGATGAATGCTGAAAAGTTGTCTATCGTCATGTACACAGGGAGCTTGTCCTGTTTGGCTAACTCGTCGAGTAAAGTTGTGAAGCCGAAGGTCGTGTTCGATTCGATGGGAGAGGCTTTGAGAATGTAGTTGCAGAGGTCGAGGAGGGTGCCGGAGACCTTATGGGTAGAGGACTTGTAGGAGTTTGTGAGGGGGGTGATTTCGCCGGAGAGGGGTATTTTGGCCAGGCTTTCTGCGTTGAGGTTGACGAACTTTTTCAAAAAGCTTCTAGCGTACATTGGCTGGTCGTATTTCTTAGTCAGAGGGTTGAGCTTGAAGTCTGAGGAACCGTCGACAAGAAGGTCTGCATTGGAGATAGGGAAAAGAACGACGTTGTTGCTGTTGTGGGCGAGTGCAAAGGCCTGGAAGTGTGCTAGGAGAGTGGACTTGCCGATTCCGGAGGGACCGTTGACGAGAAATCTGTTTTCCACGCTGGGGGAGTTCTTGTTGACGATGTCAATCAGACGCGCATCCTCCGCGGCCCGGAAGAGGGTCACAGGCTGCGAGTAGAGCTCGTTGTACTGGTCCGGCTTGAAGGCGCCTGCAATGTGCAGCTTTTGGATGGCCTCGGGTGGGTACTTGACGAAGGTGTTTGTGATGGAGTCTCTGTTTTCCGCAACAATGGAGGGGAGCTCCTTGATGAGGTTTTCGTCCGCCTGCAGGGCAAGACGCTTGTAGTTTTTCGTGAGCACAGAAGCCTTGAAGGACTTGTCGTTACCGGAACCCTTCTTGTTCTTGGACTTGTCGTAGGATGTCTTCTTGTTGAAGGACTTTCTAGTGGCGGCGGCGGCCCGCACAACGGTCGCCGTGGAGAAGTTCCGACAGTGACGCAAGGAGAGCATTGTTGTTAGCGGAAGAACAAGACAGTTATCAGATAATAAAGCTGAGCATGGGCATGAGCCTGAGCAGGGAGATGATTTGCAAATGCGGTGAAATTTCCATGTTGGAAAAAGGGGTCTTTCTCGATCGAGGCAGCTTACTGGCACGCGCCGGCGCGTGGCAGAACCGAAAGAAAAAACTGCACGTGATCACCCCACAACCGGTGCACGGGTGTGTTGTGGACTTCCATTTCTGGTTTTCGTTTTCCGATTTTTTTTTTCTTTTTTCCGATTCCCGATTCCCAATCTTCGAATAAAATTTTTTTTTCTCCTTTTTTCTTTTTTGCTCCTTTTTTCGTCTTTGTTTCAGTTTCCCATTCCGAATTTTTTTCTCCCGTTGCTGTTTTCGTTTTGCTACATTGGGCGCGGTGGCGCAACCGCTTTTTTTTCTCTCCTGTGCAGAGGGGGCGGAAGGTCAGAAGGGGGTGGAGAAGGGTTTAAAGATATTAATAGATTGGGGCAGGGGGGAAGATTAGAAATTAATTATAATTAAAAAGTATTAAACATTGAAAATAGAATATTAAAAAGGAAGGAAAAGAAAGGAGGCGGCAGCAGCAGATAACAAGTAAGACTCAGTTGAAGAGCTTCTTGAAGTAGGTACCGACCTTCTTCAAAGGGTTGGAGGACTTTTCGAGCTCCGCGTTGACCTTGGTGGAAGCCTTCTTGGCGTCTTCTCTGACAACATCGGCCTCCTTCTTGATCTCCTCGCTGACCTTCTTGGCAGCGTCCTCGACCTTGCCGACAAAAGTGGCGGAGTCCTTCTGTTCGGTCTTTTGGACGTTTTCGACAGCGGTGTCGACGGTCTGGGAGACTTGGGTAGCTGGTTCTTCGGCGGACATTGTGTGTATGTGTGTGTAGTAGTGGTGAAGTAGTGTGGGGGAAGAAAAAAGGAAAGAAACGGGAGCAAACCAGAAGAGCAATCACGCAAATAACACAGACGAGAAGCAGGCGGCTGGCACTCCACAGACAAGACGGCAGGAGACCTGTGTGTCTTTATATATGGCCGGGCGTGCGTGTGTGTGCGTCAGCCAGGTCCGTCTCGTGCTGTGCTGGCCGGGCTCCACAGCGGCAGGGCAGAAGGCTCTCGAACCGGGCAACGCCAACGGCGCAGCAACGGCGTGGGCTTGGGGGGGAGAGAGGGAGCACCAGCCACCCGCCACGCACACCCGCCACACCGGGCTTTTCCAAACGCAAAGCACAGCCGTGAACGTCGAGGGAGGCGGCGGAGACGGGCCGCGACGATCGACGGGACTACGGTGCACGGGTGGAACAGGAGCACGCAGATTTGTCTTGTCACGTGTCCCAAAGTGCAAATTCTGCCCTTTCTCTTTTCTCCTCCTCCTCCTCCTCCTCGCTCCCTCCGCCGGCAGGGATAACCAAATCAACCGCACGGATCTGCACACACTGAGGGCCTCTGCACAACAAAGATCCATATCCATCACATCTATTTTTGTGTTTGTCCCTCCTCTCTCCCTTGCCCCTGCTCGTTCCCCGTTACCACTGCGGCTGCACCCTCTACGCACTCCCCCCTGGCGTACACTACACAGCAAACAGCTCTCCTCAGCGCCAGTGTATCCAGCTAGGCCTTGCCCCGCTCCTGAGAGAAGATCCCACACGCAATACTGAGGTTATTATTATTATTATTATTACTATTATTATTATTGCCATCAATAATACCAAATCGTTTCCTCTGGCATCACCACACAGACCACACGTAACCGCAGCTAACGCTCCCAGCACTATGGACCCCAACCAAGTCAACGTCGACCTCAGGGTCGGGCGGAAGTACCGTCTCAGCAAGAAGATCGGGTCGGGCTCTTTCGGAGACATCTACTTGGGCACAAACATCATCTCCGGCGAGGAGGTTGCCATCAAGCTCGAGAGCATCCGGGCCAAACACCCGCAGTTGGAGTACGAGGCCAAGGTGTACAAGGCTCTCTGCGGAGGTGTCGGCATCCCGTTCATCCGCTGGTACGGCACCGAGTGCGACTTCAACGCCATGGTCATCGACCTCTTGGGCCCCTCCCTCGAGGACTTGTTTGGCTACTGCAACAGAAAGTTCTCGCTCAAAACCGTTCTCTTGTTGGCGGACCAGCTGCTCTGCCGTATAGAGTTCATCCACGCCCGCAGCTTCATCCACAGGGACATCAAGCCGGACAACTTCCTCATGGGCGCCGGCAAGAAAGGCTCCCAGGTCAACGTCATCGACTTTGGTCTTGCCAAGAAGTTCAGAGACCCAAGAACCCATTTGCACATCCCCTACAGGGAAAATAAGAATTTGACCGGAACAGCCCGGTACGCCTCCATCAACACCCACATGGGGATCGAGCAGTCTCGGAGGGACGACCTCGAGAGCTTGGGATACGTCCTCATCTACTTCTGCAGAGGCACGCTTCCATGGCAGGGCTTGAAGGCTGCCACAAAAAGGCAGAAGTACGACCGCATATTGGAGAGAAAGCTGGCCATCCCAACAGAGGTCTTGGCCAAGGGACTCCCGATAGAGTTCACCCACTACTTGAACTACATCAGGTCCCTCAGGTTCGACGACAAGCCAGACTACATCTATTTGAGAAGAATGTTCAGAGATTTATTCTTGAGAGAAAAATACGTTTATGATTATATTTTTGATTGGACAATCTACAAATTCACTGTACAAAACCAGAGTCACCATCACCAACAACAACAACAGCAGCAGCAGCAGCAGCAGCAGAAGGCCATTGAAGACAAGAACAAATCCACCCCTCAACAACCACAGCAACAGCAATTCCCGAACCCGACAGACGTGAACCAATCATCCGAAATTAAGCCACTGCTACAACAACAACAGAACCAGGCAGTCCATGTCCCGGACATCGAAGCTAGCGACCACGTCAAACATGCGTACCGGATCCAGCAGCAACCACAACCAGATCAGAATCAGAATGGTTACTATTACATGCAGCAGCAGCAGCAGCAGCAGCAGCAGCAGCAGGCAAAGAACCCAATCCAGATCCAACAAGCACAAAGTAACCAACAGACGGCGCAGAACCAGAGTTCGCAAAACAATGTCAGCAATAACAACCCTGCTTGGTTGTAATTCTCTCTCCCATCTCCCCTCCCATTCCATTCAAATGGTATATAGATTGAAAGCATGCCTGGACCCGAGTTGTTGTCGACCATCTACCTTCCCCTCCACCAACCCACGAGCACCCTATACATACATCTCATTATCATTATCAATAATTATCTAGAACGAGCAGTCGTTGCATTGTCGTGCTCTCAACTTTAGCTATCCACACCCGTGTCCGGCATCATCCTGGACATGGGGCTACGAGCACCAGCGGGAAGCCGTTCCGGCCTCTCTTCCGTTTCTCTATTTCTTTCTTTTTTTTCTTTCTACTCTTTCTCTCTTTCCATTGCACTGTGTATCCCCTTGTAGGCATAACGGTCGGTTTTTCACTCCCCAACGCCGCGGCGCGGAGATCGCTCATCGGCATCTCCACTGAGATTTCCCTTCTCCGTGCCCAAGGCTGGGACAAATAAGAATTACTAATAAGCTTCTACAAGGGTTTATCCCCCAATTACGAGCACATTTACCCTCTCTGTCGACACAGCATCAGAGAATGAAAGATATACTATTTGGGTGCAGCAAACAGATTGTTCGCTATGCCTACCTGCGGCGAGATGTGGAAAATATGAAGAGACTGCAGAACCAGATCAACGTTTCCTCCAAGCTAATCGTTTTCAGCAACAGGAACAAGTCGAACCGACTCGAGGTGCTCTTGCACGACAACCAGCTGGCCGTTTTGGACATCCACAAGTACACGGTCTTATCGCAGCTATTGCACATCTGGCTTGCGTTCAACGCCTCTATCGAACAGGTTGTCGAGGCGAAGGGGAGGTATGATTGGGACATGATTGACCCGGAGCTGAAGACGATCTCACTCTTCTGGTTGGGCATGGATGATTTGAATGCACTTTCTGAAAAGATATCAGATGCGCCACCATCTTCCGAACCTTCCTCCGCGGCATCCGTCCCCGTGTACGCCATCGACATCAGTAACTCGGACAAGTTATGCGAGTTCGTGGACACCCAGCTCGTAAACCCTGGTAGAGACTCACAATACAGGTACTCGGCAGGTATGGCGGAAATCCTGCAGATGGATAACAGATTGGCGACTGCGTACGCGTACTCCAAGACGTTCGTTGATTTCATCTCGAAGAACCACTTCTGTCCTTCGTGTGGGGGGCATGTTATACCTGTAGAATTGGGCTCCCGCCTATATTGCCTCGGAGACTCTCCCTACAAGGACGCCAACTCTGGCAAACCCATCTTCTGCAAAGTGAACTTGAAATCGAATAACTTACAGTTCCCTCGGACGGACCCGTGCGTCATCATCGCTCTCTCCGACGAGAACGGCCGTGTCCTACTCGGTAACAACAGCAAAAGACACCCCACGACCTCAGATTCTGTTCATGACGACGCTACAGGTAAGCAGGTCGAATGGAAGAAGCGGTTTTACTCCTGTTTTGCAGGGTTTATGGAACCTGGCGAGACACTCGAACACGCCTGTGTGAGAGAGGTATACGAGGAGACGGGGCTCAGACTGAAAACTGAAGATGTCACTATCGTAGAGAGTCAGCCCTGGCCTTTCCCTGCAAATTTGATGGTCGGCTGCGTGGGCATCATCCGTGGCGAAGAAGCAGTCGATTCGAAGATTAACGTCCATTTAGACGACGAACTCGAACATGTGCAGTGGTTCGACCCACAAGAGGTCGCTAAGGTTGTCAACGGGGAAGGAAAGGGGATCTTGTCTCGCACCGACACTGTGGTCGAGGAATGGTTTTGTCCTCCTAAGGAGAGTGTTGCAGGGAGACTCATAGACAGTGTCGTTCGTCAAAAAAACAGTTCGACCACCTGCCAGGGGAAACTTTGAAAAAAAAACAAAGACAGAATTAATGCACAGAAAGCATCTTTATAAATTCTACGACTTGGACTTTATATCATTGATAACCACCCTAGCGTGTGGTTTCTCCATGCCCTCAGTAACCTCGGGCTCAAAGCTGCCGACTATCTCGACCCCTTCCACCTCAGATTGCTCGCTAGCACCGTCATCTCCCTCTTCAAGATTACCCGTCGGCCCCTTGTACCACTTTTTTGCATCCACAGCATACCAAAGTCCAGAAAAGATGAACGAGAAGCCAATGATCAAGACAGTGTAGTTCATGTTTTCCTTGTTCACAGGCATGTAGTTGGGGAAAATGAAAACTATCGAAACAAACAGCGTCCAGATACATGCAAAAGCCATCACTGGCTTTGCAAAGCGACCCATATTGAACGGTCCTGTCTTGATTCCAGCTTTTTCACTCCGAAACAAAAAGATGGCAATCACCATGACATAGGACCAGTCCGTGCAAATCGCATTGGCAGAGAAAATGGCGTTCATAGCAATGCTCGAACCTAAGTTGATCAAGGAGAGACATGCATCAATAAAGCAGAGGAGCCAAACACATCTGAGCGGCTGACCAGTCTTCTGATCCAAATGATACCAGAAGCCGGAGAAGGGAAAAAGTCCATCTCTTGAAAACGACCAAAGAGATCTGGAAATGTAGCAGAAGGCGGCAGCACCCGAAAACCAAAGAATGGCAAAAGTGAGAGAAAGGTAGGCCGTGGAAGCAGTCTTGCCCATAGCGTAATCAAATATAGCAACAAGAGGCTGATCAGACGGAGAGTTCAAGATCGCACTGATATCAGGTCCCATACAGAGAACCAATACAATGACCAATGCCCAACCTAGAACTGCATTCGCTATTAGTGCAGATCCAATTGCAAGCGGAACATAGTATGCGGCATTGTAAGCTTCCTCTGACATCCTGGATGTTGCATCGTAACATGTCATTACCCAGGAAACTTGCAAAAATCCAAACAAAAACGCCCATCCATCGGAACTCCAACCAGTAGAATTAATGACAGCACCAAAAGTATAGCCTCTAGAGTTTATATTGGGGCATTTCACCAATAAAGTCACAATCAAAGCAATGGTCGTGCAAATGTTGACCACACAATAATATTTGGTGATCTTTGCCAAGAATTCGCTGGGAATCGAATTTATGAGTGCCTGTGAAATCAAAATCAGGATCGTGACAGCAGTCACATGGCCATTTGTTGGAATATACGTGTAACCACTGCGCATCGAGATGCATTCCAATAGCAACGTTGCGGCACCGAAATCTGCCGCAGCCGGACCCGTGATTGCACCCACGATGTACAACCACCCATTGATCCAACATAACACAGGAACTTGTTCTTTAGGCACCAGATGAGAGATCACATAATACATCCCGCCAGAAGTGGGGAAGCAGGAGGTAATCTCAGCCACAGACCACCCGATGGCCAAACAACCAATACATCCGACAAACCAGCACCACACAATTCCCGCAGGCCCTCCTGACCATATTGGGTAAACCAACGTGATGGACATTGTACCCAATAGTCCAGAAATCGAGAATGCAAACGAAAAGGAGGAAAAAAAATCATAACTCCTGTTGAACTCCTGCTTATAGCCAAAGGCCGCTAACTTTGCGTCATCTGAGCTGTTCGGATTAAACGAGCATGCAGATTTTGCTTCGACGGACATGGCTTGTTAATGCTAGGCTATACTCAGACCTGACTTTGTTGTCTTTTAAAACTAAGAAAGCTGGCATTATAGGTAGAACCTGTGGAGGGTGGTTACTTATATATATAAAAGAAACAACCTGGTAAAAATTCCTCTCAAAAGTGGCACGTTTTGCCCCGGAGCGGCAGGTAGAAAGAGATTCCTTCATGGAACAACGTCAGAAGTGGAAAAACAGGTGGTTTGTCAACAGAAAATGCTTGCTCCTATTTGTTGGCGGACCATAGCCGCTAAGAATGTACTCAATGCAGATAATACATCAATCCCCATGCATACATCTCTATATCCGTCGCATCGTCATTGACATGTTATCGTAGCTATCCAAGTCATCTCCTGCGGACATTTTCCTCGGAATTTTTCTTATCGACCCCCTCGAAGTGAAAAAATAGCAAATAGAAAAGTAAAGTCGGTGACAGAAAAGCCGTGCTGACTGCTCTAGCCACTTGGAGGAAGGGAGGATAGCCGGAGATAGGAGCTTAGGAATCACGGCGTAATCGTCAGGTCTGATGAGGGTGTAGATAAGCAAGAAGTCAGAGCTGCGCTACGATAGGCTCAAGCGGTTGAGAAATGTAGGCGAGCTGGAACTTTCACCCATTCAATAGCTTCCCGGCCGTATAGCATGTAGCAATCTTGAGATAGTTTACTGTTTGGCTGTCTTTCTGTCTAGCATAATTAACTTCAAACCAATCTTAAGCATGAGATGCTTTGAGAAGTAATCGTCCCATGAATTCTAAGTTTAATATTTTTTGTGAAGGAGCTTCAGCCCTCATCCTTCCATATGTCAACTCTACATGTACTCAATGGTACCAGCGTAAATTAAATTCAATTGAAATGGTACAAGCAGCATTTGAGACCTTACCGGTTCAAATGAATTTTTTTTTTGGATACAATTTGCAGCTATTTACTAAAAGCATCTAAACATCAGTATTTGAAAATGACCACATGTTTTTTGGGCGAAAGAAACTCACGGGAACGGGAAGCATCAAAGTATGAAAAGGTACTTGGCAGAGCCAATCCATTTTCGACATTTATCACCGAGGACTAATTGTGTTCGTTTGATATTTACTGGATGCCTTATCTTGTTCTGCGCTATATTCATGAGGAGGTGCCTTAAGTTTTTCTACCTGAGTGTAGCGCTGGGTTTTTGTTTGACTAAAAATATCAGCTAGCTCTAAACACTATATTACAAGGATAAAAGATGCTGAACTTATGGAAAAATTATTAGTTCCTTAGAAATGCGGTTTTGCAAGAAAAAAGGGGTATTCCTCATGTTGAAACTGAAATATTCCGCCAATACCAAGGTGAAAAACTCAAGAATAACCACTCCGAAAATACCTACTATCAAGCAATTTTTGCCGGTTAGATCCCAGGTTAAGACTCCAAGATTGCAGGTACTCTTACTTTGGCTAAGGCTATTGAGGATTCACTAATGTTTACTGAATGTGTTCCAGCTGGGGACCTAAGGGATGATCACAAGCACGAACAGCTGAAACTTTTCACACTACCGCTAGCAGTTTGTTTAGCAATCGAACTTACATATTCTTCCTTGAAAACAAAGATGTAACCTTCAAAAAAGTTAATCCTAAATTAGGCTTGGAGGCTGACGGTATCCGATTGACTCAGTTTATTGATGCTTTCAAACTCTACAACAGATTTTTACTTCTTTTGAGCTGGAGGGATTAAATATTTTCCAATTCTCTAAGCGTCAAGCCGAAATTATTACCCGGGATGGTGGTGTTATACAAAAGAACCCATTAAATCCATTCTCCGTTAATAAGATACTATCCAGTATTGAAATGCAAGTCATTTTACCTCAACAATAGATTTGGAGGAAATATACTGGGCCTGAAGCAAAAAGAAAGCGATATTCTGTACAGATTCCCAATTAATCACACAGACAGATGTATTGATGCGCACGCTAGATTGCAGTGAGATGTGAACACACTAGTTGTCTGGTATAATAGAAGAGATAACCAGATCGCTACCGATGGTTGGAATGAAGAAATGATGAGGCACGCATTCAGGGTGGCTACCATATCCAAAAGGCTGGTTGAAAACGACGGGGATTTTGAAAATTAGGCTCCCAAATAAGAGGAAGATAAAGGCAATCTCACCGATCATTATCTCAGCTTGACTGCTGCTGAATTTTACGACGTAACAAATTTGAAGTAAATTCGACCTAATTCTCATATTTAAAGTCCACATTACTGATATTATTTAACTGAAACCCCATTTCTGCTACATATTTGAGTTTCAATAGATTAGTTCATACGGTTTAGGCATTTCTTTTTCTTACATAATAAACTGAAAACCCAAGCCCGTAATATGTATGCTTCACGGCTACCGAAGCTCCCGCGTTCCTTGTAGATGAGAACTCCGAAAATATTCTTCTGGTGGCTCCTATGTAGGAAAGGTCACGTGCCCACATGAATTTCTTGCCACAGTTTAATCCATTTCATCCACCCATGTGCGATTGCATCATAAAAAGGGCTGCATAGATAAGACCTTTTTGCATTGGCAGCTTTCAGACAATATAGTCCACTGCTTATATCCAGCTATATGGCTTCTCACTGTTAGCCCGAAAGCTAATCACAACACTAAGTTGAAAGAAAGGTGGAGAATTACTGGTTTTTTCGTGTACATAAGTTGAACAAAATTCAAATGCCGACAGGTTCAGAATTAACCTCCAATTTGAGTGACCGCTATCTGCGGCGTGTTGGTGGTTTTTACCGCAGCCACTTCGAGAAACAAGTTCGAGAGTTCTCCCCAGATTATACATTTATCAAACTGCATGTACTCATCTGAAAAATAAAAGTAAAATCTGCATCTTATACTCAACCTCCCGTTAGTCATCACAGTTATCTTGGTATCAGTAATGTTCGATTTATAAGTAAGTTTGCGCATTGGAACGAATCTTGAGATGCGTGCCCGTTCTCAGATAGTTACAGCTGCTGATAAGAGGCAAGCCACAGTCTTTTGATTGTGGCGTCTCGGTGTTTTTTATAATCGCTTCGGACTATAATTCTCAAACCCGAAGAAAGAAGATATTCATATAAAAGTGACTACCAATTTCCCAATGTTTTTTCCTGATCTAACAATCTATATAAACGTTTTTAATGGAGAGCTTGGAGTTAGCACAATAAAGTAAGATGTCAGTACAACAACGGAATTACGGTAGTTCGATCAGCTACACCAATAGTGAGGACTCCAAAATTGGAGATGTCTTGACCGTTTCCAAAACAAACAGAGAAGCCTTGAAGTTTCCTGAGTGGGCTCCAGCTTGGGATCCTAAGGACGATCATAAGTTTGAACACTTGAAACCTTTCAGGCATATTGACAGGGGCTTATTTGGAGACCCAACTTTCAAATCCTTACTTGAAGAGAAAAACGTCAGCTTCAAGAAAGTCACTCCCAAATTCGGTTTAGAAGTTGACGGTATTCAATTGAGTACTCTTTCAAATAAGCAAAAGGATGACCTTGCCCTTTTGATCGAGGAGCTTGGCGTGGTTGCTTTCAGGAACCAAGACTTTAAACTACAAGGCTTTGACACTATCAAGGATTGGGTTAGATACTACGGTCCTCTAGACGTTCATGCAACTTCGGGAGCTCCTATTGGTCATCCAGAATTTCATCTTGTTTTCAAGAGAAATGATCCCGAGCAACATCTGAGAGTCTTTGACCAAAAGTTGAATCATATTTACTGGCATTCTGATGTGAGCTATGAACCTCAAACCCCAGGAGTTACACTTTTTGCTATGTTGGAAACCGGACCAGGTGGAGATACTCAGTTCCTTAATTCTTTTGAGATCTACGATAGATTGTCTCCGTTGATGAAGAGGAAGCTAGAGGGTCTAAAGGTGGTACACACCTCTAAGGAGCAAGCAGTCAATACCACAATTGAGGGTGGTGTTGAGAGAAAAGAACCAGTTGAATCCATCCATCCGCTAGTTAGATACCACCCTGTTTTGAAAAGAAAGTCTCTTTATATCAATAATCTATTTTCGAGAAGAATTCTGGGTTTGAAAAAAGAAGAGAGTGACAATCTAATGGATTTCCTCAACAAACATACAGCAAGCTGTCTTGATGCGCACCTGAGACTCCAGTGGGATGAAAACACAGTAGTTTTATGGGATAACAGAAGAGTGCTACACACTCCAACAATGGACTGGAATACTGCGGACATAAGACACGCCTTCAGAGTGACTTCCATGGCTGAAAGGCCCGTCGAAAACGAAGAAGAGTATGAGAATTGGACTCCTGAGCAAGAGGAAGAAAACAACAAGCTTAAGGAACACTATCTCAACCTGACTCCGGCTGAGTATTATGAAGAGACGAGCTCAAAATGATACAACATTAGTGTGTGAGGCACTGCTAGCATTATCTCACACTAGTTCATAACAGTATTTATAGATTATTTGAAATAAAACTATAAGCGGTTTTGATTTGAGCAAGAACTTGAGACTTTATGAACTCGTAATGATACTCCTTAATCTTTAGTTTGAATATCTATCTTCACTTTGTTCAAAAGGATACTCGGATACTACAGTAAAAGAGTAGAACAGCTTCTGCCGATAATTAAGGGGGACTGCACATGCTGAACCATGAGATGCAATATAAATTGAGTTTCAGGATGGAAAGTGTAATGGCTCTTCTGAAAGAGCTAAAAATTAATAAAGGATGTAGATATCCACAACGGTAGTTAAACAATTAAATGTTGCTTTTTTGGAAAAGTTCGAATCAGTCAATTTTATTTGCCGTTATTTCAGCCCGAAGTCAAGCGCAAAGCCATCAAAACATCTTTCAAAAAATTGTGAACTTAATTCTAAAAGTTTCAGAGTTGCTCTACTGCTATGGCTACAACATTTAAGAGTAATTGCAACTTTGGGATCCCAAGAAGAAGCAACAAAGGCATATTCTCAAGTTCAGAAGCTTCTTAAATTAGGGTAGAAAGTACCACAAATAAAATGTCGTGAAATGACAGTGATTATGTAATACAATTTGAGGTACTGGAATTCGGTAAAGGATGGATATTTTACACCATTGACAGGAGAAATATGCTTTGATGGGATTCAAATATGTACAAGTTGTATAAATCTAAGAATTGTATTTTACATATATACAAGTAGATTGATAATTTATACGGATCCACTGCTTAAAACAATTAATCCATCCAGTAAATCTATATCTTTGATCGTTGCATCATCAATCATATCCCCGATTTCTATATTTTTGGTCAGAACTTTATTTTTGTCAATATCCGACTTGTTATCACTTAGGGCGTACCAACTTGTCTCTAATATACACCGTACACCATAATCCATCATTATGACTTCAATCAGACCAGATTCACTTGGTTTTTTCGTGACAACAACCTTGAACTTTATTTTTTCTTGCTTACAGTCGTGTTCTTGTAGATATTTCAATGCTTTAAACGTGTAGAATCCAAGCACTTTATTGGAAATCTTGTTATTTAACTCATCCTTATACTTCAATTGTAATGCTATGTAATTGATCTGATCTTTATTAAATCTTGGCTTCCCTCCACAAATATAAGAATGTAGCTGCCAATGGTTAACAAGATCCCAGAATCTTCTTAAAGGTGAGGTCACTGTTGCATAATTATCAATATTTAAAAATTCATGCTTAGCTGCAAAAGGAGCAATCGTGGATTTCGTCAAATATTCCTGATACAAAGTCAACTCTTTGAAGCTGGAGTTCTTTTTTGCGGTAATTTCTCTGGAGAACTTAGCGACCTCGGGCGACATTTGAAGCGGGAGCTGAATTCTAAAAAGAGCTGGAATATTGTTCTTTTCAAAAAAATTACCAGCCAAATGATTGGCTAAAACCATAATTTCTGAGACCAATTGCTCTGACCTGGCACCTTCTCCAATTACACTTGTAGTGGTATCATCGTTGTAAACATCTTTGAACTTCAACAAAATTTGTCTATTCTCGTTCTCAGAAATATTTTCGATTTCCTTCTTAATATTGATTTGATCAAAAAGTGAGACCCGACCACTCTCGGATGCCAGAGTGTTTAAATGACTGGACACAATGCTCAAATTTTTTAAGTCTTGCTTAATCTTTTCGCTTGAAATGTCCCCTGTTGCTTTTTGGTTTAATATTTCCGAGCTTTCTTCACCATCAGCCAAGATTGTGTTCACAGAGGCATAATCAATTCTGATAAAGTTACTTGCCATGCCAAATGCAATTGCCTCACTATCACTCAATTCTATAATTTGTTTTGACTCAACGTTAAACTTGAATGATATCTTCAAAACTCTGGTCTTTTTCTCATAGTTTCCCAATTGTATGGCTTTTCCAAACTCTTGAGGAAGCAAACTCACAGAATCTATCCCTGCCAAATCTGGCAAATAAAGAGTTAAGCCTCTTTCAAATGCTATTCTTGCGATTGAAGATGAGGGATCTAAATATGATGCAGGATCAGCAATGAATGTGCTCACTATATACTCTTTTTCACTTATTTTTTTTATGGCAATACCATCGTCTATTTCAAGTGGGTTTTCTGAATCTATACAATATATGACATCGTCGTATTCTTTTCGCTCTTTGGAATAATTATCAAAGCTCAAATTAATGTAGTCATTAATGTTTTCTTGGCTAATCGAGTCATAATAAGTCTGCTCATAGTCGCACTTTACTGATACCCCACTATAAGGAATCATCGCATTATCCCACCATTTTGTAGGACCTTCAGTATTAGCAATTTCATTGGTATTTAGTAAAAGGTCATAGACACACGAGCTTGTAATGTCTAGGTCTTTGTAATTTGGTAACATTCTCATAATTTTTATCACAAAAGATTCTAGTACACTATTTTGGACAGAACCTGCACAATAAAGTTTGAGTAAATCAATGAATACATCATAGTGTGATATAATCTCCTTCGACTTTACCTTTACTTTATTTTTCGGGTTCAATTTTGAGGTGATATATTCCGCTAGTTGTGCATGAAGCTTTTCATCTTGTTTGAAACTCTGCACCAATTTGTTGAATTTCACTATACGATTCAATGGTAATATTAGTGCATAAGAACTTGCCTTACTGAAAGAATCATGTGCATATAGCTGATTGTTTTTTCTCAAACTTAAAATGAAAGCGTAGAAACGTGTTGAGTCAACTTTCAAATTTAAGTCAACCTTGCCCTCAACACTTTTCCCTAAACTGATAGAATCATACTGGTTACCAATCGAAAGCGGAGATGCAATGGTTTTGTATAATTTTTTGTATCCTCTATCGATGTCTTCAGATTTTTGCGATTTGAAATCTTTTATCAAAACTTGTAAATCGGTCATTTCCACTGAATTGTAAAGTTGGTAAAGTGATAATTGAATTGGAGCTTCATTGCTTTGTAGAATGTTATGTAAAACTTCTAATTTGATGTTAGCATCAGGTAAAAATTGCCATGCCTTAGTTACCATTTCTGTCAAACTTTCGGATATTATGCCCGAAAGTATAGAGGGAAGTATGTATGTCTTCACTGCATTATCGTTTGAAAGTGATCTGGCGACTGCACTTTCAAAAATTTTATTTCTGTCCACAATATCTTCAAGTTTGTATTTTGGCTTGCCCACTGGCACAATTTCTCCTACATTCAGACCTTTCCAGAAGAGGCTTTCTTCCAGAACACAGTTTTCAAACCATTTTTTGGGGAAGACTTTAGGAATTCTCAAACCCATTTTGGATCTTGACACAAACTGAATTTCACCATATGCATTAAGAAGAGTGTATCTAGGGTCATCTGGTGTCGAAGGTAATTCTATAATTACTGCCAAGTCTCCTTTTTCAAAATTACCAGAGAGATCCACCACATCACCAACATCGACTTCAGTATACTGAAGATCTTGCCAAACAAACTTTTTGTTGATATCACCAAACTTTTTGATAAGTTGATGTTTTAAATAATTTCTGTTTGAATGATCATCGTAGTAAGAGAAGGATGGTGGAATGTTCAATTCTGGAAATAGTTTCGTAATCCAAAATTTGTTCGGTTCTATATATCTAATCTCGGTCCGTTCCTTCACATCTCTCCGCAAATTTTCGACATCAACATTGGAAGCTTGCTGAAGTAACTCCTCTGGGGTCTGAATTCGACGATCAAGGTCTAGTTTGGTCCTTTTCGATTTGTATTTCGTTGGACTCCTAAACTTTGATGACGAAGTTGAAAAATTTGTGCATGGAATAGCGGGCAGATGCACCAGCTTTGCAATTAGACGAGTCCTTAAGAGTATACATCTATTTAGCATAATTTCTTGATGATTTTTGCGGAATGGGCTTTGCTGGAATTTTAAGACCAAACATATGGTAATTCTATTTTATACTACCAATATCAGCAGCTGAAAAAAAATTACATGTTCTCAAAATTTTCTTACTGTAGCTCTGTTAGCTGAAAAAGATTACGTAATGCTATTTTTAACTTATTCATGTTTATGATTAATGCAATCAAAAAATCTTGTCCAATACACTATCCAATCCAAAAGTGTTGTCCTTACTTTTAATTGAAGAGTCTGCTCCTGCTCGGTTGGTGGCTACATTTCTTTGTTTGAAGTTTCTTCGTATTTCCTGGCCTTCGGGTTTAGAACCTTCCGGAAGCTTTCGCTTCTTGCTTTCTTTGACTCTGTTAATCGTCTTGCTTGTCTCAACGTTCTTGATGTAAGCCTTGTTGAGCTTATTGGCCTGAGATAATTCTGCTTGTTTTTTGCTATCACGGACCTCAACTTCTCTGTTCAAAGCATTCGTCAAATCGAACCATTTGAAACCTTTTAGATATTTCACGTTCATGACGTCGTCGTGGTAAAAGCTGCGCTTCTTCCCTCCCAATGGGTTACCGTTCAACGTACTTGCAGCCAGCTTTGCGTCACTCTTGCTCAAAAACTCTACCCACCCCTCGTCGAACTTCTTTTTCTTGTTGCCTCCAGACTTGATTCTCGATTTGTAAACTTTTGGGTCTTCCGGCTTCAAAAAGATACGTCCGACTTCTCCGAATCGACTCATCACTTGCCTCAATTTCTGTGGTTTCATGTATGGAGGAAGAGAAGAGAGATATACTACACCCGTTCTTTTGATCCTTTTCTCCTCGTTTTCAAGTTGTTTTTGAGTGAGTTTTTTCACTTTCTTGACACCTAAAGTTGAATTCCCGGAGATATTTTTCTGCAGAGTTTTGGAAACCTCTTCAATTCCATTTTCAGAAGCTGTCTTTGCTTTTTCATCTTTGATTTCGTCCTTACCATTGTCATCTTCATCATCACCATTAGTTTTTCCATCGAGAAATCCGTAGTACTGATCATCGTCATCATCATCTGAATCGTCGTTTGCTTGTACTTTTTCTATGAATGTTTTTGTATACTTTTTCTGCAAAACCTTACCATGCTCTTTTTCTCCATTTTCAACACCATCACTCTCATTCTGGTTGTCATCCGACTCTATGTCGTCTTCAGCCTCCTGGCTATAGATATCAAAAGCCTTCTTGGTGTTGTTCACTTGAAATTTCCCTGAAGTTTCATCGCTCGAAGAGTAAAAGTCATCTTCATGATCATTCGCATCGCTCTTGAAAACCTTTACCATGTCTACTATCTGAAGTTTCACTGTATAGATTGCTGGAAGTCTCTGATTGAATTCTGCACAATGATTGAGAGACTTTGATCTTCCCGTAATAAAGAATCATTGAAGATAAAAAAAAGTTCCGATAAAAATTTTTGGAAATATTCGATGCACGTGACCTTTTCTGAAAATAGATGTCGTACATTGTACAATATGGATCAAATATTGTATATTAGAGATGCTCTTACGAGGAGTAAAACACACTATTTGCATCTATACATGTAGCCAATGCTAGTAACTCTCGACTGCAGCAGCAACTATTTCCACTTGAGGACCATCTCAACGGCACAAGCCCCCCAGTCTTCGCCATGGTTGTGCATGCCTGGCACCACACCGGCTCTTTTCAGTGCTTGTTCTTCGGTCAAACAGGTCAACACACCGAAGATGATGGGTTTGCTAAGCTGGAACTGCAACTTCATCAATTGTGTAGATACAGCCTCGCAGATGTATTCGAAATGCATCGTCGAGCCCTTGATCAAACAACCGATGGGGATTACCACATCGACGCCGTGCTTCTCAAACATCTTCTTCGTCCCGTATGGTAACTCGTAGGCGCCAGGAACGCTCTCTACAATGATGTTCTCTTCTGGAACGTTAAACTCCCTTAACTTTTCAATGGCACCCTGCACCAACGCATCGATGATCTCGGCGTTCCATCTTGCGTGCAAAATGCCGACTTTGACGCTTTTTCCGTCGTACCTCTGGTCAACCTTGCCCAATCCCTTAACAGCCATTGCTCTGTGCTCTGCCTCTGCTCTCTCACACTGGGAGACCGTTACTTTCCCGCCTCCGTCAGCTAGCTGTGTCGGCCCGCCGTCGCCTATTCCATGGAAGTCAGAGTCATTACAGACGCGGCCTCAACCGTTGCGGAAGCATTTTGGCAGGAAAGTCGTTTTGGGGTAGTTCACCTATCTGCTATACCTCCTTTCTACTCTTTTAAGTCTTTCTGCGGAGTCTTGCCACTTTCCCAAATGTCAAGTGGATGCCAAAGCCTCTTGTGGAGCAGTTGATTGTTTTTGTTCAGAAAAGCATGAAGTATTACGCAGTGAAAAACGGGAGATCCTCCGGCGTGTACAACAACTGGTCTGATTGCGAAAGCCAGGTTAAGGGCTATTCCGGGAACCAGTATAAGTCATTTTCTTCTCGAGAGGCAGCGGAAGCGTACATCTTGTCTGGATCAAGCACCGGATCAAGCGCTGGCTCGGGCTCTGCATCTTCGAAAAGCGGTTCATCGTATTCCTACTCCTCCAGTGGCTCTAGCTCGTATCATCCATACTCTCAGTCATCGAAAAAGTCATCGTCAAAGTCATCTTACTCACTCAGCAGCTCATCCATTATAAGTAACGACTACAGCCCATCATATTCATCGCATTCAATAGGCGGTTGTACTGTTTCGAAAACGGTGAATATTTACACAGATGGCGCCTCCAAGAACAACCAAGCAAGGAAGCAGGGCTTATCGACAGCCGGCTTTGGTGTCTACTATGGCCCCAATGACAGCAGAAATATAAGCGGTCGTGTCAAGGGTGAACAGACCAACCAAAGAGGTGAGCTGGAAGGTATCAAGCATGCTTTAAAGAGCCATCTTCGAGAAGTCAAAAGTGGCAAAGCCGATAAAGCTATCATTCACAGCGATTCCAAGTACTCCATTGAAGCTATGGGGAAATGGGGAGACAACTGGGAAAAGAATGGCTACAAAACAAGCTCTGGCAGTAGTGTTGTCAACCAAGACCTGATCAAAGAATCTCGAAGCCTCATCCAGGAGATCAAGGACAACAATGGTTCCGTTGAGTTTGTAAAGGTCAAAGGGCATTCTGGGAACCATGGCAATGACATG
Source organism: Pichia sp. NRRL YB-4149 (assembly GCA_030556025.1). Classification (NCBI taxonomy): domain Eukaryota; kingdom Fungi; phylum Ascomycota; class Pichiomycetes; order Pichiales; family Pichiaceae; genus Pichia; species Pichia sp. NRRL YB-4149. Next base: position 175,953 of record JANIWA010000015.1, on the reverse strand, counting down.
GCGGACCGCCTTGCCGTTGAAGGCTGTAGTAAAGAGTAGAAATAAACGACGAGTATTTACGATTGTATATGATTTTTAAATGTTGAGACATGTTTTCCAGCTTAAACGCGGTCTGTTTACAATTCGAAAACCCATCCCAAGCATATTATTCACTGATGCAGCATCGTAGTACGTGCTAAGTAAGGGGTCCCATATACTGATCGCTCACAAAAGGGGCTCTCCATGCCACAAAATATGACCAATTTGGAGGAACCCACTGAGAACTACGGAAGGAAAAGGGCGTTGAAGGTTTCGTTTAGCCAAAGTCCGAACCTCGATCACGACAAGCAATTCAAACGTCCCAAAGTCGAGAACAACGAAAAAGCCGGCATTTTTGCTGTGATCAACAGTTTGGATACCTCCAAATATGCTAGTATTGAAATACCTTTTAAAGACACCTTACGTATAGGACGATCTGGTTCTAAAAACAACGATATTATAATTACCAACAACGATTGTTCTTCAGTTCACTGCGAGTTACAAATCGGAAGAAGTTTTGACCACTATAATCTTATCACCATCAAAGACTTGAGCTCAAATGGGACATTCATAAATGATGTTCTTATAGGAAGAAACAATTCAGCCCTTCTTAGAGACGGAGATCGGTTATCCTTCGCTTCCAAATTACATTACATTGTCAGATATGACTTGAAGTACAAGTCTGATCGAACTTCATTTTTTGACAAATACATCCTGACGGAAAAACTCCTTGGAACAGGACATTATGCACAAGTGAAAGAAGCAGTTGATAGAGAATCTGGTAGGATATGTGCAGTGAAGATTTTCAATCCGACCAGTCAAGGTGGTCAAGCTACGCAATTGAACAGAGAGCTCGAAATTTTGGTTAACTTGAACCATCCCAATATTGTCGGGTTTTATGACACTTTTCTCGAGCCCGTTAGTATGTCTTCTTTGACAACATTTCTAGTCTTGGAAAAGGTGAACGGCGGCGAACTCTTCAATAGAATAGTTAAAAAAGGTAAGCTTGGACAAGACGAAACAAAAAAGATTTGCCATCAATTACTAAATGGCTTGGAGTATTTACATTCAATGGATATAATTCATAGGGATTTGAAGCCGGAGAACATTCTCTTAAGTATAGTGCCGACAGAACCGGGCCAAACAAACAGTGAACCCTGGGATGAAGGGGAGTTATCTGTCCAAGTGAAAATTGCGGATTTTGGGCTAGCAAAATTTATAGGAAAGTTTCAATTTACAACGACTCTGTGCGGAACACCAGCTTATGTTGCTCCTGAAGTACTAGCCAACTCACAGAATAGAAAGTATAACAAATCGGTGGATATGTGGTCGGTGGGTGTCCTGTTGTACGTTTGTTTATGCGGATTCCCACCGTTTAGTGAAGAATTAGGCCCACCATCTATGAGACAGCAAATTTTGGAAGCAAAATTTGCATTCTACTCACCATATTGGGATGAGATAGATGACATCTCGTTGGACTTGATTAGCAGGTTGTTGGTAGCAAAACCAGATGAAAGACTTTCGGTTCAGCAGGCAATTGATCACCCATGGTTTCAAGATACACCGACTGTAAATAATGTTAATATTGCAAAATGCGAAAAAGAAAACATTTCTGATGACATGGTTAGTTTGAGAGCAAGACAACTTTCAATAAGAATACCTAGCACGTCACGGGGGTATTCTTGCGAGCCAGTCACACTTAAAGAACGGGCTGATACAGGGTTGACAGATGATATGATTGTTCAAAGGTATTGTCACTACAACAAGACAGATAATGACGGTGACACTCCAATGTAGTTTATCACATAAATTATTTACAGACTCGTTATTTTATGGAATACATGGCTACTTTACCATCTTGGTACCCAACAAACAACCATCTCTCTCCGAATATTTCCTCTTTTTTTCTCCTGACAATGTTCTTGCTTCTACCGTTATTGTACATCATATTCACACCTGCTACCTTAACTTCATGTGGGTCAATTTGTTTTTCGGTAAATCTGAGAAGACTTGCACGTTGCGTCTGAAGACTGTTTGCTTGTGTGATTTCACCGTTTTGATTATCCACCATCTCTTTGGAATTTGATATAGCAGGCAATTGACGGCGCATTTTGAAACAGAAATTCAATATTTTCTCTTTGTCATAGTCGTAAATTCTTGTGTAACCATCCCATGTAACGAGACCAACAGAGTTTGTAAATGGATCACAAGCTATGCAATTTATTCCCTTGTGCTTACTTTCGAACACCTGAGATTTGTATCCTTCAGATTTTAAGTCTATAATGCATACTTTGCTACCTGTTGAGGAGCAAAGTATTTTGCCATTAACCGTATCGATATAAACATATGTAATGGAATTTCCCTCAAGATCCTTGTTGTGGAAAACAATCTTTACTTCAACTTTTGCATCGTCATCTTCTTGATAGAAACGATAACCTATAATGCTTCCACTTTCATAACCGACTAGGAGGTAATTGGAATCGATCCAAGCGCATTTCATTATAACACCTAACCTGCCTCTTTTTGTGTTATTCGAAAGATCCAGATTGTCCTCATCATGTATTTCCACTATCTTTTCCGTTGACTGATGGCTTGGTTGCTGATTTTGGATTAACCGCTTCAATTTCAAATGCTCCTCTCTTTTCGTCAGGTCAATTTTATACAAATCCCAGCCTTCTGAATCTGTAGTTGCCGGAGTAACTAATAGTCCGCGTGTGTTCATATCCACGTTTGCAAAATTCATGGTATTGACGGGCATCTCGTATATCAAAGGTGGTGTTGGGGGAAAAACCTCTTCGTTAAATGTGCTCATCTTCTTTTTGAGCAGACAAGAATATGTGAAGCCCGATTTGACACTATGGCTGTCAATAAGGTTGATCATCCTCCAGATTTTGATCGAGCCGTCTTTAGAGTGTGTCATCAGTTGGCCATATGACTCTGAAATTTTCGGTATCCTGAAATCGTAGGAGGTATTCGATTCCCATGTTATACCTAGCTGCTGAACAGATAAAATTGAATCAGTATGTGCTTTCCAAATTCCCAATGGACGTCGAGTGGAGAGGTTCCACCATATGACTAATCCCGACTCATCAGCTGTAATTACACTGGGACTAAGCAATGGGTACTCAGCTGTGTCATTTTCGGATAAAAAGTATGTAATAGTCGAAGGTAGGTAAAAAGGCTCTATGCATGTTATCGGAGAGCTATGGGCACGTAGAGTCGCCAGAAGCAGTTTTTCAATCATGTCGGGGATCCATGCCACTAGCTAAAAGGATACATAAGGTAATTCTTTGAATTCCAAATATGGAAAGATGATTGTTCGAGTTGACTTTATTTCGAATCTTCCCCGGATCATTTCGAGAATTTCTCCCTGCGTGGTGAAATTTACGTTTTCTCGATACATGTTGGAGCTATACATGTCTTAGACCAAATTTTCGATTTAATCTATAAAATCACCAAATTACGTCCCAAAAAGCCTGTGTTGGTGTTGATTTGAATTATTTTTTCACCCGCTAGTAACAATCCAACTTTCTGCAGTGAACTAATACATGACTTTAATAGTGAATCTTTCATGAAGGTTCTCTTCTGTAATTCTCGGAAACTAAGTTTGTCCACGTCTTCGAATTCAAGAAGTACGGCTGCAATAAAAGCTGAGCAAATCAGGTGGCACCTATCAGATCCAATACTAATATCCATATATACGGTATTGTAACTTGTGTTAAGTTTTATCTCCTTATTTGTTTTGATGTCCTTTAATATACTTTTGATGTTGTTATTTACGATTCCGGGGATCTTGACTTTTTGACTCTTTAGAATGTCTAGATTCTCAAATACCTTATTTTGCACAGTTATGATTTCAACAAACGATTGCACATACGGTTTCTGGAGTAACTCTGTGTGTGCTTTACGCAACGCCTTTATTGTCAATGTTTTTTGAATCTCCTCGAAAAAAGTTCCCACAATATCAGCTAGAGCCAAGTGCTCTGTTCCACATCTCAATCTCGACTCCGTGGAAAGGATCATCGAATCATGCAGAGCTTTTATTATACGATCATACAGATATTCCAGAAAGTCCTTCTTTGTTTGGTGACTCATGAATGATGATACTTCTCGGATATGTTCAGCTAGAAAAAAGCTGTGGTTGTTTCTGATTCTGCCTAGCAAATAATTATAGTATTTTTCAAAACAATATCTATCAAGGTAAAACATAGATTCCTCGAGGCCTAAGGAATTGGCAAAAAAGATTTTCACGTCTTCGATCTTACGGGGTATTTTACCGCTATCGGTAAAGCATAGGCCTAGCATTTTTTCGTGTAGTGTTTTTACGACATCAATGTTGATTTCTCTCGTGGCATATCGTGCATCCCTCATTAATTGTGCGATTTTCTTCCAAATGAGTTTTTCTGATTTGTCCTCATTTGGTTTTAAATAGTCAGCTTTGGGATTCCAAAAAACACAGCTGTAGAATACTTCAGATTGTAAAAATACGTCTAGAATGTCACACATAAAATCACGCACATAATACTCTGTATTGGTTCCGCTAATAAAAATGGGCTCGAATAATATCTGATTATCGAGCCTTGATTTGATTCCGCTTAATTGCTCCAGAAATGCTCCTGGATTTGTTATATCTAGAGTCAGCTTCAGCCTTAGCTTTTTCGCTACGAACTCTAAGTCTAATTTATGCGCAATGATTCGAAGGTTTTCTATCGATCGAAGAAAATCTACGATAGCGTAAAGATTGGAACATGAATCATCATCCAAATAACTTGCAAAAAGAAAATCGTAATGATTCTGTAAAGAGCTCAAAAAGAATGAACCTTTGAATAAAAATTCAAGCCCATTTTTCATTTCGCCGACTAGCAATTTTTCTGACGCAAAATCTTTTCCAATGTTAAAGTTGTCGACACTCCAACAGTAAGTGAACACTAGCTGGAAATCATTCAATAACTTGCCCAAGAAGGTTGAATCAATAGGTGAGCTTTCCATCCTTGTAACATAATCCAAAATCCAGTTTCCGGTTACTTTTACAAGATGTGAGTACTCAGCTGAAATGAGTTTAGATTGGACAAACACTTCTTCAAGCTGCAAGAAACTAGGCCGCTGGGGTTGTTCCTTGAAAACTTCATCCATTGCGCAATAGTTGCATAAATTTGCAAACATCTTGGATACCGTTTTTACTTCAGACGGTACCGCCATACTGCTGGGCCTATTGATTTGTTTATCATCCATTTGAAAGCATGCTGATGCTCTTTTTTTATCATTTGTCGTTTCGATTTTCTGTGGCTGGCTGTTCGGAAGCTTTAACGGGGAAACATCGAAAGAATTTCTGAATTCAAGCTGTGCATAGTTGGTGACTTTCTTCTTCCCAGTACGAGGATCTAAAAGAAGATACATATCTCAATCCTTCGATGCCAATCACAACCGCGTTCAGATGATAGCATGAAGAAGTAAAAGGCTAGTGAATTTATCTGAACGCTCGATTTGATCTGAAAAAAATCGTGTTTTCGCATCAGTCGAACAAATAATCACTATTATCTCAAACTCGCCTTTTCAATTGTCTGTTGTGCCGATCACAACCCTTTATGATTCAATTGAACAGAAAACATACGCATCCGCTTTTCCATAGATACTGGTAATGGATTTCGTCAAAAACATAAAGAAGCTGCCGATAAACGCGGTGGACGATGAAGAAAGGAGGATCAAGCGATCAAAGTCGAGTTCTTTACCTGTAAGCGATTGCACAATAGGAGGATCTTCTAATCCTGATGATGCAAAAAAACAGATCAAGGCCGCTTTAGCTGAAGAGCGGGATCAAATCATGGGAAAAGTTGACAATTTGGAAAACAATTTATTACAGATCCACCAAGCTTCTCAGAGACTAAGTAAACTCAGTGGGTCACAGTCAGGATATGATTATGGGAACCAAATTTTGGAGAAGATAAGGATACATGTTGCAACAGTAATGGAAAAATTATACAAGGATTTTGATTTAGAAGACAAAAGTTCAGCTTGCTACCCACTTTGCAAGTTTTATACCAATGTATGGGATCATTTGAAATTCACTGAAAGTGCATTGTATCCACTCTTTCACGGATTTAATAGATCAATTTTTCCGAAAGTAAGGGTTTCCCGACCTTACCAAATTACTGCCTTGAACTCAATCCATTATCCGATAACAGAAATAGATTATCTCATTTGCGAGGAGTTTGTCTCAAAATATGCCAATGTTATCACTGATAAGCTATATGGTATGCGAGAGTCTGACAAAATTTTGGATGCGTCTATTTCTAAGTTATGCAAGAGTTTGAAAGCGTTGTTTATGCACGATTTGGATACCAAAGAAAGTATGATGGAAATGGAACAAATTGTTAATTTTTATTCATTGTGCCAAATGCTGGAGGTTAACACGGGTAAACATCGATGTCTCACACCCCTATTTCAAAAATCATATGTTCACACATTGAAAGCAGTCAAGCGTGTTTGTTATACAGAAGAATATATCGACAGGATATTCGAAGACCTCAGGTACTTCAAAATGATTGACGAAATGCTTGCAAAGCACTTCACCCCCACTTTCAAAAATGACCCCGTTATTATCGTTGATAATGCCGAGTTCAGAACTATATTTTCAACGGACTCGGAATACTTGAGCAAAGTAATTTCTACAAGACTTTTCAAATTCTACAATGATATAGAGAACATGGATATAGCGGGCAAAGTTAATCGTGCGATGGAGTTTTATAAAATATATGAATTCGAGATGGGGGACTGGGAACTGGGTGCATCAAGGTTTACTGATGCTCTTTTCCAATCTTTAGAGCCAGCTAATGAAGACAAGTTGAAAGAGATGGTGAGACTTATCACATCTTTGACTGAGATGGCCTGTAAAGTTGATACGCTTACATCGACTATTCAAGATCTGGTGATAACAAGGACGCAAGAGATGGAACCTTCAGTAGAATTGGATAAGATACTGACAATTCAGTTTGGGTTCATCAAAGAAATTTTCCAGGAGAAACTGAAAACTTTCTGGTCAAAATTTAAGAGAGATTTTGCCGGACATTATGCCTTTTATCTTGACTACAAACTAAAATTGATACCGAAGAGCAAAGATAGGATCAAATTAGAAAGAGAACTTACCAAGCTTCAATCTGAACTCAAAATCATCATAGGCCTTATGAACACAAGTAGCAGGATCAAGTTCAGAAAAATGTATGCGACACAGTATGTGCAAAGAATGCTTGGTTCGTTGTACCAATCTGACTTTACACAGTATACGAATATAAGCGATTGCGAAGCCGAAATATGCACCACGCTGGATTTGACGTGCCAAAAATATAAGTTTGGTGAGCCGATAATGGATCTTCACATTCAAATCTTGGACTCCTTCAAAAGGTTCAAGGAGTTCAAGCGTTTTCAAGCTACTCACAACTTGAATAACGCTGGAATTGATGTTATCGATATGATTGGTCTACCTGAGAGGTTGAGTAATGCGCCAAAACCGCTTTCAGCTTCATCTTCATCATCATCTCCCTCATCCATAGGTGACCAACAAAAAAGTGATAGGATGATTTTGCCCCCTGAAATGAACCAACTTATGAAACAGTTCCGCAGCTTCTATAAGACTGAATTGAAACACGAGAGACGATCGTCATCGGGTAAACTTTCACTCCAACTCAACTACTCTTACTCCCGAATGACAATAGATTATTCTCTATCCAATGGGACGGTCTGTCACTTGAACTGTAATATGTACCAGGGTATGATCTTGACGCTTTTTAACAATCTTAAATCAGACGAAGAAGGTCTCGATGAGAATGATATTGCCACTAAATTGAACATATCTCCTGGGATTGTACAAAAAAATTTGAATGTTTTAGGAGGTGCCAAATTCCCAATTCTTCTAATCTCAGCAGACAAAAAATGGCACATCAACGACAACTTTGAGTTATCCGAGAAACAGATTAAATCTGGAAGTGTCATCAACATTCCTGAGAAAAGGAAGGCCAACTGATTGGATCAGTGACTGGTGAGCGGAAATGGCAAAGAGTTAAATAGGAACTTCTGATACTTATGTAAATTTTGTAAATATTATAAATATAGAGTAATTAAAGAAACGAAGGGATGCATTTGTCAAAAGTATAGAAAAGAAGACAACTGAAGGTAAAGTAAAATAATCACAATTTAGATAACGACAGTGGGGAACTTAGTCCGGAATTAGTAATAGTTGAAATGCAAACTGACTGTAGCATAGATCTAGGTGTCCAAAAATTGTAAATAGAGGCAGAGTATGAACTAGTGCTGAATGGATGAAAGGGGATGAAGAGAAAACATGACAACGTGTAAACAACAAAACAGAAATAGAATGATTAAAAACAAGAAGAAGAAGAAGAAGAAGAAGAAGAAGAAGAAGAAGAAGAAGAAAAAAGGGCAAAAATAGTTTGAAAAAAAACCAAACTGGCGAATTAAAAATTTTGGGAAAAAAGAGAATTAACGGAAAAGTAAGTGATAAATCATGTTGAACTAACACGATTCTTTTTCGACTTCACGATCCAACTGAACAGACCCTTTTTATTTGGAGTATGGGATGCAGAAACAGAAACAGAATTGTTGGGAGTGGTATAACTAAGATTTTTACGATGTCCTATTTTCTTCTTCTGAGAGCTTCTGTCCAGTTTTGTTCCGATTTCGTTTAATTGATTGATATCATTTTCTCCAATTTCAATCATTGGTCCTGGTTCACCCAAACAGTCTTGTGTCAACGTCAGGTCCTCGTTCAACGTCGAGTCGTTGTTGCTGTTCACGTTGATGTTCAAACCTAACAATTCATCATTCGTTTGTTCTATTATCGAGGTGGATCTCTTTGAGTAGGCGCTGATGGCAGAAGACCTTCTTCTGTGATGAGAGATTTTCTTTGAGAGGATGGAGAACAAAGAAGATGATCGTTCGTGTTTTGATTTTGTGGAAGGAACATTCAGCTTGACGTTGGACTTGTTGGACAAAGTTGAGGACGAGCTCGATATATCCTTGAGGGATGCCTTGCTCTTGTTCTCAATCAGAAATGTCGAATCGGAAGTGTTTTTATTGTTCTTTGGATTGGTGATCACTGGATGTTGGACTACCCCAATGACATCATCATTATCATCTTCTTGATCCGACGACTGTTCATTAACCAGATCCTCGAGTACGTTGTGTTTTTGATGGAAGTCATCTGGCAAGTCGTACTGCAGAGATTGGTATTGGAAGGGCGACCTCACTGTCGGCTTGATGGGAGACATTGACATTGAATTTGATAGCCTATGGTAATTGCCACCAGCGTTGCCGGTAACAGTCCCGTTGACATTGATATTAGTGTTGTTGGTATTACTGGTGAAACTATGGTGGTGGTTGTTTTTAGGCGTTGATGGGGCCAAGTTGTAGTAGGATTGGTATCTAACTTTACCTTTCAAACTTGAGATGGAGGAAGTGTTTAAGTTTGAAAAGGGGTTTGGGTTTGAATTAATTGAATTTGAAGAGGAATTATTAGAATTTTTTGTGGGCAGAGATGTCAGCGAGTTGTTCAGATGCTTGGACATGAGAAGAGAATTCAGCTCGAACTGGTTATTTGAGAAGGTTGAAGAAGGAAGGATGTTTTCATAACTGTCGTCTTCTTCATCATCTTCTTCCGGGTCAAAACCGCTGAGATCGTTGGCGTTGTTGTCGTTATTGGTATTATCATTGCTGATATATTTGTTGTTCGCGTTGCTGGTGAGAATAGGCACACTTTCAATCGGGTCGTTTTCAAGTTCAAAAGTGTTGTTTTCTTCGGTTATTTCCTCGACAATCATCACATCTGTCTTTTTTGGGGAACATAAAAGAGAGTGTTTGGGAAGATGGTTTGTGTGGTTGTCTAAGTCGTGAAGCGAGAACTGCTTTTTACCAAACTTCGGGTTCGAGTTCAAGTTGAGACTCAGGTTGAGGTTGATAGGGAGCGATGAGGACAGTGCCGAGGTTGAGCAGCTGTTGTTGTTATTGATGTCATCCAAGTCGATCAAGGCATCGGGAATGTTGGAGTTCGAGTTTGAGAACTTCGTTTCGTCGGTGAGGTAGAACTTGATAGGGGTGGAGAGGTTGGACGTTGGTGTTGTGTTTGCGTTTGTCGTTGACGTAGAATAATAGTAATTTGTGTTATTGGTGGAGTTGGAGAAAGTGAAGCTTGGAGTCGGTGGTGCTGGTGACGGAGTGGGCGGTGGAAAGTCGAGTTTAATCATGGACTCCTTCTGACGGAGGGAGCATGTGCCGCCAGCTCCTGCGCCGGTAGCTGCGGCAGCAGCGTTGCCTGTGCTGTTGATGCTGATGTTGTTGCTGATGATGTTGTTGATAGCGTTCGACTTGACGGGCGAGCACGGAAGCGACTTGGAAAGGTTGGAGTAGTTGCCACCGATAGGCGGCTGGAGAAACGAGTTTGAGTCGAAGTCGCCCGAGATGGCTGCAGACCGGCGGTGCCGGTGGCCTCTCTTCACGGAGGGAGGCTGGAGCGTCATGCTGATCGGGTCGGCGAGAGACATGGATATCACGGAGGGCTCTTTCTCGGGCGCAGACGACAGCTTGGATTGTGTGTCCGAAAGGAGTGACATTTTCTAATGGAAACGAAGGACAGGGGAAAAGAGTGACAGTGGAATCTTAATGAGCGGAAGGGTGAATGAGGTGCTGGTTCAGGCTAAGGAACGTGGTCCGCTCTTCTGCTGTGCGAACGAAGGCCTTTCGGGCTATCTCCTCTGGTGGTATGCCTCTGTGTATGTTTGTTTGTGTGCGTGCTGTCTCAACTAGACAGGACGGAAGGCGCTCCGGCAGAGGGAGATAAGAGAAGGAGGACTAGCGGGATCAGTGGGTGCCTCCTGCCAAGGGGTGCGGTTGCAGCTGGCTGTGGTGTTGCTGAGACTGCCGACTGGCGAGAGTGATTGGTCGTACGTAACGTGTGGGTGCAGGCGTCGTTAGAAGGAAGGGGAGGCGGAGAAGGGGACGACCATGCAGCAGGCCCGTTAGCGTTGGCGGTGTCGATGTCGGTGTCGGTGTCGGTGTCGAAGTCGGTGACGGCGGTGGAGACGGACTACGGGGGTGCTGGAAGCGGCGTGCACGGGCTGTCTGGCGTCTTGTTGGTGGCAGAGACGGGTTCTCTTCTGCCAGAGCCCCCCTGCGAGAGGCCCCAGGGGCCAAACACGTCCTCCCTGCACGAGAAAACTCTGCACCACTCTCTCGCTCCCGGCGTTTCTCTTTTCCCTCGTTTGGCGCCGGCGCTTCCCGATGCGGAAGGCGATGCGTTGCGTAAGCGAAAGGGAGGTGCACGTGACTCCATGGATGGACGACGACGGTGAAGACGGCGAAGTGGGTCAGATCTACATGATTGGGTGGTCTCTACAGAGAGTATAAAGTGCACACACGTCTGCTGCTACTGCTGCGACGGGTGGTGATAGTGGTAGTGGTAGTGGCTGCCGCCGGAGCCGCCGGAGCCGCCGCTGATGCTGTTGCTGTTCTTGTGCGTGTGGATGTGCATCATGCTCTTGCTCAACTCGCTCAGCAGGTCCTTCCCCTTGCTGCGGCCATATCCGCCGTTGCCGCCACCGTATCCGTTGCCGTTGCTGTTTGCGTACGCTCCCCCGTACCCGTTGCTGCCGCTGCTCACCATCGTGAACTCGTGCTCGTCGCTACCGGCGCCGGCACCCGTTCCCGGACCGCCACTGCCGCCAGTGGTGGCGGCAGTGGTGGTGCTGTCTTCGTAGACGACCGCCTTCGAGCGGTACCGCTCGAAGTTGTTGTGGAGGATGTTCTGGATCTCCACGCCGTTGAACTGGTTCACGGGTTGGTACACGCTCTCCAGGCTGCCGCCGGCGCCTGTGCCGTTGCCGGGGCCGGTGCCGATGCCGTTGCCGTTGTGTGAGCTCCGGCGTCTGTTGCCATTACCGCCATTGCTGTTGCCGTTGACGTACACGAAGTCTGGTCCGCTCATGCTGTCTGTCTCCGTGGGGGGTGCTCTGCTCTTTCCTGGTCTAGGCCGCTCGTGCTGCTGGACGCACTACGCAGGCTTGGTGATGCTGCTTTCTCTCTCCCCTCCGTTTCCTCCCCCCTGCTGTCTTCTTCTTCTCCTTCTTCTTCTTCTCCTCCTACTCCTCCAGTCTTCGCCTGCTTCGGGCCTCTCCCGGGCGCCCTGCGTCGATCGTCCCGGGCCGGCTCGCGGCCGCGGCCTTTGACCAGACGGCGACTGCATTGTGCCTATTTCGGGGACAGCCCTCTGGCTAGTTATCTACTTATCTGCTCGTGCTCTGACACCCTTATAAGTACTCCCTGCACCCCCCCTCCTCCCCAACGATACCCCATATTATGTCCAACGACAAGTTCTTGATCTCCCAGCCCGTTTGTTACGACCCCTCCGTGGACCCAAACAACATGGCCCAGTACGCACCCAAGGACTACAGGGTGACCCCGCTCTACCAGAAGATCGACAACAAGACCGAGACTGGCGACGCTCCGTTGCCTAAGTATGCCGAGGCAATCAGCGACATCCAATCATCAATTCCCTCCCCACCATACGAGCAGCTGCTTATGGACGAGTTTGGGGTAGCAAAGGCGGCAGATAACAGCAACAACAGCAAAAAAGACGGCGACGATCTCCTGACAGAGAGAAAGCGCAAGAACAAGAAGTTCGCCAAGTTTGCCTTACATTTTACCATTTTTCTCTTCATTCTCTTTGTGATTCAGGCCAACTTCTCCCCCTTCGGCTGCAGAAGCAGCGATGGCGACGCCAGCGAGACAGAAGCCGGCATGGAGAACCCTGACGCCATGATGGGGTCGTACAAAAACATGGATGACATGATGGGTGGCACCGACGGCGCCGCAGAGGGCATGATGAATGGTCAGTGAGCGGCACTGTGCATCACTGTGCATCACTTTTTCTTCTTCTTACAATACTGGGTTATTTAACACCGTCTTCTAGGTGACTTTTCGCTTTTTACTCTTGTTTCTTTGGTGCGACTACTCTGTTTTCCATTATATAAACCTGTATATCCAACGGAGGCACACACGTAGTGCTCCTCCTGCAATACATACTGCTCGTGAATTTCAGTCACAGCTTGGATAGTCATTTGGTAAGATACTTGAGGTGGAACTCCACGTGGGCAGGCACAAAGGATGACACAAAGTAGTAGCTGTGGTCGTAGCCCTCCACGACGTTCAAGTCGATGGAGCCGTCCAATTTGGTCCCCTTGGCGGCCTCAACTAAATTCTCGCATCTCAACTGGTTGTCCCTGTAGTTGAACACGTCCTTGGTGCCGACGTGGATCAAGATTTTCTCGTCCTTCACGCCGGAGTTGCCTGCGTACCCCTTGACCAAGTGGCATGGGTCGTAGTTGTACCACAAAGACTTGTCCTTACCCAAGTAGTTCCCAAAGCACTTCTCCCCCCATGGAACAATACTCGGGTTGCAGATTGGAGCAAACGCACTGCAGGACTTGAACTGCCCCGGATTCCGCAGGTACATCATGATGGCACCGTACCCACCCATCGAGTGACCCGTCACGGAACAGTTCTCGAGGGTGTCCAGCTTCCCAAATTCCTCGCCAACCAGCGGCAACAACTCCTTGAGGACATACGAGTACATGTTGTAGTTCTTTTTCCATGGCTCCGTGAGAGAGTCCACATAGAAGCCGGCACCTGTACCGAAATCCCAGTTCTCATCTTCACCATCGATGGCAGCTCCTCTTGGAGAGGTGTCCGGGAAGATAAGCGCAAACCCGTGCTTGCTGGCAAAGTAGGGCAAGAACGACTTCTCGGAGGCGTTCTGAGGGGTACATGTCAATCCGGAAAGATAAAGCAACACAGGAAGCTTTTTCACACCTGCCTCCTCGTACTGTGGAGGTAAGTAGACATTTACATCCATCGAGGTCTTAGTGTACTCCGATTCATGCGAGAGCTTGAGCAGCTTCCCCCCGTTCACCGCCACGGTGTCCTTAATCACAAACTTGGCCATTCTAATTCTGCTGTTCAACTTTAGTGTGTCAAGTATCAATTGGGTGTCTTGGTCACAGAAGGAAGAGACAAATACACTCCATAGGAGGAAGAAAACCCATCCCCATCTTTCATCTGGGAAAGCTCCTCCGTTGCTGATCCCGGTGCCGTCCTCTCTCTATCGTTTGCCTAATCGGGCATTCGCGAGCGAGTCCTATCACGTGTGTATCCTCCTATTTTTTCCCCGGTCTTTCTACATGAATAAAATAAGTACCGGGATTTGTCAGACAATCACGATATTTTGAAGTTCCAATGTTTCAGTTAACTACCTCTCCTAGAAACAAACAAAAATACCAATCGGTCCCCATGTCCTGGATCAACAAAGCCACTAGAAACAGCCTGTGCAGACTACAATCCCGCAAGGGGGCTGTTCGTTGCCTCGTACGTACCAATCCAACATCGCCAGCGGCTAGAAGATTCTACACGCAAGGCGTGGGAAACAACCCCTCCAATGCCAACAGAACTTTTGCCTTCGGTCTCTTTGGCGCATTCACCACTGTTGCAGCTGCTGCCAGTGTCTATGCTACTTTCTTCGGCGAGAACATCCAGTCCGACGCAAGTGTGGACACCGTGTCCGTCGTCAAGTCAGTGGACCCCTTGCCTACGAAAATCAGTGCTCCATTGTCCACCACTTTCGACTTGATTGGCTACGGGGTGCGTGAGGTATCCTTCTTGAGGTTGCAGGTGTACGCCTTGGGCTTATATATTGCAGAGGACGATTTGAAGCTCGTCAAGGAGATCCTCAACTCAAAGTTCATCGAAAGCTTCTACGAAGACATCCAACATGCAACAACCCCAGAGGAGCACAGAGAAAACCTTTCTCGTGCACTGAACGACCCAAGCGTGTCGAACATCCTCATCCGGAACTTGCTTACGAGCGGGGTCAGATTCACTGCGAGAATCTGCGCCGTGAGAAACACCGACTTGAGCCACTTGAGAGACGGATTCATCAGAACGATCCGCAACAATCCCAACTACAGCAAGCTGATGAAGTCCGAAGATGAGACTGTCGGCGAGAGAATCACCAAAGGTTTGGAGGACCTGAGAGACACGTTCAACTCCGCCAAGATGTCTGCCAAGAAAAACTCCCTCGTGTTCATGGAGATCGACGAGCACCAGAACATCCGTGTCACTGTCGAAGCAATCAAGAAGGCTGGCACCAGTCAAAGAAGTGCACCGGTGCTCATCGGCACGGTCAAGGAGCCGCTCGTCACCGAGCTCTTGTTCGAGAGCTACGCCGGAGCTGAGAAGCCCTTGGTTAAGTCTGTCCAGACGATTGCCTCGCAGAGTCTTGTCGATGCTGTCTGCTAGTTCCTCTGTTTTCCCCTTCCCCCCTCTAAATCCTGTATATCTTCAAGCCTTCATCTGTGTATCCTCCCCCCCGTCCCCGACTAGCAGACCCCGGGTACCTCCAGGTCACGTGCCTTTGCCGCCGCCGTTTCTCGGCGGAACTTCAAGATTGGGAAAACGGCAGCTTCCCATTGTTCCAAACCTTTTCAAAGATATGGGAGTGATGGTGGTCTTTGTGGACTCCATGTGTCAGCTGGTTAGAGCCGTAGAGACTAAACGTTCCTCAATTAGTTTCCTGTGTCCACTTTGGGGGGCTACCACAATATAATTCTCGCCGCTTTTTCTTCCTGCAGAGAAGCAGAATCTGTTTCTCAAGGTTGTCACCCCGCTTCGGCGAGTTTACACATTCAAGTACGGCTAACAGATAGACACATTTGTGGACACCCTTAACGACGAGGGACTCCATCGAACGCATCAGCTGGACTCGTGCCTTTTTTTTTTCTTCCACGTTTTGGCGATGTCCTCCGGTCCAGCATCAGACTTGAATACAGACACGCACAGTGTGAGACAGGAGGTACATGACGACGATGAGGAGGTAGTTGGGAAGACAGATCACGAGGGCACGGAAGATAGTGAAGAGGGGGACGAAGAAGAAGACGAGGAAGCAATTGATACCAAGGACGTAGACAAACTTTCAGACACGTCAGGAAAGCCGGTGAAGAAGTTTAGGAGGAAACACAAGAACTCAAAAAGCGGCTGCTCGAACTGCAAGCAGCGGAAGATCAAGTGTGATGAACGACTTCCGATCTGCACGTTTTGCAAGAAGCGGAACTTCCAGTGCTCCTACTTGACGATGACGCCGTTCCAGATCCACCGAATAGTGTGTTCCCACAAGAAGGGTTTCCGAGCGGGGGAAGAGACAAAAGAGACGGGGGACTTCCCCTACGCCGAAGACGGAGACAACGACGTCATCTTCGACAAGAACCACACGTTCCCGATGACGCCGTCGTCGCCGAAGACGAGGTTTGAGCCGACCCCGGACCCACCCCCCGTTGGGGTCCAGTACGAGCCCATGCGGGAGATACGCTTGGAGGATGACTCGGATCTTTTGGGCAACCCGGTGTACCACGCGTACAAGATCGAGGGCGTGGTGCTACCTCCGTCGCTGGGCAGCAATGTCGTGTGCAATCCCCACGGGGCAAACCAATATGTGCCGTTGCAGACAAGACAGCAGTATCTGCCTCTCGACTGTCGGAGCGGGAAAGATGGCTTAAAGCCGAGACCCTTGTCTTCGAATGCCCGAATATCGCAAAGGTCATTCAAGATCACATCCTCGGTCATAATCAAGAGCTTGGACGAGTTTGCACAGACTTCGCTTACCATCAACAAAATGTTGCACAAACAAGACTTTCATGGCTTGGGGCAGATGCTCAAAGGACGCAAGATCGACACGGTGCTCCACATCGACTACATGCGGATCTTGTCGATCTCCCAGATCTTTAAGAAGCTATTACGCAAGTCGCTGATCTTGCTTGCCGTGGACTACTACAAGAATGTGCTCTTGAAGCAGAGTATACTTCCCTTGGTGAACTACAAGATCAAGTTGTCCATCTCATGCAAGTGCGAAAATGAGTCTGTGGTGTTAATCGACGAGATCACAAACATCATCAAATTCGAGTACATCCCGTTCTTCCCCGAGTTCTCGCTTGCCGCAGTGAATCTTTTCACGGGCTGCTTCTACGTCTTGAACGACTGTTTGGTGTACCACTTCAAGAGCGGGCTCAAGTACGATTTGAACTTCGAGGAGGGGAGCAACGCGATCAAGCTTCTTGGAATCTTCTCCACCGGCTTCTACAGCATCATCATGGAGCAGTCGCGTACGGACTTGCTCATGTCCGGGTCAAACATCCTCTCGGCACACTTGATCTCGCACTTCAAAAAGCTCTTGATCCGCAACTACCACGTCGAGGTACTCGACGAGGTGAAGAAGGTGCTGGACAAGTTGTGCAACTCGTACCTGAACAACGTCGACTACGAGAACCTCCGGCTCTTCTTCGACGAGCACTGCCGCCTGTTAAAGCTCAACGTGCACAAACATTCGCTCCTCGGGTTCAACAACGGCTACCTCGTGCGGATCTTGAACTCGTACGCCTCGATCCTCCCGTCGCAGTTCTGCAACCTCAACCCGAGGTTTGCCCAGCAGCTGCACGACCCAGAGCTCACCATCATCATCTACCTCTTCTACTACGCGACGGGCCAGATCCTCAACTCGATCATCCCGGGGATCCAGGCCATTGCTGCCAACAGCTTTGTTGGCACGGCCTGGGATCTGTTTGAGTTTGACAACCCCGCAAACCTCATGAAGGTGTTTTCCCTCGTCAAGAGCCGCGAGCTGCAGATCGTGGCGATCTTCTTGATCCGCACGGCCTCCTTCTTCCGCTGCCACAGACTCTACTACCAGAACCAGCTGGCAAGCTTCCCGCTCAAGGTGCTGCTCGACGAGGAGAGCACGCTTTCGCTCGAGCAGCGCTATGCAAAGCTCCTAGCTGCCAAGGAGGAGGGCATCATGGACGAGATCCATCTCAAGTTCTTTGCGCTGCAGAAGGGCCAGTACATCCAGCGGTGGAACTTCCCGAACACGGGGCGCCTCAAGCCGAGGAGGGGCAGCCGGGTGTCTTTGAACAAGATCGCCAACCGGCTACCGACCGACGACCTGCTTGTGGCGGACTTTGTGCAGGCGAACAACGGCTTCTTCACACACGACTACGACCCGGAGGCAGACCTTCATGGCGACCACGCCGTGGCGAAGGCCGCCTCCTTCATCGACGGCTTTGAGATGAAGACCCTATGGAAGCTTGTGGTCTACATCCGGATCAACAACCTCTAACACCCCCGGGACCCGGGACCCGGGACCCGGCCCGGTCACGTGTCCGCCCCGGAGTTTTTTCCCGGGCGTTTGCCTTTTCGCGCCTCCGGCCGGGCTGGTGTGCCCGGGGAAGAGAGAAAAAGGCGTGTGGGGAGGGACGCGGGGACGCGGACGGCCGTTGCTGGTTGTGGGGTTAAGGCCGGACGAGGACGAGACGGGCACGAGGCAGGGAGAGGAAACACATGATGATGATGAGGATGATGACGGAGAGTGGTGGAGGCGGATGTTGTTTATGTGGGTGTCGCATCTTCTCTGGTGTGCTGTGCTGTGTCTCTTTTCCTTCTTCTTGTTGTTTTTGTTGTTCTTGTTCTTCTCCGGCTCGGCTCTTGGTCTATTATCTTGCCTTCTTTGTCTCTGCTTGCCAAACCCCGCCAGCACACCAACGCACACACACACACACATACACATCTAGACATGTCCGACTCTAAGACCCCAATTGACACCGACTTGGTCACCTTGACGAGATTCATCATCGAGGAGCAGCAAAGACTGGCTCCAGAGGCAACTGGCGAGTTGTCGCTCTTGCTCAATGCCTTACAGTATGCGTTCAAGTTCATTGCGCACACCATCAGAAGAGCAGAGTTGGTCAACTTGATCGGTCTCTACGGACAGACCAACTCCACGGGTGACGACCAGAAGAAGTTGGACGTCATTGGCGACGAGATCTTCATCAACGCGATGAAGGGTTCCGGTAACGTGAAGGTGTTGGTCAGCGAGGAGCAGGAAGACTTGATCATCTTCGAGGGTAACTCGGGCAACTACGCTGTCTGCTGCGACCCGATCGACGGGTCGTCGAACTTGGACGCCGGGGTCAGTGTCGGCACGATCTTTGGTGTCTACAAGCTCCACCCGGGCTCGACCGGGACCATCAAGGACGTGTTGCGGTCTGGAAACGAGATGGTTGCCGCGGGCTACACGATGTACGGTGCCTCTGCACACTTGATGTTGACCACCGGCTCCGGCCTCAACGGGTTCACCTTGGACACCAACTTGGGCGAGTTCATCTTGACCCATGCAAACTTGAAGCTGACCAGCCACAAGAGAATATACTCGGTCAACGAGGGTAACTCGCACTACTGGAGCGACGACATCAAGAAGTACATTGCCTCCCTGAAGGAGCCCCAGGCCGACAACGGTGACAAGCCCTACAGCGCCAGATACATCGGCTCGATGGTGGCCGACGTCCACAGAACGTTGTTGTACGGCGGCATTTTCGGCTACCCGGCCGACTCGAAGTCCAAGACAGGCAAGTTGAGGGTCTTGTACGAGTGCTTCCCAATGGCCCTCTTGCTCGAGCAGGCCGGCGGAATGGCTGTCAACGACAAGGGCGAGCGGATCTTGGACCTCACCCCGAAGAAGATCCACGAGAGAAGCGGCATCTGGCTCGGCTCCAAGGACGAGGTCGAGAAGTTGTTGACCTACATCAAGAAATAGCGGCCGGCCCTGCTTTCACTCCCCTCCTGTAGTCCTCTATAAAATATCCCCCTTCCCCCCCCCATCTATCTATCTCTCTATCTATATTCATGAATGAAGAAGAAACACACGAGTCATATCCCTCCTCCCCTCTCTCTCACCCGCCACGCCATCGCCCGCTGCACCGCCACAAGGCAGAAGGAGGCCTTCCCGGTCTTTATCTGCAGTAGAAGAGATACTTCTCTTTGTCATCGGAACTTCGTTGGGTGCATTCCGCATTGTCTCCCTTCGGATGCTCACATGTGTGGTACGGGCGGCAGCTCTTGCGACTTTAACGGGTGAACGAGAGAACCTGACGTGTTTTACAGACCTGTACGGCGACTATATGGCCGATTCCGACAGCCACACCGTCGAAACCGACTGCGACAACTACGAGAGCCTGTCACGTCGTGGAGACGTATTCCCAGCAGAACGATCCGACGCATGGTTACTGCGAACAGAGAACTGCTGGCTTCTACCAGCTGCTGGCCGACCGCGCAGAAGCAGCTGACCGCCTGTCTCGTCTGCAGCACCCACTCGTGCTCGTGCCCTAGTAAGGCCATCTGGATACACTCTGTATAGCATGATAGCATGCGTGTGTACTCGTACAGACACCATGTACTCGCCGACCTGGATGATCCTCCTGCCTCGCCTCGCCTTATGCGGAAAGAGGACACGTACAAAACTCACCACCGGGCGACTTTTGGCCTCCGCGAGAGCCTCGCTGGCGTTTTCGTGTTGGGGCCCTCTGTTGGTTTTCCAGGTTGGAGGTTTTCCGTGTTCTTGTTGTGTCTGGGTCGTGATCTGTGTACTGCTGAAAGGGTCTGCGTAGTGAACCAGAGAAGAGTCTCATCCCACCAAGCACCGCATCCACCACCGCTTCCCCTTCTCCCATGAGTGGTTTCCGTGTTCTCGACCTCGTCAAACCCTTCCAGCCCTACCTTCCAGAGGTCCTGGCGCCAGAGAGGAAGGTCCCTTTCAACCAGAAGATGATGTGGACAGGCGTGACGTTGCTGATCTTCCTTGTGATGAGCGAGATCCCGCTCTACGGCATCACGTCGAGCGAGTCCAGCGACCCTTTGTTCTGGTTGAGGATGATGTTGGCCTCCAACAGAGGCACCTTGATGGAGTTGGGAGTCTCCCCGATCGTCACGTCGGGCATGATCTTCCAATTGCTCCAGGGTACACAGCTCCTCACCATGGACACCGAGAGCAAGGACGACAGAGAGCTCTTGCAGGTCGCCCAGAAGCTCTTGGCCATCCTCTTGTCCTTCGGCCAGGCCACGGTCTACGTCCTGACGGGTATGTACGGCAGACCCTCCGACTTGGGCTCGGGGGTTTGCCTCTTGTTGATCCTCCAGTTGGTTTTTGCCGCCCTCATGGTCATCCTCTTGGACGAGTTGCTCCAGAAGGGCTACGGCCTCGGCTCCGGGACGTCCTTGTTCATGTCCACGAAGATCTGCGAGTCCATCGTCTGGAAGTGTTTCGCTCCTACCCTTGTCAACAGAGGCAGAGGGTCCGAGTTCGAAGGCGCCATCTTGGCCTTCTTCCACATGCTCTTCACCAGATCTAGCACCAGAGCAGCACTCGTGGACTCCTTCTACAGAGACAACGCTCCCAACATGTCCCAGGTCTTTGCAACCTTGATTGTTTTCTCCCTCGTCGTCTACTTGCAATGTCTCAGAGTCGACTTGCCTATCAAGTCCACCAGACAGAGAGGCCCTTTCAACGTCTACCCAATCCGCTTGTTCTACACGTCGAACATGCCTATCATGCTCCAGAGCGCCTTGACCTCCAACATCTTCATCATCTCCCAGATGCTCTTCTCCAGGTTCCCAAACAACCTCGTTGTCAGATTCATTGGCGCATGGGAGCCAAGACCAGGCAGTGGCCAGCAATTGTTTGCCATCTCCGGCCTCTCCTACTACATGCAACCTCCTTTCAACCTCCAGGAGGCTCTCTTGGACCCTATCAAGACCGTCATCTACGTGCTCTTCGTCTTGGGCACATGTGCTTTCTTCTCCAAGACCTGGATTGAAGTTTCTGGAACGGCCCCTAGAGACGTTGCCAAGCAATTCAAGGACCAAGGCCTCGTCATCGCCGGCCACAGAGAAACCTCCGTCTACAAGGAGTTGAAGAAGATTATCCCAACTGCCGCTGCTTTCGGCGGTGCCACCATTGGCGCCTTGTCCGTCATAAGTGACATGTTCGGTTGCTTGGGCTCCGGTACCTCCATCTTGATGGCTGCTACTACCATTTACAGTTACTACGAGATGGCAGCCAAGGAGGGTGGCTTGGTCAAGAGTCTTGGAGCAAACTTCTCCGAGTAAGGAGCTGGCTCGACGTCTTCGGTGGCATGTGTCGTCACAGACCCCCCTCACTACCTGTCTGATAATAGTTATCCACTACTTTATAAAACAAGTAAAAAAAATAAACCAAAACTACCTCTGATTGATTTCCTAACGTAGCAGCGCTACTCCATTTCATTACATGTTTTTTCTTCTTTGATCAATTCTTTCTCTCTCCCATCATCCACCCATCTCTATTTCTCCCAGAAAACTCCTCTCTGCCACTCTGCAAGCAACATGGCACCGCCGGGAAGTTCACACAAGCGAATCAAACAGGTCTCTATCTCCAAGCCGATTCTGTACGGAAACGTGGCGACAAAGTTCTCGCCCATCAATCCGATACCTCCCGGAGCACCTAAGGACCACACGCATTCGTGGACAATCTTCGTGAAGGACCCTACGGGGAATGACCTTTCCACATACATCAAGAAGGTAATCTTCAAACTACATGATACATATCCCAACTCGTCCAGAACTGTCGAACAGCCGCCCTTCGAGGTCACCGAAACCGGCTGGGGAGAGTTCGAGATCATCATCAAGATCTTCTTCCACACAGAAGGTGGCGAGAAAAACATAACGTTGATCCACCACTTGAAGCTGCACCCATACAACGGACTTATAAGTATGGATGGGAAGGTGGAGAGTGTTCGCTACGATGAGATCGTGTTCAACGAGCCGACAGAGAAGATGTTCGCACTGCTCACTAAACAACCAGGCACCCTTCTCGACGACAAGCTAAAGTTGAGAGAACGTGAGGAATTGGACAGAATTGCAAAGGCGATAGACGATATCAATGCCAAAATCAAGTCCAGCACCGAAGAGTTCAAGAAATTGGACAAGGAGAGACAGGGGTTGGTGGAACTATAAATAGTGTCCTGTTTGCTAAATAGCCGGTATATAACTTCGTGTATTTTTAAAGATCAAACAATTGAACGAATCATCCCTCTTCTTTTTTTCAGATTTGTCTGTGTGTAGGTATATTAGTACATATTTCCTCTATCTACCTATATATGTGTGTAGTTGGAAAGGTCATAGACTGAGCGCATAGTCTATGCCATCCACAAGTACGTTTTGTAGGTTATTCTCCACCGAAGAGTCATAGTAAACGTTATAATCGTACCCCAACTTGATCCGAAATATCTCTGTTTGCGATGGGTCAAACAGGAGGATAGAGGGGATCGGATAGATGCCACCACCTAGGGGATTTCGGATGTTCAATTGTTTGGCAATCTCGCCGTCTTTATCAAGAACGATAGGGTAGGATTGGTCGTTGTAGTAATTGAACGACGGCGTCACTCCTATCACTTTCACATTCTTTTGCGGAAACATTTCGAAAAACTTGAGATAAGAGATGTTCGAACAATCGAAGAGGAATAGCAACACTGAGATTTGATTATTGAAGAAGTCAACACTTTCAATGTCCAGTGTGGTCTTGTTACCACATTTCGGGGGTACGTATTCTAGCCCAAGAAATGTTTCAAACACATCCTTCATTTCTGACTTCTCTAGGTGTGCCTGCTTTATCACAATGTCCGGAATGCGCTTGCCCGTCTTGGATTTCTTAAGATTCCTACAGATGCCCAAATCGGCAGTACTGTTCATCCTCCTTCGTTTACTTCCTACGCTATCTTGTTGTTCATTGTGGTTGTACAGTTCGTGTGTATGGTTGTATGTGGCTAATGGGGTCAACAACTCTGAAGTGTATTCCCTTTTGACGCCTCTCCGTGCATGAATACAGTCATCGTCATCCTCGTAAATAAAGGCAAACGAGTCATCACGAATCATAGGAAAAAATCTGGTAAGGGAAATAGTGTGTTGTGTGTTTAGCAAATATGTACCTTCGAAAAGGTGTAGAGCAAGGAAAGAGTTCTTTTGTGTGTGACTTGGAGCAGATTCCCAAGGTGTTTCCCCAAACGGCACAAAAGGATATCCGAAGAAGAGGGAAAGTCCTCTCAGAATTCAAACACGACAAGGACTGCGAAACTCTGAGATGCACTTTTCGCAGCAGAGAGAGATAATGGCATTCATGATAGCTTAATTATTTCGAACCACTATGGGCTTCCCTGTTCTTCTGCCACTCCACTACGGAAATAGTACAGTCTGCTCATTCAATCATCTATCATGGCCAACATGCAGAAGATGCCACCAATATGCGCCCTATTTCTCACCAAGTTCGACGTTCACACGGGCTATGAGCTGAAGTGGTTCAAGTCTCTCGACGATGAGGTCTATCCGAGCAAAGACCTTGAATTTAAATCAATTCCTTCCGGACTTCATTCGGTGAATACTGACACAATATGTTTTGTCCAGACAAAGGGTGATTTAGAGACGTTCTTATATGGTATATCGATCTTCAAGCAAAACAGCCACCTGCAACAGATTACAGACGACGGAGTGGTCGATAGAAGCAAGGTTAAGCTCTACTCTTTGGGCATACTAATCGACCCACTTCATTTAAATTCAATTGAAGAATATAATAATTGGAAGCCGAAAATCTACTCCGTCACCTGGAATTATCGATCAGGATTGTCACAATTGTTGAGTAACTTTATGAATTTAACAAGCGACCAACAAGAAGAAGAATTTTTCGTCAAATTCAACAAGTTTTTCGTTGAAAATTGCTTCAAAACAAAATCGCCTGCTATATCGATCGGTAGTAACAAAATCGAGAGTGGGAAGCTCTCTCCAGCTTTGAATCCCTCCACAAAAATTCCATCCTCTGCCACCTCTTTGTCGGAAGAGGATTTCAAATCCGATCACATGATCGACTCATTGATACCTTTTGTCAACGATTTTGGTCCCCTTATCTTCAAAATCTGGAAAATCTCATTATTAAGGAAAGCCATAATCATGTATTCTCCGTACACTTCTTCTGCTGTATGCATCGAAGGTAACGAAGAGGTGAAACATAACAACTATAACATAGGAGATATGTCCAAAATATTATACTGCATTTGTTTGATATCGGCAATACCAAAAGAGCTTGAAGAAAAGTTGACAAAATCAGTAAACCGAAATATTGACAATCTCCTATTCAACCGCCCAATTTATAACGTCTGTGTCAATGACATCTATCAGCTAGTTAGACTGGACTCGAACTATCTTGCATCAACTACAGATCAAATAATAATAGAAAAGGATAACTTATATGACTACACGATCAAACTCCCCTTAAATTCATGCAACAAGGGTGTCTACGTTCCTGAGGTTACAAACGCCGTGACAAATAAACTCGAGTTTGCCACTTCGAAAGATTTTGAAAGATACAAAATTTTATATTCTAATTTGAATGGTACAGATGATCTCTCACCAATTGCTTCAAAAGTGAGTGATCAAAGATCCATACAAGAATTGATCTGGAATGGTTTAGCATGGTGGGCAAGTGCTGGTGAATCTTTCAAGTCAATAAATGAAGAATATAACATTGAATTTGAGTATTTTGACAACCTTTCTAACGACAATATTGACAAGTTGATAACTTTGGTCGGATATTTTCAGAAATTAACGATAAAGCTTTTTACTGTTATTATTGAGTTGTTGGAAAGGTTTGATAATGAAAGCACATCGGGTAACAAACCTGTAATGGTCTTGGATGCACACGATATTCTTGAAATGGGACTGGATCCGTATAGTGCCTCGGATTGTGCATTTGTCATTGAGTTCATCAAGGTTTGGTGGAAACGAGATGTCAAGATAGGCAATTACTTTAATGATTTATGTTATTGGGGATAGTAAATTAGCTCTATGTAAATTTTATACTGCTTATGATGAAGCAAACATTTTACGGACAGATTGAAATTTAGAGGAGTATGCCATCTTTTTACACTTCAGTTCTTGGTTGTATCAAGCCCCAGGTTCGTGTGTATGAATTAACGCTACGAGTATAAACAAGGGACTATATATGGTAAGAGAGTTCGTTAGATAGAGAGGAATGATATTGTAATGGAGTGGGTCGGTGAATGTACTTGTAATCTGATTGAAATTCAAAGCATTCCGCATTAGGTAGATGGATAATTGAAAAGTAAAAGCAAATCATGATATTGGACTCAGAGAAAAAAAATAACTTGGTTCAATAAGCTGGTATTATTTTTTTTTCTCCTGAACAGATGAAACATTTTCTACTTCCGGAGAACGGCCCATCGCCTTCTCCCAAGTTGGTCTCATAATCTCTCTCCAGTGGTTGAATCTCTGAACGGCATTGTCGACATTATCCAAACCAGGTCTGACGTCCAAGTAGAATGCAGGGAATCCAAATTCGTCTTCGCCACCGGAATAGTAGTCAATGACGTATCTTACTTCCTTCCAGTTTCCTGACCCATCATTTCTCAAAACAGTCCAATCATGTCTGTCAAAAGGTAATTCAGAACTAAACTTATCTGGGAAAAACTGGGACATGAAGTTGTAGTATCTTGCCCTTGGAGATACGGTGTCTGGTCTGCCGGTAAATTTCAGCAATCTTGGCTCAATATGTGTTTGCGCTGTGTATGGTTCTTCCCACTTCTCGATCTCTTCCCATGCACCTTCGTTCAAGAAGTTGTGAATGTTGACCATACTCTCTACAGCATCTTCAGGGACATCTCCCTTACCTTTTCTCAACATAGCATTTAACATTTGTTGAGGGGATGGGTACTCCCACACACCTTGGTTCTGATCTTCTCCTCTTGGGATGGTGGATAACGTTCTTTCCGTTGGCAGGTCAATCTTTTGACCTGGCTGTTTCGCTATGGATATATCATATGGCATGTTGGTTAAAGGGTTTAATGCCTCAGTTTCGGAGGATGAGCCACTCTTCTTAACAGGACAAGCGGCTGGTAAGTCTTTATTGTGCATAGGACATGCTGGAGGTGGTGACTAAGAGTAGACAATGTTAACACGTTATGTTAGTACTATGTATTGATCAATAGCGTCTTGATGATGCTTTGACTTAAATTACTTACGCTGAAGCTGCTGGAAGAAGCAGATGCTGTTGCTGATGCTGGACTAGGGGAAGATGCCCAGAAAAAACCCATAGTATAGAAGTTGTGTCTATTTGTTTATCTGTTCAGTCACTTCCGATTCAGAACGAAACCTAGAAGGTTGATGGCTAGCAGGGATGTCTAATCTATGCTGGATTCATGTCGTAATAATAAATAAAGTACATCAGAATTATTTTTTTTTCTCGTCAATTGTTCCAACTCGCTGGAATCCATTTTTTCCAAACGTCTCTTAGTTAAGCGATCACTGTGATAGGCAGATTTGGGACCTGATCATAAGAGATTGTGAACGTGGCACATACGGAAACGTAAGACACACACCAGAATGAGTATAGATACAGAAACTGAGGAGTTGATTCTGGCGAGACACAAGAAGGAGCAGAAGGAGCTTATCGGACGTACGACAGGGATGAAGAAACAAGCCAACAAGAACACGCGTAAGAGCGTTCTCAAACAGATTAAGGAGATGGAGGAAGATTTGAGGAAGAAACACGAACAAGAGTTGAAGGAGTTTCATAGACAGTCTCTTGTCCAGACAGATGGTGATGCTGAGGACGAGGAAGAACTGACGCCAGAAAAATTACTGGCACAATTAGGACTTGATGACCAGGAGAGTGTAACAAAGGCAGTAGACGATTTACCCATTGCAGACGTCAAGGAAGGTAGGAATAAGAAGAGGAACAGAAGGAAAGAAAAATTGGCACAAAGAGAAGCCGAGATGAAGCGAATACAAGAAGAAGCAAGAGAAGAACAAGGACAGACGCCCGATTTGCGGAGTATCGAATTGAAGAACATACAAGATTTGTGTGACATTCAACACGTGAAGCAGTACGACATTACCCCTGATGGACATTGCTTGTTTGCATCGATATCTGACCAATTGAAGATCCGTCAAGATATCGACGTTAGCGTGAAAGATCTGCGAAAGAATGCTGCTGAGTTCATTAAAGAAAACCCAGATGATTTTATACCGTTCCTTTTCGACGAGAAGACTATGTCATTGAAAAACGTTGACGAATATGTCAACGAGCTCGAGAACACCGCCATGTGGGGTGGTGATCTGGAGATTCTTGCTCTCTCAAAAGTATACGATTCTCCTATCTCTGTGATGATGAGTGGCAGGGCTGCTCTGCGTATGAATGAGGAAGGATCCAACCCAGAACTCAGGTTGGTCTACTATCAGCACGTGTTTGGATTAGGGGAGCACTACAACTCGTTGCACGATGCCTAAATAAGAGCGTTAATTCTAATGTACTTTTAATCTATAAACAGGAGTGGAATCTACTCTCTTTTATGTATAAGTTATGATGCAATCACTAGCGTGACTATTTCTTTTTTGCTGCAGCAGCCTTGAAATGAAGGATGTCGCCGTCCTCCACAATGTAGTTCTTGCCGACACGTTGGACTCTGCCTTTAGATTTTAACAATTTTTCGTCGAAAGGGGGCTTCAAATCCTTGATGTCGCTGTATTTGATCAACTCAGCGTTGATAAAGGTCTTTTCAAAATCCGTGTGGATAACACCAGCAGCCTTTGGACACAACGCGTTCTGTCTTATCGTCCACTGGCGTGCCTCGATATCACCACACGTGTAAAAGCTAATCAAGTTGAGCACTTTCCTCATCTGCTGGATGATCCCAGGTAAGGCAGATGCTGACTCGTATCTTGGGTTGCCCTCTTGCTCCTCGTTCAGCTTGGTTTCGAGGTCAGCAGAAAAGAGAATGATCGGGGAACCTGGAGAGTATTCGTCGACCCAGGCCTGGATTTCTTTGAGGAACTCGTTGCTCTGGCTTAGATAGTCTTCCTCGCTGACGTTGACAAGGATGACACTGGGCTTTGCCGTGAGAAGGTTATGCACATTCAATGCGTCGATGTGGTCGTCTTTCCAGTCTGGCTTGTTGATGACCTTCTGACCCTCCATGAGCAGGTCGTACGCCTGCATTAACGCCTCGAGCTGTTGTTCCATCGAGGTTATCTCGTGCATGGGCTTGTTACCACGGTGTTTGAGCTGCACCTCGAGCTTCTCGATCGAGTTCTCGATGAACTCCATATCCTTTAAGATCAACTCGTCCTGCACAATGGTCAGGTCTCGCACGGGGTCGACGTTACCTTCTATGTGAGTGATCTCTGGGTCTTTAAATGCTCGCACAATCTGGAAGATTCCATCCACGGACCGGATGTCGTTCAAAAAGGCGTTTCCCAACCCCTTGTTGTCTGAGGCCCCACGGACAAGACCAGCAATGTCGAAGATTTTTAGGATTGCAGGCACCTTTTTCTTCGATCCGTACAGATCAGCAAGTCGCTCAAGCTCTTCACTGGGTACAAGCACACGTGCCTCCTCAGGTTCAATAGTGGCAAACGGATAGTTCGCTGGGTTTCCGAGCTTGCTCTTGGTTATGGCCTGAAAAAACGTCGACTTACCGACATTAGCCAACCCGACTATTCCACTCGTGAGGTTGTTCGATGGCCGGCCAAATAGCTTCTTTGTGCGTTTGGCAGCTCCAGTTGATGCAGCAGCATATCTCCTCACCTGCTGTAGTTGTACCATGAGTTTTGTCATGGTAAACGGAATGCTGTCTAGGAAAAAAAAACAGTTTAAAAAACAGTTAAAAACTTGCACAATAGAGGGCCCGAGGAGAGAATTGGCTTTATCGAGTGGAGTGAAAAAAGCTCAGATTCATGTTCTCATTTTCTTTTCTACCCCTGCTCGCGTTTGTCATTTTTTTGATAATATGTTTGCTGCTTGTAGTCATGATATACAAATATTGTATACAATATTTATATAATGTGCAAGAAGAGGACATCTCTAGGTAAGCAAGTTTACGTAGGTAATCGGGAAACATAAGAGCTAAAAAAAATGTAGGTGGGAAGAAAAAAAATAAACAGTGGTAGAAATAAAGAAAAGTAAGTGTTTATGAAACGAAGGGAACAAAAAATGGGAACAAAAATGTAACGTCTAAAGGTAATGTCTATAGTATCTAGTAAAAAGTAACACGGAGTGCATCATTCAAAGTCTTCTCTTTTTCATCTTCTGCCCAAAGTCCTCTTCCGTATTGTCAAAGACGAAATCTTTGGCCCTCGAACGAGTCAAGACAGGCAAAGTTCTCTGGTACTTTTGTCTGACACGTTTAGTGACGAGGTTTTCGGGTGATTCCAACCTATTGAAATCATATCTTTGGGAATATGGATGAGAGAGGGAGTGCAGTTGGGGATGGAAAAGATGTGGGTGTTGGTGTGAATGGGAGAGTGAGTGTGAGTGAGAGTATAATAACGCAGAAGGTATTAATTGAACTGGGGTGAATATTTGTGGAGTCTTATTCATCAATTTGATATTATTATGCTGTGTGTGTTCGATACTCGAAGTATCATTGTTGTTGTTGTTGTTGTTGTTATTATTACTTGCACCGGATGAGGAGGAAGAGTTGGCACTGTTGATCCTGTTGAAAGACGCTGTTGGTGTTGTACCTGGGGTAGGTAAGATGTTTCTCAGAGTTGTCAAAGAGTGGGATCTTGAGCGTTTACCCGAGGCAGTGGTCATTGGATCCGAAGATTCATCGATGTAGTGATCATCTGTTTGTGAATGTGACCGAGAATGACAGCCCTTAGTACTTTCATGGAATGAAGTTCTCATATAAGAATTATTGCTAGTGGCAGCAGTACCAGAGTTGTTCAAGCTGAAAGGCAGGTTGGTTGGAGAAGCCATTGGCGAAATTGGAAGGAAGGATAAGTTCCCGTTATCATTCAAGCTAGGATTGGACAAGTAGCCGTTCGAATTGTAGTATAAATTCGGATTCATATCCATGTGTTTCAATTTCTCCAGTTGTTGTTGCTCCTCTTCTTTCTGTCTGACAAAACATTGAGACAGATAAATCAAATTGTGAATGACCATGTTGTTGTTCGAATGGCAGATGATGTTGCTATCCAAATATTTCAACTTGATTGAAGGTTCCATTTTGACAACCTGGTTCAAAATCAGACTCTCCAATTCATCGAATCTATGATGACGGATGTGCTTATGTCTCAAATTAAGCATGGCGAAGTTGGTGATCATGATTGAAGAAGCTGCGATGGAACTCGAGGAATAGTGGGAGACAATGTCCAAGTTGAATAGGGACAATTCACACAAAAACATCGAGCCCAAGCGTCTTTCCAAGTTGTTTGGTTCGCCCGTGTTCAAGAAGAGATCTAGGAACAACTCTGGAGTAGGGTAGGACAAGTCCCAGTTGATTGTCTTCAAGATGTCGAACTCGATGCTCAAGAAAGTCGGTTTGGCGGATTGCTCGTAGCCTGACCTCTTGATCAAGGCGTTCAAGATATTCCCCTTTGGCTTGTTCTCGTTGTATTTGGAAGATATCCATAGACAACAGAAGCCAATCAGTCTGCAGTTGATAATTTCAATGGTCACCTTGCTGGTGTAAGTATCGAAAAGATGGGCAGCCAAGGAGAAGGTGGAGGAGGACCAGTTTAGTCTGAAGCAAACATCTAGGAGAGAATTGAGGATGGAGCTCCGCAAGATCTTCACCTGGTCCTGCAAGGGTTCGATCTGGAGGCTTTCCTCAAGTTCAAAGTCCAGCTGGACGAGATGGTTGTGGATGTCGTTTCTGTACTCCAGGATTGTTAGATGGTGGTTTCTGTTTTCCACCATTCTGACCATCTCATTGCCGTAGTTTTTAGACGTGGTCATGGTTTAGGAAAGTAGTAATATGTTGTTGTTGTTCCGGCGGCTGTTGGTGACGAGGCAGAATAGAAAAGAAGTGGGGGTGAAAAGAGGGTGTAGTTGGTACAAACGAGTGGGGTGGGTGCTATGCAATGGGGCTTTTTTTTTCTAGTTTTTTGTTGGCTTGATTGACACCAAATACGACCGTGCTGAAGCTAGAATTGGGAGTCGGGGGAAAAGAAAACGGGGGACCAAAGGGAAAACGGAAAAGACAACGAAAAGAAAGGGAAAAAAAGAAATCAAACGGGTGTGTCAGGCCGGGGTGAAATGCAATGGAGCGGATGCCGGAGAAGGCCAGCGATACCGGGTCTGGTTCGTGCTGCGGGTTCGATCCAACGGAGCTGGAACTGCGAAGCCGCTGCTGAAAGGGGTGGATGGATGGGTCCGATACCGGTGGGACGATATATATAAGCCAATATGTATATTGCTGGTACCAGAGCGACCGGCGGGTGGGGTCCTAGTGTGTGCAAGCGTGCCTGGGTGCCGACCTGAGCGTCTGAGCTTCTCTTTTTTCTTCTTGTGAAGAGAGAGACGGGGTTAGGATGCAACGGCGGAGGGGACAGGTGGAGTTGGCGATTGGCCGGGAGAAAGATGGCAATTGAGACTGTGTGCCGTCTTGACGTCTGAAGCTAGCCACAGAGAGACGAGAAAGCTGGCCAGAGGAGAACCAACCCCCAACAGGAGCAGTAGCAGCACCAGCGGGAGGGTGAAATAGCAAGGAGAGAGCAGCAGAAGAGGAGCACTGGACGGCCACCGCGAGCTCGCTGAGCACTGGCCAGAGCTGGTCCAGCTTGGCCACAGGAGCAGGCGGACTAACCCTCACGCGGCCGCCGCTGGGCTCAGCAACCCTCTGCGTTTTGCCCTGTGCCCTTTGCCGCATCCGGTAACTTCCCCCTTCGGGAGGCAAATACGCCCTGCGCCGGTCGTCGCGGCCCGGCCCAGATCGCAGGCGGCGCTCTCTGCGGAAAATACAGGCCCCATGGTGTCCTTATTATCTCTGTCTGCGTTCGCTATCGACACGTCGTACATATCTATCTATCTATCTATATATATCTATATATTTATATGCATGCTTCCACTCGCTTGCTACTTCTACTGTCTCACCACGTCGCCCAGCCGTCCGAAGGCAAGCACCCGTTCGATGCGTCGGCTGCCGCTGAGCTTCATCACGAGTCGGTCGACACCCAGCCCCCAGCCTCCCGTTGGCGGTAGTGCCCACTCCATCGCTTCCACGTAGCTCTCGTCCGGGACGAGCGACTCCTCGTCTCCGTGCAAACGGCGGTTGGCTGCTTGCTGCTCGAACTTGGCCCGCTGTCGGAAGGGGTTGTTCTCCTCCTCGTACGCGTTCATGTACTCCCGTCCGTCGATGTACATCTCGAAGCGGCGCCCGAGACCGTGGCGGTCCGACTTGGCGAGCGGTGACACGAGCTCCGGGATGTTGTAGATGAACGTGGGCGTGCCGTCGGCGATACACTGCGGTTCGACGTATCTCTCTGAGAGCGTTTCGACGAGGCCCGCTGCCGAGAGCGAGGTGAGTTCCTCGGCGGAGGTGCCAATCTGCGAGAAGTACTGCACGAGTCCGTCCCTATGGAGGCTTTCCGGCTTGAGCTTGACACCCGTCTGGCGTTCGAGCTCCGGGAGGAACTCGATGCGTCGGAACGTCCCGCCGTTCGCCGCAAGACGCTCATGCAGTTGCTGGCACGTGTGGTGGAAGCGCACGAAGCTCTTGTCGGCAAGAATGCCCTGCACGACCGTCCCCAGCAGCTCCTCGCTGAGCCGCATCAAGTCCTCGAGCCCGATGAACGTCTGGTAGAACTCGCAGGTTGTGAATTCCGGGTTGTGTGTCGAGTCGATGCCCTCGTTGCGGAACGACTTCCCGATCTCGTAAACCTTGTCGAACCCGGCGACAACGAGACGCTTGAGCCACAGCTCCGGGGCCACCCGCAGGTTCAACACCGTTGTGTCGTCGCCAAGGTGCTGCGACGTTGTCTCGAACGGTGTTGCGTTCGCCCCGCTGTTGCCACTGCAGAGCAGTGGTGTCTCCACGTCGATAAATCCTCTCTCCTCGAGAAACCGCCGGATGAGCTGGATGACCCGGCTCCGCAGTAACAGTACCTCCCTCGCCTCCTCGTTGACTAGGTAGTCCACCACCCGGTTCGTGTTCACCTTCCCGCTGTCGTTGAGCTTTGGCGGGAGCGGGTGCAGTGCCGGCGCTGCCAGACGCAACGGCTTCGTAAGCTTCAAAGACAGCTCTCCAACCTTCGTCACGCCAACACGGCCCACCGCCAGCACCTGGTCCCCGGGCCGGAAGCCGGAGTGCACCCGCAGAAACTCGTCCTTCTCGAGACCCATCACCTTGTGGTGCACGATGAACTGCACCTTCATGTAGTCCTGCACCACGTCGACGAAAATCGAACCCTTCCCTGCCCGTCGGATGCTCCGTATCTTCCCCGCCAATATGTACTGCGGGTCCTGGGCAAACTGCATGACGTTCTCAGGAGTGACCACCCCGGAGTACCTGGAGCGGAAATCGGGCACCCTCAACTTCTCAACAGAGTCAATCCCCTGCGTTAACTCGCTAATACACTCACCGATCGTCGGATAATACTTCTCGTCCTGCTCGGCAAAGCTGAGCTTGCCGATCTGGCTCTTCCGAAACGCAAAGTCGGACTCCTCCGTGATCTTCTGCTCCGTCTTGTGTTTCTTCGGCGCCGGAATCGTATAGCGGCGTCTTGCCGCAAGACCGTGCAACCCCCACCTGGTACTGCCTCTTCTGCACAGTGCAAGCATGCTTGTTGGGTTGTATGCTTAAGAGAAATAGCTTATGATGTTGTTTCTTTCCTTCCGAAGACTCCATCAGCCTGTCCAGGTCGTTTTTTGATGTACAACGGTCCACCGTGATGATGTATTTTTTTCACTGGTGCACGGGCGCGTCCCCGCAGAAGTCGATCCTCCTTTTTCTTCCATTTTTCATGTCGCTGCCATCGGACGAGAACCAATTGCTGCTCATAGATGAGGGTCGACATACGAATACGCCTAAGACATCCCTTCCATCCGATATTCTCCCCTGCTACCAACACAAACATCGGATCAACAGCCATGTCGACGTTGCAGTCTCTCCGTCGTGGAAACTTACGCATTTTGCAGAAGTCTGCGGTCAGATTCAACTCAAATGCCAGCACCACAACGACAACGGCACCGCAGGCCGACGATGCAATCCCCGTGGATGCTACCGCCAAGAACAACACAGAGGTGGCAAACCCTCACTTCAAGCTGCTGAACTCCCACAACATCCCATATGATGGCCCGCTGGAGCAGTTGGCTGAAATGTCCGAGGCCCAGCTCAACGAGATAGTGAATTCGGCACCCAACCCGACTCTCGACAGAGAAAATATCTTGAACTCTAGGTTTGAAAAGCTTCTGAGCCTCTATGGGAACAGAGAGAAGCTCAAGAAACAATTTTCCTCCTCTTCCTCCCTTCTATCCAAGTTCCCCAATCTCATCCCATCAGAAAGCACCTCTCCATACACCGCTGCCGAGTTGACAATCAGACAGAAACACCATGCCTCGCTCATGGGCGACTTGGGGTCGAAGATAATAAACATCTACCAGCCACACAAGCTCATTACAAACCCTCCAAAGGTGAACCAGGTAACTGTCGAGAAACTGATGGCCTCCGGTGCCCACCTTGGACGTTCGACACAGCTCTTCAACCAGAACTTCCAACCTTTCGTCTATGGCAAGTACAAAGGATTGCACATCATTGACCTTGAGAAGACCACATCCTACTTGAAAAACGCATGTAAGGTTGTACAGGGGGTTGTTGAGAATGGTGGTATTGTGTTATTCCTCGGTTTGCAAATCGGACAGTTGCGTGCCATTAAGGAAGCTGCTAAGCGTTGTAACGGATACTACGTTGCCCGTAAATGGATTCCTGGTGCCATAACCAACTCACTCGAGAACCCTAAGCCGAGACACGAGGTGGACATGCAAGACTTCAAGACGAACAGGGAGTTGAACACAGACGAGTCAAACCAGGTCATCAAGCCCGACTTGATTGTCATCTTGAACCCAGAGTCTGCCTCCGTGGCCATTAAGGAAGCCAACCAGGCAAGAATTCCAACTATTGGTATAGTCGACTCCAACGTGGACCCTAACCTGGTGGCATACCCTATCCCGGCAAACTCGAGTTCTGGCAGAACGACGAACTTGATCTGTGGTGTCTTGGGCAAGGCCGGCGAGGTCGGTTTGCAGAGAAGACTGCAGAAAGTTGCCGAATATAAGAAGACCCTCGGAATGGAGCCGAACGAGAACTTTGGCTTAATGGAGAAGATCGACGAAGAAAGCTGACCTTCTCACCAGTCATATATAGAGACTCTGTACATAAAGAAACAATGAATCAATATACAAATTAACTATATACATTCCTTGCATACGCATAAATGGAAGATATACATATACACATGAGCACACTCTACTCTTCGTCGCTCTCGGAATCGGACCTTTCGTCCTTTTTGATGTTGTATAAAACTGCTCTGATCATAATTCGGCAAAGCAAGATGAGCCAGTACGCATTGACAAGCTGTAATGCGAAAATCAAGGTGAAAACCATTGGTTGGGAGATCCAGCACTTGTACTGCTGTGTTTTGAAGTCGAGGACGCTAGGTCCGACGCTCAAGTACTCGAACATAACCGACCAGAGGATCTTCAAGTTTAACCAATGTCTGGTGTAGATCCAGATGAGTATGAAGAAGCCAAAGAAGGGCACCTCGATGGGCGAGTTGATGTAGTTCAACGTCTTTGACATGCCGAGGAAGAAGTCTGACACATCCATCGTGATGTAGATGGCCAAGCCCATCCACGTGTAGTTGAACATGTAGGACAAGCTGATCAAGAGGATCGTGACGATATGATGGAACACCAATTCTTTGAAATCTTTTCTTGGTTTTTCCAACAGCAACAGGAGGACGACGGCCTGCTGGGACCAGAAGCCTGCCTGGAACAAGTAGTAAAATTTAAAGAGCCACTCGAGCTCCCTGTGTGGGTAATCCTTGTAGAACTCGGATGTTTTGAAGAACCACATGGGCGAATGCTTCATAATGTACAAGCCGAGCGGGCTCGTGACGCCATAGTAGAAGACGGCGTAGGTCTGTTCTGTGAAACGGGACGTCTTCGCCTTGCTCTTCATGCCGAAGTAGACAGCGAGCGGTCTGAAAACGACCTGCATCACGAACTCTCTGAGAAAGGTGAAGAAGATCATCATGTAGCCAACAAAGCAAAAGTCCTTCCAACCCTTGTCGTACAGAACCGGGTCGTGCGTGCCCGGTATCTGGTAAGAGAGACGCAAAAAGCGGTGGAGTGGGTTGCTCGGGGTGTAGTTGTTGGAGAGAAAGTAAATCAGGTTCAGCGAGAGCATGATTGCCAGCGGGACCAACCAGACGTAACGGTAGCAGAGGATCTTGAGGGAGAGAAACAGCTTGTGAAACACAACAGCATAGTTGATATCGTGTGCCACCTCATTGAGCCGTTTCTTTTGCTCCGCCTCGGCAGCAGAAATGTCCTTGTTAGTTCTGCCCGAGTGGATGCCCTGCACACTGTTATCCCCGAGGTCGATCTTCCCCACAGAGGAGTGTCTTCTTCGGGTGATGACGGGTTTTTTTGTAGGGGACGGGTTCATCGATGCGCTGCAGACCAGGGGCGACGGTGGTTCAAACTGAGAACAAGAGTAGAAGGAGCGAACAGAAGAAGCAAGGAGAGAAAGAGAGGAAAAGAGTAGAGAGAGAGAAAATACGAGAAGAAGTTCCGGAGAGGGCGTGCACAGAGACGTGCCAACAGAAGTATAAATATACAGGTGTTATCGTGTGTCTCTCACTACCTCCCTCCGTCCTCTGCAAGCCAACGGCTGTTGGCAACGAGGGCGGCGGCAAAACCGAGGAAAATGGAAAATGGAAAATTGAAGAACCACCTCCTACTGGTGCACGGGTGTTTTTGACCAGCCCTCCTCGTCCCTTTTCGGAAATGTCAACAACGCGTCGCGGCAAACAGGGCGCACCCGTGCACCGGCGCTGGGTCCGCTGTGATTTTTCTTCTTCTGACTAGGTTCTGCTTTTTCTGCCTCGCGGTGCGCGAGAGAAAAGGGGACAGAGCCTCCTGGTGGTGAGCCTCAGACACAAACCGGGTGCTGGCGTCGTCCAAGTTGACGAGGTCCGGCATTGGCGTAGTCCGGACGTGTAGTAGCCTGACGAGAAGAGACTGTCGGCATACCGCTCACGGGAGACATCTGCGCTGCTCTGCTGCTGGTCCCGACCCACACCGTGTTCGTTTTTCTGTGCTCCCTTCCTACCAGACCCTCCGTTCCGAGCTCTCCATACCAGGGCTCTGTACAGCCTCCAGTCACACCCGTCGCCTTCCCCTCCCCTCCCCACCGGTCATCTGAGCACCGTTGTTGCGAGGAACCGTGCATGCACCACTCACGATAGAAGAGTGCACGACTAGAAGATACACACGTCAGTTCATTCCCCAGAAGCATACACCAGATCGGCAGCCACTCTAGCACATATTATATCGATGTCCACGTCCACGTCCCCGTCGCTGAAGATCATCCATCTGCGAGCCCGCATCCACCGCTTCTACCGTTTCAAGAAGGGCCAGTTCTTTCTTGTGGTGTTCATTCTCCTCACGGGTCTGATCTTTGCCCTGACGTTCATCGCCAAGGCAATAGCATACCCGGACGCAGAGGGCAGCGGTTTCGGCTACGGCAGCAGCAAGAGCGTCTCCTCCTACGATGATGGTGACGATGAGGATCTGTCCTCCATCACGTTCTACGAGAAGATGATGGAGGACTACAAGGACGAGATCTCCTCTGCAGAAGACCTGCAGCTGAAAGTTATCAACGACATCATCAAGGACAGCATGATGTATATCAAGAAGAACAAGAACGGTCGCAACTACGAGAACAGAGTCAACCTTGCCAACGAGCGCAACAAGAAGAAGATTCTCGAGATGAAGAAGGCCTCCTACAAGCACGACTCCGGCGCCATCCGCCCGAAACCTCTCCAGGAGATGGACAAGGAGCAGAGGCGACACATGCAGCAGGCACGGCTGCACCACGAGTACAATGAGGACCACGACATCCAAAACAGAGACTACCGAGACGCCGCTGGCAAGGCAATGGGAAGTGATGCTGGCTCCGGCGCTAAAAATCAGAAACCCGTCGATATTAACAACATCAACATCAACAACGATGGCCACGACGACTACTACGATGACGATCCGTCCATTATACCCGAATCTAGATTGGATCTCATCAAGAAGATGTTCACCGACTTGCTGCCTATAATCACAGAGAGCGCTCCCAACTTGGGCTACCAGCTGCAGAATGAGAAAGACATTGGCAGTCGGAGGGGCAAGTTCAGGCTGTCCAAGAAGATCTTCCCTAGAACCTACGGCAGAAACGGCGTCGTCAACATCGCCATCCACGATACGAGCGAAAAGTTCCCCATTCTTTCGAAAGACTTTCTCAATGACTGTCTCTATTTGCCCACAGACATGTTCGAGGTGCTCAAGCGTTCCCACGAATACTTTGTCTCCCACATACCTGACCATTATGCTAAGAACACATATTCTGGTGAAGGCATTGTCTTCATCGGTGGTGGGAAATTCTCCTGGCTTTCCTTGTTGAGTATCGAGAACTTGAGGTCCGCTGGCTCGAAACTCCCCATAGAAGTGATGATTCCTCAACCTGAAGAGTACGAACCGCAATTATGCGAAACTATCTTACCTAGATTGAACGCCAAGTGTCTTCTATTGTACGACATCTTCCCGGACATCATGTCCCCCGACAAGACAAAGAAGGATGGTACAGGTTTCAAGCTAACCGGGTACCAGTACAAATCTTTGTCTCTACTAGCGTCGACTTTTGAAAAGGTTCTATTCTTAGATTCAGATAACATTTCAGTTCTTAACCCAGATGTCTTATTCCACTCGGAACCTTTTACTTCACATGGAATGATTCTGTGGCCTGACTTCTGGAGAAGAGTGACTCATCCGATGTTCTACGATCTTGCAGGTTTCAACATAACGGAGAGGAGAGTACGAAACTTGATGGACAAAGTGACACCACCCGAAGTATACACCACCGGCGATGAGGATCCCGACACAGAAATACCGTTACACGACAGAGAAGGTGCCATACCAGATTTATCGACGGAATCAGGCCAGATCATTGTCGACAAGAAAACGCATTTTAAGGCCTTGCTATTGAGCTTCTACTACAATGTTTACGGGCCTAGACATTTCTACCCATTATTCTCCCAAGGTGGTAACGGTGAAGGTGACAAGGAGACTTTCATTGCTGCAAGCATATACTACAATCTTCCTGTTTATCAGATGAACAAACCAGTCGGTGTCGTTGGCCATTGGAGTGATGACGATTACGAAGGTGTCGGAATGATCCAATACGATCCTATCATAGATAAGATCAACGAAGACCACTACAAGAACGAGATTCATAGGAGAATAAGAGAAGAGGGTGAAAATTACCATTTTGGCAAGATGGACTTTTTCAACTATTTGAATGACGCCGAGGCCAGACCAATGTTTTTCCACAGTAACTACCCAAAGCTTGACCCGATTTCCTTGTTTGGTGAAAACAAGCTCGTCGAT
This sequence comes from Pichia sp. NRRL YB-4149, assembly GCA_030556025.1. Lineage (NCBI taxonomy): Eukaryota > Fungi > Ascomycota > Pichiomycetes > Pichiales > Pichiaceae > Pichia > Pichia sp. NRRL YB-4149. The sequence goes on along the minus strand of JANIWA010000015.1, from coordinate 135,524 downwards.
GGAAAAGGTAACCAGTGGAGAATGTACAGCGATCAGCCCGACATTGGGTTCGACTTTGAGTTGAAACAGTGGCAGCTCATCAAGAAGTACTTCTGCTCTCAGGATGAGCCTTTCGAGATGAAGTATCTAGAAGACGCCAACGTCTCGATGGAAAAGTTGTGTAGAGCCATTGAGTCAAGATTGGATTTCTTGCATTCTACAGGTATCAGGTTCAACTACGACTAGACCTTTTCCTAAAAAAAAGAATCTACTGTATTTTTTTTCTTTTCTTCCCCAGCTTTAGAACGTTTGTTGAAATTATAACTATAGACTAAATACAATTCACCACATACAATTAGCTGATTTTATATGATCTATCTATTTACTGCTTTTGGAAAAAGAACACCCATGTACTAGATAATACTCTCCATCTCGGTGGCATACACAAACGAGTTTTTGATGATGGCCTTTTCGTCGTTGATCTCATCGATAATGTTGGTCTGCTCTCCTATGGTCTTTTCCTTCTTGCGGAAGTCAACAATGCAATTCGACAACTTCCAGTCAAAGTTGTCGATGAACTCCTGTGTCTCTGTTATTTCTTTTAAGAACAAGAGCAGTTTCAAATTCTCGACAGGAAGTTGCTTATATACCTTCTCTAGATTGTTAGCTATATTTAATCTTATCGAGTTCAACAATTGGTCCTCAAAAAGGTTGAACTCCTTGCAGGGAAACTTGTGCTTCGAGGACAACGTCTCATAGACCTTGTTGAAATCGCCGTCAATGATCCACTTCTCAAACTTGATGGGGATCGATAAGTATTCATCTTTCTCCAACTCGTCTACACTCATGTTGTGATTCTGAAAGTTTTCAAGCTCAATATGAAACATCGCCAAGTCTCCTTGTGTTAATAGTAGCAGCAAGTACAAGCTCAACAACTTGTTCTTTTGGCTGCTGTCCGATTTGATGTGTTCGAGCTCGTAGAATGGCTTCAACTGCACTATGTAGTTTGAGAATTCCTGCATATGCAAGAGGTTAATAGAGACTAATGCCCCTATCTCCAAGATGGATCTTGTGATCTGCAAGTCGCTTGGATTGACACTGCTCTGCACGCTTGGGACAAAGAGATTATGTTCGATGAGTTGTATCTTTATCGGGGTGAGCAGCTTGTGACATGATTCGTAGTCCTCCTTGCGGAAATTTTCTGTGAGCTTTGCTGTGAGCTGTTCCAATGACATTGTGTGATATGTGCTACAAGATTGGATCTTCTTTCTGTTCTGCCCTGTCTCTCCTCAGGATGGGGTTAGCAGGAGGCGACATGAAATGGATGCTGGTGTAACATCAACTACTCGAGGTCCTCTCGCTTTTGCCCTCCTTGTTCGCGGTGTTCGGTTAAGGCTGGACATGAGAGGCGCGATTTTCAACATAGAGCGAGGTACGGTTCTCAATATGGGGATCTGTATATAAATATAAATAGGAATATGGATAGGGAAATGAATTATGAATAAGTGGGAGGAAAGAGAAGGAAGTAAGGTACTGATCCAATAAAAAAAAATAGGAAAAAAAATAACTGAGAAAAGAAGCAACCACCGAGTATATGAGCAAAAGACAAAAGAGAACTGATAGAATTATTAAAAAACTGGAAGTGAAGAATAACAAGGAGGACTTTAGAGCAGAACTAGCCGAAAAAAAAAAGTTTCAAATCAAAAATTATCGAACAAAAATCATCTATTACAGAATTGAAAACTAAACTTTTTTTTCCTATTATTTTTCCTATTATTTAATCTAATTCTTGACGCCAAATTGCTTTTCGACAGCGTCGACAATCTGAGGGATACATTCTGGGTCGGCCAAGGTGCTTTGGTCACCAAGTGCTTTGGCCTCACCGCTGACAATCTTTCTCAAAACTCTTCTGACAATCTTCCCGGATCTCGTCTTTGGCAAGTCGTCGACAATGATGATGGTCTTTGGAGCTGCGAATGGACCGATGGTGGCTCTGATGCTCAATCTCAAGTCCTGTCTCAACTTCAACAATGCGGCATCATCGATGACAATGGAGTTGTCCTTCAATTGGACAAAGGCAATGACAGCTTGACCGGTGATGTCATCGTTGATTCCAACGACGGCAGCCTCGCTGACTCTCGCAGCGTCTTCCAAGAGGACGGCCTCGATCTCAGCAGTGGACAATCTATGTCCGGAGACATTGACGACATCGTCGACTCTACCTCTGATCCAGTAGTAACCGTCGTGGTCTCTGCCAGCACCGTCTCCTGTGAAGTAGTATCCTGGGTAAGGCTTTAAGTAGGTTTCCATGAATCTCTTGTGGTTCTTGTAGACGGTTCTAGCCATGGAGGGCCATGTAGACTTGACAGCTAAGACACCTTCCACGTCGTTACCTTCCAACACCTTACCGGTGGTTGGGTCGATGATGACAGCGTCAATACCAAAGAATGGTAACGTGGCAGCACCAGGCTTAGTTGGAACAGCACCAGCCAGTGGAGCAATCAAGTGGGAGCCGGACTCGGTTTGCCAGTAAGTATCCGAGATGTGGCAGCAGCCATGTCCGATCTTCTCGTCGTACCATTGCCAAATCTCGGAGGCGATTGGCTCACCCACAGAACCCAAGGTTCTCAAGGAAGACAAGTCGTACTTGGCGATTTCTTCCTCGCCAGACTTCTTTAACATTCTCAAGGCGGTTGGGGCGACGTAGAAGTGGGTGGCCTTGTTTCTCTCGATGATTCTCCAAAATCTGCCGAAATTTGGATATGCAGGGGTACCTTCAAATACGATGGTAGTAACACCCAATGCGAGAGGACCGTAGAGGGCGTAAGAATGGCCTGTAATCCATCCAACATCACCGGCAGTGAACAAGACGTCTTCCTCCTGTAAATCGAAAACGTATCTGGTGGTCATGGCGGCACCCAAGAGGTAGCCACCTGTGCAGTGGACAACACCCTTTGGAGCGCCGGTCGATCCGGAGGTGTACAACATGAACAGAGGGTCTTCGGAGTTAACAGAGACTGGAGGAATGTAACCTCTGAACTCGGCAGCCACGTCTTGCCAATAGAAGTCTCGGCCCTCCTGCATGGCGATGGCTGGGTTGCCGGTTCTCTTGTGGACCAAGACCTTTTCGATGGAAGGACAGTCCTTCAGGGCCTCGTCGACAATCTTCTTGTTGTTGATGGTCTTACCACCTCTCTTACCTTCGTCGGTAGTGATGAGCACCTTGGAGTTAGCGTCGGTGACTCTCTCCTTGATGGAGCCTGCTGAGAAGCCGGCGAAGATGACCGAATGGACGGCGCCAAGTCTGGCACAGGCCAACATGGCGATGATAGCCTCTGGAGTCATTGGCAAGTAGATGGCAACGGTGTCACCTTTCTGGACACCCCAAGACTTCAAGACGCCTGCTGTCTGGGAGACTTCTCTCAAAAGCTCGCCGAAGGTAATGGCTCTGCTCTCGTTCTCGTCGTCGGCCTCAAAGATGATGGCCGTCTTGTCTGGGTTGGCAAAGGCGTGTCTGTCGACACAATTGTAGCAGGCGTTCAACTCTCCGCCAAGAAACCAAGCGGCGTCGCCGTTTTCGAGAGTGCCGGACTTGACCTTGGAGAAATCCTTGTCCCACGAGAGGAACTGCTTGGCCATTGGGCCAAAGAAGCCCTCCGGGTCCTCGATGGACTGCTTGTACATGGCCTCGTACTCTGCCTTGGAGGAGAGTGACTTGGAAGGCTGTTTCTCAAAGAAAGGTTGTGGGGTTGGTCTTGCAACGACCCCGTTGGCCTCGTGGACGACGGAATGTGTGGTGGTCATTGGATGAGAGAAATGGATGATTTTTTGACGAATGATCTATTCAACTGAATAATATGGAGGATGGAAGCTTGGAAAGGGAACGGCAAAAAGATCTATGCGGGAACGTGACGATTGATCCGGTTCGAGAATTGAAGGAAGAGTGGCAGGAAAAAAGCACCAGAAGGAGGCGGGTGGTGTTGAGCAATCTCTATAAATGACTGAGCACGAAAAATTGCAACAAGCTGTTCTCTGGGGATGATCCTGGGTGAAGGAAGCAGGGAAGGAGACAGGAGAGCAAGAGTGCAGATGTCCAAACAGACAAAGATACAAAGAGCTCAAGAGAAGAGCCGGGGCGAAGGGGGAGCAGCAGGCGATGGCGCCGCCTAAGAGAGAACGACTTGGAGGGTGAAGAAGCTGGGGAAGATGGACGGACGTGAAGATTATACGAGGCCCGATTGTGTAATCGCTGACGCGCGAGAGACGTTTCCTTCTGACAGTGCTCGCTCTGAAGGAAGTTGGTGGGTCCGGCGGCGGCGCTTTAGGCCGGGCGATAAGCGCTGCGCCACGCCTTGGCCATGGCCGCGGCCACGACCAAGGCGTGGCGCAGCTCCGGTCGGACGGGGGGGGGTTTCTGGCGGGGGTGCGGAGCGCCGGAGTTCGCCCCGACTGCCCGCCGGGGACCGCCTTTCCCAGCAGAGACGTCGTGGGCGACACCACGGCGACCACGGCGCCCTGTTGGACATCTTGTGTGTCCCCAGCTGGGCTCTGTCCCCTTTGCCCTTTTCCGCTGAGCATCCTCCCTCCTGGCAGACCTCGCATCCTCTCGTCCATGCTCCATTCGCCCATTTCTCGTTTTTCTGGCCGGCCGAATGCGGCAGGTGCGGTTCCCCCGACACTCAACAAAACGCAACACGCGCCGGACCAGAGCGGCTCGGACGAACGCCCCGTGCACTGCATGACAGAAGAAAAGTGGGAAAGACGTCAGCCGCGACGATCGGCGCGCCGATCGTCGCGGCTGACTAAAAGAAGAGCTCCTGCGCTCCCGCGCTCCGCGCCGACCGACGCAGAAACACACGGGACAAGACCCAAGAGAAGGAAAGACACGGACACTCCTCCACTCCTTCTGTAGCGCCGCCAATCTCGCGAGGCCGAGCAGGGACCCTGGAGAGGAAAATATTGCCCACTGAGACAGACGATGGGGGTTCATCACCAGCCAGCTCTCCCGCACAGGGAGAAACATCCCCAGGTAGCCGTCGTCCGCCCTGCAGAGCACGCTTCTACGCACCCATACACAGTCAAGAAGCCTGGCACCGGTCGTCGTACTACTGCTGCAGTAACAGGAGAGCGTCTCCCTCCCAATTGGCCCAGCCCCAGTCGTCCGCACGCCCCCCGTTCCACACAAGAAAGCGACGTACGTACGCACGCACGCACGCACGCACGCACGCACATATCCGTCCGCTGATCCTTCCAGAACACGAACGAGATCCTTCTTCAGATCAACGTACTCCACCCGCACGCTAACTCGTCTCCTGTTCCGGGTGTCAAGCTCCCTCGATTCGTTCTCCGGCTAGCGTCTTTCCCGCATCCGACAGGAGGTTGTCTGTCTACCGCACCACATCCACCTCCAGATAAACAAGAAACCACAAAGGGTTCCCCATACACTAGATAGAACTCCCTAACCAGCAATGTCGTTCAACGGCAATGGTAATGGCAACGGTAATGGCAACGGCAGTAATGCCGGCGAACACAGCTACGACTCCTACTCCCAGCACTCGCAGTTGAACATTCCTAAAATTAGACACCAGACCTCAAACGCTGCGCCGGCCACCCCGAGAATGCTGAGAAACACGTCCAACCCCACAAACCTGTCCGATGAGTACACCATAAACCCAGACTACATTCCCGTCGTCCCTAGAACTCCCTCTAAACGATTGTCTTCCAACATCCACCAACGACAATCGTCAACTCACACCCAGAACTCGATGGGCAGCCAGACACAGGGAGCTAGGGTAGGACCCGGCGGCTTACTCCCAGGGGTCGACTTCAACCCAGCAACTTCCCCGCAGAGGATGTCCAGCAGAACATCCAACCAGTCCAACCAGTCTAATGCAAATTCCGTCCAGAGGCACCAGCATCAGTCCACTCCTCACCGAATAACACGCACTGCAAGCATTTCTCCAAACCCTCCTCCGCCTCAGCAACAGGCCCCATCCCAGCAGCAGCAAACACAGCAGCACCAGACCCAACAACAGCAACAATCTAATGACCCTAACCATCAACAACAGCAACAATTTCATAGAAAAGCAATCGGTGACTGGGAATTCACCAAAACGATAGGTGCAGGTTCGATGGGAAAAGTCAAGTTGGCAAGACATCGCATCACCCACGAAATTTGTGCAATCAAAGTGGTAACCAGAGCAGCTAAAGTCTGGCAGAGACAGCATCTCAATGACCCTCCAACGAGTGATCCGCATGAACTGGCCCAGAGGAAAAAAGAGTACGAAAAGGAGGTTGCAAGAGATAAGAGAACTATCAGAGAAGCCGCTTTGGGCAAAATCCTCTACCACCCCTTTATCTGTCGATTGTACGAAATGTACGCAATGTCGAATCACTACTACATGCTCTTTGAGTATGTTTCTGGTGGACAAATGTTGGATTACATTGTGGCCCACGGTTCATTGAAAGAGTCTCAAGCGAGGAAATTTTGTCGAGGCATTGCATCGGCCTTAGATTACTGTCATTCCAACAATATCGTCCATAGAGATTTGAAGATTGAAAATATAATGATCAACAATGCCGGTGAAATAAAGATCATCGATTTTGGGTTGTCCAACTTATACTCCCATGATCACTTGTTGAAGACCTACTGTGGTTCCCTATATTTCGCCGCTCCTGAGCTATTATCCGCACACCCTTATAGGGGTCCAGAAGTGGATATCTGGTCGTTTGGTGTTGTTTTGTTTGTCCTCGTATGTGGAAGAGTTCCATTCGATGACAAAAGCGTCAGCAATTTACATGAAAAAATCAAGAAAGGTCACATCGACTACCCAGATCATTTATCAGCCGAATGTGTCGACCTCTTGAAGAAAATGTTGGTTGTCGACGTTTCCAGAAGAGCAAGCATACATGAAGTTATTTCTCATAAATGGATGATCAAAGGGTACAATGGAATCGCATCGAATTACATCCCATTTAGGGCACCGATCCAACTCCCTCTCAATCCTGAAATTGTCCAAGAAATTGTTAACTTGAATCTTGGTGTCAGTGAAGAACAGGTCACAAATGATCTAACAGAGATTTTGTCATCGAGTTACTACATCAAGTGTGTCAACAACTGGGTCTTGAAGAATTCGTCTGATAAGTTCGATCCAACCTTGTTGGATCCAACAAAAGGTTTTCACCCTTTAATCTCGATTTATCATTTGGTCCATGAAATGGTTGACAGAAAGAAGTATAAGACCAACAATCCAAATACCAGCCAGCAGCAGCAAGATCTCATGAACCTTGCTGGGAATCAACAATTCACTACTCCACAACTTCAACAGAATCCTGTCTTCAACGTCACCTCTCCACATCCGAATATGGCTCATGAACCTCAAAACAGAATTGTCACTCAGCCGATACCTCAGGAATATCAAAATAAACGCTACAGCAGTGCCCAACAAACATACACCCATTCGCAAACACAGCCCGAGCAAGAATCGTCATATTCTCAAGTCCAGGTCCAGGCTCGCCAACAAGCAAGCTCGACACAAGTACCAAACGCAGCTTACACATTACCATTCCCTCAAGCTGCTCATACATCACCACACACAGAAGTATCTCCACATTCGTTTAACAGTTCTGGTAAACCTTCACTAGAGCCAATCAGTATTGTTCAACAACAGTTCACTCCTCCTCCTCAACAACAACAATCTCCATTAGAGGATAATAGTGTGAATTCCATCTTGAGAAAGTTGAGTACAAAGAAACAAAGACCTGAAGAAATCCAAAGAGATAGATCTAAGGATGATGTCCGGAGAATTGGAAGTGTCAAAGTCACATCCAAGGAGAAGCAACAGACACAGGTTCCACCATTGTCGAATACTTCAAGAAGAAGAATGGCGCAGCATCAAAGGGCAACTTCTGCTTACACTGCTACTATCTTCAACGGCGACAATACCCAACCAATTCGTCAAGAACCTACCAACTCAATGCGCAAGTACCATCCTTCTGCAAGAGCCAATTCTGTCGGTCATACGAGGAAACACTCTCTTAACTACAACAAATCAGGCACCTACACTGTCGATCAGAATGCTCCTCCTCTACCGCAATTCAGTGCAAATGGTACAGATTACGATGGCTTCTTTGACGATGAAATGGATAGTATAACCTTCTCAGACGAATCAGTTAAGCCGAAGAAGAAATTGACAGAAAAACAAATCATTGAAGAGTATGAGAAAGCACCACCTAACAGCATGCCATCTATTGAATTCCCAAAGACTTTGTTCCTCAAAGGTTTCTTCTCTGTTCAAACTACTTCTACCAAACCTTTGCCAATCATAAGATATGACATTATTACTGTTTTACCACAGTTGGGGGTTCATTTCGTTGAAGTTAAAGGTGGTTTCATCTGTGTTCATTATCCATCCATTGTTGATACGCCAAAGAAGAGAATTTCCAGTACGATGAGTAGCCCACTCAAGTCTCCAACAAGATCTATCCATAATAGTAGTAAAATTGATGATAACATTGATGACAACTACATAGATACGGTCGATGGCTTGAAAACACCTACATTGAGCGAAACATCTTCTCAGACCTCTAAATCTAGGGCCACTGATATTACGAATACTCCAGATATGTCAGAAAAGGCTTCTAACTACAGTTCCGTCTTGGCAACACCTTCCAAGAATGCCCACAGAAGAAAGTTCTCCTTAGGTAACGGCTTGCTGGGGTCGAAGAAGGGCGAAAAACTAACTGTATCCACCACTAATATGTTGCCAGCCACCGAATACAATATTCCAACTACTCCTGCTGCCGCAAATATGACCGCCAGAAGCATAGATGAAAGTTCTGAGTCATTAACATTGGATGAAACGAATGGTGCAAGCGACATGTTGGTCTCCAGTAGAGTAGAGCAGCAAAACATTGGTAACAGATCTCCAAGTATCAGTGCCGGTTATGGTAACGACACTGACTTGAAGAGTAAAGAAAAGAGCTCTAAAACACCTCTCAAATTTGAAATTCACATTGTCAAGGTTCCATTGGTTGGATTGTACGGTATTCAATTCAAGAAAGTTAGTGGTAACACATGGTTATACAAGTCTCTAGCCAGTGAAATCCTAAACAGATTGAACCTATGATTGTATGTTCTTTTTCAAATTTAGTCTCATACAACCTGATTGTTTTCAAATGGTATGACCGCCGCAGAAAGGAGAGAAAAAAAATCATGTTTCCATTTTTTTTTCTACAGAAATCATTTAATTTATCTTTCAACTTTTCTTGTCTTGATGTTATATTTTTCTTCTCCCTTAGCATAATTTAACGACTTTTATATCTTGATATATACCACGTATCTATTCCTTAATGATTTATCCTTTTTTGACATGAAACCAACCGCATACAAAAAAAGGCTCGCGGTAACTTGTCTCAAATGGAAAATCGTGAACACACGATAAATATGGGATCTCTGTTTTAGGATTCAGCCTCAGCACACTTCGTAGAATGAAAGGTTGCTGCAGCACACACTTTGCTTACAAAAAACATTAACTTTCAAAGCTGATGAACACGGTATTTGGAGACGTCAAACGGATTGCGTCGCTTTCTTTGCGAACGATAGCTGGGCTCCATTTGTTCACGTCAACGTGCTTCGAAATTTCGCAAACAGAAGGTGCAAGTATGCTACCCACAGTACAAGCACGGGGAGATTTCTGTGTGGTCGACAAACGCTATAGAAATGGGAATGGCATAGAAATGGGAGACATCATAGTAGCCCGCAAGCCTACGCAGCCGGACAGCTGGGTGTGCAAAAGAGTTACAGGCATGCCGGGTGACGTTGTCCTAATAGATCCGAGTCGAAATCATATTGAGAGATTACGAGAAGAGTACGCCGATGATCTGGAGCATGATGTGAATAGTGGGTACCAAAGCACGCCCGAGTTTAAGTCGAGGTTCAAAGAAATCAAGATGGGCAAACTCGGATACGATCGAAGTCCGTATGACCAGTTCATCATTGTCCCAGATGGTCATGTATGGGTTACCGGTGATAACCTAAGTGATTCAGTAGACAGCCGAACTTATAGTGTGATGCCAATGGGCCTCATTGGTGGAAAGATCATCATAGGAATGTATCTACGAAATCTGATGGGCTTCAAGGGAGATTATTATAGATGGTTGGCAAACACTTTCAGCGATTGCTGAAACTAACTTTTAAATTCATATTGAGTTTCATATCGTCTTAATAATGATGTCTTTTAACCTATAAATATGTGGAGCGATATACACAAAAAATCAGCGAAGATTTTCTAATCTAAGCTTGTACATATCTTTGAGAGCTTTCGAGCCAAAGTAGAGCGCAAAGATCCCCGTAATAGAAAATCTCTTTAGTGACGTGAAAATCGAAGCACCGCAGTAGTAATCGAAGAAGTAGTATTCGAATGCCAAAATGGATCCTAAGAAGATGAATACCACTGGGTTGAATTTTCCGCTGTTTTGGATGTTTGCAGCCTCAAAGTAGTTCCACGCAAGAAACAAAACCAAAAGGGACAACAATAGTAAGAACACAAAATTGGTAGAGATGAATCCTGGCAAGTTCTTTGGGGCTTCTCTGAAAATGTGAAATATTTCTTCCTTTACCCCAAATCTCGATGGGAAGTCAGTAGATCTTTGAGCTCTCAATTTAGGCGATGGATTCAAAGTACCCGCTTTTAAAATTGCGTTCAACGAAGAATCGCTAGGGTCTCCGGTTATGACTGTAATGTCAATACTTTCCTGAGATAACAAAAGTTTTGAGATCTTAGCAATGGGGACGTTCACTTCATACACCCTTCCCTCGACCAATGTAGGGTATAGGTACAACTCGGAATCGACCTTCTTTGTCGAGAGAGTGACTGCCACCTGTTTCGGGGTGAGATAAACGTCATCTACCTGAGCTTCATCGATCAAGGTAAACCCGATCGAGAGCTTTGTATCAGTGATGTTCAATGGTGTGTCCTTGTCCAAAAGATGAAAGTTTTGGTCGTCTATTCTCACCAAGCCTTTGCCGAACTTGATAGCCTTACATGGCATCAACAGTGCGCAGAACAGCACAGTTAAAAAATATGAGATGCTGCACAAACCAAATTTCATCTTGTGGATTGAGGTGTTTCCTGGCCTGTCTCTCTACTAGTGCTCCGGCTGCGTCAGAGAAGTTGGCCCCAAGTTAAGTTCGTCGGAGGCACCTTTGAACCGAAAAACATGGAGACGGGAAACGTGGCTTCAAATTTCGTGTTCCGCGCCGATCGGCGGTGCATGCCTAAGGCATGTCTTACAATAGATAAAGTACATGGTTATACTGCGATTACTTGCGTAGTCTCTGGTTCTCTTTCGAGAGACGGTCAATCTCCTTCGACATGCTGTCGTTGAGCTCCTGTACGCGCTTGTTCTTCTCCATGGTCTGTTTTATAACGTCGAACTGGCCCAATGCCTGCTCGACCTGGGCGTTGAGAGAACGTTTCTCTGCAGCCAACGTTGCATTTTCACCGTTGGCCTTCTCTATCTGTCCGGCCACAGATATTTTCTCCTCGTTCAACTGCTTGTAGTTGTGTAGTAGCTCGTTGTATGCTTTCTGTCTCTCCGCCAATGTCGATTCCAATTCGTGGTTCTTTGCCGAAAGGTGTTCAAGCGAGTAGCTCACCAGCTGGGAAGCAGCGGAATCGTTCAATATCAAGAACTCTCTGTGGAAGCGTACCAAGTCTGAGTTGTCGCTCTTGATTGCCGGTGTAGCTAGTTCACCTGTAGATTTGAATATTCTCAATTCATACCTGAGATCTACTATCACGTCCACCAATGAATTGACACCGTAGATGATAAATCTGTGTAAAACATTGGTCAATCCTAAGGGGTTGTTGGGTGTGGAGATATCGTTTTTGAAAAGAAGCAAAACCAGCTCGCACCAGAATTTGTTCGAGTTGATCAGTTTCATTATATATGCAACTGGATTGATTTTTTCAGATTGTTTCAGAAGCTGCTCTTCATCCACAGCTTCGATGGAACGCAACAATAGAAAATGAAACTCACGAGATCCCTCATTAGATTTCACCACAAACTCGTCGATCAGGAGTGCTACAACCACGGCCTGTGGAAGGATATTATGGGATGCACACCTGTAGAGGAAAGCTGCCACAAATGCGTTTGGTTCAATAGTTTTGCTGACTTCTTTTTCTTGCGGATCATCCAAAGGAGTTTTGTTGGTTACCAACAGCAGTGAATATATCTTCACTAGATCATTCTTGAATTGTAGCTTTTGTTGTTCTGTGGATCGCAATAGAGGAGAAAGGCCTTCAATGACAGCATCGAACTTTGCGTTTGTTTCTTCGTCGAAGAGGTCATGTTTGGTTTGAAAAGAGTTCTCTTTTAACTTCAAAGAATTGAGAAGAAGCGAGTATAAAATTGGAAGGTTACCTGTGTCAAAACTTCCGGTTCGAATTTCACTCAGAACTTCAATATAGTCGTTCGAGCTGTGCAGTTTTTCGAAATACACATTGTTCGCAACGGTCAAATCTGACTGGGTCAGCAGGTTTATCACATAGTCGACCTGGTACTTTCGACTCTGGATCAAGTACTTTTCCTTGGTCACAGAAAATGGTTCATCATCGGCACTGTCAGAGTCTGCATGGTTGGAAGAAGCAATGCTTTTCATCGACCTTCTCTCGGTGATCGGGGAAAATTCCGAGCCCTTGATCCTATCCATCCCGTATGTGTCAAGAGCTGCTGGTTGGAACTCACTCGATGGCCTTGTCGGTGTGCGTGGCGGACGCGTTGGCAATGCAGGGGAATCTGGCAAATATGAATTCTTTTTGCTGTCATCAATGCTGACGTCCAGATCAACGATGTCATCTTTCTCCTCGTTCTCGTCCTCGTCATTGTGAGTAGACGAAGCCATAACCGGTATAATCAAGGATGCCGTACGAGAATTTCTCAATTGAGCGCTTATGTTTCGGGTAGGCACTCTTGGTGGGATAGGAGGCACTGAAGAATGTGAGGTTTTCAGCTGTTCTTGAGCATTGTACATCGTTTCCTTGCCAGGGGCAGATTCGCCAGCGTCGTTAGTGGAAGGAGTGATTGATAGTGGAACTAGCGGGGCTCCGTTCACGCCGGTGCCCGGAGATGTGTTGTGCTTTGGTTCAGTCATTATAGAGTAATTGTTGTTGCAGGGATGCCAACCGTTGGGGCTAGTAGGTCTAGAACCTGCAAGCTAAGCCACCCTATTGTTCTTCCCCCATATCTTTAGCTAATGTTTCCCGCATAAATCTTATTTGATGTACGTGAGACTGAAAGAGAGGAAAAAAGATTCTAGCGGCCCAAGTCGATCGGCGTGGAATCTTATTTTTTGTGATTTTCGCATTTTTTTGTCTTTTTTTCTGATCTCTCTAAAAAATCTGAAATTTTTTTTCCTCCTACAGATTCATGTTCAGGGAAACAGAGGTGAAAGAAGAAACAAATTTCCGAAGTAATCTCCAGAAGATAAAACAGCATGTCGAATATCGTCGGAATAGAGCACGACAGGGTAACAAACACTACCTCTACTGATTTTCCAGGCTACTCTGCAGATTCTGCAGGAGCTGATTGGGATCTCGAAAAGTTCACCAAATCATTCAAGTTATACATATCATATATCTCGGAGAGAACCGCCAACTTCGATCTTATTGGTCTCGACACATCTATTGCAAATGCGTTTCGTAGGATTATGATAGCAGAGGTTCCATCTGTGGCCGCGGAGTATGTCTACATCTTCAACAACACATCCGTGATTCAGGACGAAGTGCTAGCTCACCGAATCGGTTTAGTTCCATTGAAGGTGGATCCGGATCAGTTAACCTGGATAAATAGTGCTGCAGATGAGAAGGACAAATTTACAGATGACAATACTATTGTTCTTTCCCTCGACGTTGTGTGCACGAAGAACCCGAACGCCTCGCCAGACTCAACCGATCCTGATAACCTATACAGAAACCATAAAGTGTATGCTAAGCATTTGAAGTTTGAACCACAAGGTCGCCAAGTTGAACTTTTCGCAAACACCCCAGTGGTACCATGTGATCCAAACATTCTTTTGGCCAAGCTGAGACCAGGGCAAGAAATCTCTCTTAGAGTCCATTGTATTTTGGGTATAGGTTCTGACCATGCCAAATTCTCTCCAGTCTCCACAGCTTCGTATAGACTTCTTCCTATTATTGACATCAAGCAACCTATTATAGGCAAGGAAGCATTAGAATTCCAGAAATGTTTCCCATCGGGCGTCATTGACATAAACGAAAAGGGCGAGGCATACGTAAAAGACGCAAGAAAGGATACAGTTTCGAGAGAGGTGCTCAGACACGAGCAGTTCAATGGCAAGGTCAAGTTAGGTAGACAAAGAGATCACTTTATCTTCAATGTTGAGAGTACCGGAGCCATGCCACCAGAAGAAATCTTTTTCAAGTCTGTCAGAATCCTTAGAAATAAAGCTGAATACTTGAGAAACTGTCCAATTGGTAATCTCAATTGATGTTGGGATAAGCGTATAATCTAGATACACTTTTGTAATCTAAAAGAATGAAATAAAACCGAATATACCTTCAAGCTTTCATACTTCTTTGAGCGACGTCATTAATTATTTATATCTGTATGCGTGTGTATGTACATTGTTTTACAAAAATAGCTTTAAAAATCATAACTTTCCAAATGCCTCAAATGGATTCAACTTCAAAATTGTGGTTCTTCCCTGACGTCCATCATATTCTCTATTTCCTGTTTGTGGACTACTATTGCTAGTAGTGCTTTGGGTAACTCTCTCCACTATTCCGAACCCCACAATATAGTTGAGTAATACCTCTATCAGCTGGATTGTAATGATGAATAGATCAAGCATTATTATTGTAGTAAATTTTACTAATTTTGACCTAACTTTGGCCTCCCCAATCATGTTTAGTAGTAAAGACCCCGTGGTGAATGCTTTATCTGGAGACCATTGGTCCACGTTTGAGTAGTGTTTGTCTGAATATGCGCTTTCTCTCAAGTTTTTACTCAAAGATCCAAATGCAGTGTAACATATGCCACTGAACTCATCGTTCAAGCAAAACATTATTTGGTATAATATCATCGAACCCCATCCGAGTGCCAAACATAATAAGATTTTCTGTACAAATTTCACTTTATCAGATACTGACCATCTGGAAAAAAGAGTTTCAATGTCATCAAACTCTTCATGGGGTGAGGTTGTGCTTAGATTTGTCTCATCGTTCGGGGTTTCGACCCGTCCCGATTCATTCTGGCTATTTGAATTGGTAGCTGGACCTGCGCTTGCGCTTGTCAGAGAAGCGCCTGAAAGTCTGGTCAAAGTGTTGAGCCGGCTGAGGCCCGGGATCATTTCTTCAGTTCCGTTGGGGGAAGTCATCACATAGGATAGAACAAGTTGCATAAAACATCGTAAGAAGAAGCACAGCACTGATTCATCGTATATGAATAAAATATAGTACAAGACATAAAGTATTATTGAAAGGTCATTGCTGAACTCGCTTGACAATATTTTCACTTGTTGCTGGTATAGTAGCATGTCATTGTACTTCAACAGCTCCTGGATGCCCGGTTTTACAAGCATGTCTTCCATCTGATCAAAAAGACTTACCTCCTACTCAGAACAGTCTAGCTTCATTCCCTGAGAGATGGTGGGGTTTTGATCTGACAATGATGCCCTTGTGTAGGAAATCTCAAAATATAATTTCAAGACCTTACGCGCACAGCACCTCATTACATTGATCATATCAGAAAAAAAGTTGGTGAAGTCAATCTGCCGGCAATGGTTTAGTGAATATAGATATTTATTATTAGAAAACAGCTAAAAAGTACATATTAAACAAGATCATCTAAGTATATGTTCAGTAAAAAAACTTTTAGTTTTTTTGTTCGATAGATTTGATCATATCACCACCCAACACAGCACTATTCTTCAAAACATCATCCACATCCAATCTCACGAGGTCTTTACCATTGCCTTCAATATGTTGAACCGGATAACCAATGCCAACTCTAAATTTTCTAGATTCGTTACCAGGAACAATCAGTCCTGTGATAACACGTTCGCTGTTGGCGTCAACTAGCCCACCAAATTTACGAACACTCCAAACAACAACCTCACCGTATCTTGAAATTAGATCCTTGTAGTAGTTCAATACTGCATCCGCAGATTTCTCAGCATCTTCGTATTTGACAATTGATTCGACAAGATTTTTAAATTTGACTTTCGTAGGCAAAACACCAGAAAGACGACGTAACTTTTTAGAGTTCAATTTTGCAGAGTCGAGCTTGATAATAATATCGTAATCTTTCAATGCTGGAGTGAAAATTAATTTTAAGAATTTATCGCTTATTTCAGCACCGCTTTGGTCGTTTTTGGAAAGCACATCCAAGACCACTCTTGATAATGATGTTAAACGTGAAGCAATGACCAAAGAAATGCCACGAGTCCAAACTTTGCCGGAAACATCCTCCTTAGTACCTATGAAGTAAGGAACTTTGACACCTTGTGGATCAGACTCTCTCAATTTGACAAAAGATTGACTGATAGTCTGGAAAGTTGTGAGGTCCAAACGATCACTAATTTTATCAACATAGCTATCTTTGTCCGGATTGGTCTCATAGTCACCATTGAACTCTCTAGAAAGGTCCAGGATTAGAGGCTCTTCTTTCCAGTTCCATGTGGACAAGAACGAAAGAACCCTCAAAAAGCCTGCCATAACACTACCAGGAATTCCATATGGTGCGGGGTCTACGAAAGTTTGTAGAACAATCAATTCGACAACTTCTTCGGGTATGTGGTTCAAGATCATTTGAGAATCCAACCATAATTTGAATAAACGCACGGTTGCAGAATAGTACGGGAAGTGCGTGGCCAGAATTGAAATGCTACGATGATGTTTGACCGCATTGATATATTTTTGCATGAACCTAATGTAAGATAACTCTACTGAAGAAAGCTGAGAAGGACCACTAGTGGATTTCGAGGCGGACTGGATTGCACGTAGATAGAGAAACTCGTCATTTTCTGTGATGACTCTAATCGAGAACCCATATCCGTCTTTTTTCAGGATTCGAAGTACTGAGATGTTAGCATTGTATGGGACAGAATACTTATCCTTGACAATATATGCATCGGTATAGTCATCAGCAAAGTGTTCCAAAAGTTCACTGCATACTTTCAACAAAAATGCAGTTTTGGTATCTTCTAGAGCATTAATCTCATCGGGCCAACGAGAAGATGATTCGAATTGTAGAACACATTCGTTGTAAAAATCTGGATTGCCTGTTGCAAATGGAACAGGAAGTAGAAGTGATGTGTTCCTCAAAGAAGGAGATGTTGGTAACACACTTCTGACTTTCAAGGTCAAATCTAAGCTCAACAGATCTTTCACAAGTTCATCAAACGATGATTTCAAAGATATGAAATGCTGTGGTAAGATGAGAGGTTGAGAGTTCGATGAGTGAGGAACTAGAGGAGAAGGTAACAACGAGGTGAATTTAGAAGAATTGACAATGATGTCGTTAGAGAGCAAATGTGATTGATTTGAAGAGTTAGATAAGTGTCTGTCTAACACGTATTTCACAATTGTCAAAACTACAGAATCTGTTGGTGAAACGTCCCAAAGACAACTCCATTGGACGGTGGTATCTCTGTATCTTCTGACCTGAGCTTTGTCACCCCAGAATGTAACAAATTTTTCACCCAATTCCTTTTCAGTGTGGAGTGGGCCCTTTGTGACTCGTTTGTCGGACTCACCTGGGTTCAAGAATAATCCGATAATCAAATACAACGAGTTGGTTGAGCTATTTGAAGGTTTCCTTTTGTTGATGGACCAAGTTGGGGTGTTCTGAGAAAGATGGACATCGATTTGGAAAACCCTATTATCTAACGCTTGATGTAAAATTTTGTATATTTTATTACAGAGGTAGTTTTCTAATGTGACAAATGAGATTTTTTCTAGAGAGCCGAATTTGTCTTCGTTTAATTCTACTAATTTAGAGTACGGCAAGGAGACCACGGAATCATATTTTAAGTAGGAGTTGGTGTTGTTTGTAAGGAATATTTGGTTGAAACGGTCTTTAACGACGTCGTTCAAAAGGTCCATGGTTTCAGCAGCATATTTTTTCAGAATGGTGTAGGACGATTTGGACATTTTCCAAAGAAGGTTGATCTTTGTGTTTTTGTCAAATATCGTTGGAATATTAAAGCCCGATTTCTTGTAAACCGACTTGTTTTCATCAACCAACGAACTAAAGGATAAATATCCGTCATCGCAAATGTCTTGTGTGGCAATATAACGGATAGTCCCCTTGAACAGTTGATAGGAGGAGTAACCGTGGAGCAAAATTTTGTTCGAGGTTGTACCACCACCTTGTAACAAGGTAGCCATGAGGATGTTGAACTCAAAATGGCCAAAGCCACCTTCATTTATATTCGAGGAAAACCCACGTTGGGACAACCAGAGTTTACCCAATGCAGCTGCATCTTTGAAGCTCTCCGCTGATGTTTTCGTTGTGTATAAATACTTCAAGTAGTAAGAATATGTCGTGGAGGATAGGATCGACGCGTTGTACAGGGGTGTTGGGGGGAGTTCGTCTATGGAGCTAATGGAGGAATTCTGGATTCTAATGCAGTTTCTGTCTGGTAAGAGTTTCTTACTTTCGAAGGTCCCGTAGGGGAGACCAATCAAGATCCTGATGGAGAAGTTTGTCTTGTTGAAAATGAGATCCTTCTTGCTTGAGGAGGCCTCTGGATCACTGGAGATTACAAGGGATGGACAAAGCTTGTTACCGTTGTGGTAGTCAAATCTAAATTTGATAGGAAGGTTGTGCTGGGGCGCCAAGATGGAGAGGTGGTGGGTTAGGTACGCGAGGTAGAAGGCCTGTTTGTAAAGGATCCTATAGTTCAAGTAGTCCTTCTGCTGGATGAGGGACTTCTGCATAGTGAGACAGACGTCAACAGACATGCCGTTCTTTTGTTGGATGGCTGTTTTGAGGCCGAAAGAGCCGATCAAGGACACGTCGTCAGGGGCGGAGTACTGCAGGTTGTAGTTGAGGAAGTTGGGCTTGGGGTCCGGGAAAGGTATCGAGACGCTGGAGGAGGCGAAGTATGCGATTGCATCATCGAGGGCAAGCGGGTCCGAGTCTGGGACGAGCTGGATGATGTTGTGCAGCTTGTGGAGGACCTTTTCGATGAGAAGACAGTGGGAGTCCTTGAGCTTGAGTTCCTTGATCAACTCGTCGATTTCCAGCTTGAAGATGTTCGATTTGAAGAGTTCTGCCGTCTCCCTCGCCACCTGGAGGTCGTGTGAGGTGAGTTTCTGTCTCTTTGCTGTTTTCTGCTGGGTGTTCTTGACCTCTTGCTGCTCTTCCTCTTTGTCTTCGTCGTCGTCCTCACCGTCGTCGTTTTGTTCTTCCACATCTTCGTCATTGCCGCTCTGTTCTGGCACATTTGGTGACTTTACATCGTTATCAACTTTGCCATTTCCGTTCTTCTCTACTTCTGATGCTGTGCTGGTGCTGTCGCCGTTGGCCTCACTACCGTTGGCGGGACCGTCGACACCATCGACATCATCGCGACGCCTCTGTCTCTTGACCATTGTCGTGTGCTTGTTAAGGGGACGGACGTAGGAAAAGAAAGGGCAAAAGAGTTCTGGGGGAAATCTGCGTAAAAGACTGGTGTGCTGACTTGCAAAGGAGAGAAAAGCAGGACCCTGGAAGAACGTTTCTCAGTAGTTTAGAACCAGGACAGAGCTGGTGAAGATACAGAGAGAGAGATTCCTTTTTTTTTTCTCCTTCGTTCGGGAGTGTGTTTTTTTTTCCTTGCTGCATTTTCGCATTTTCAGCATTTTCAACGTTTTGAACATTTTCCCCACGCCGACCGACGCGGCTTACGTAATATGGTTACGTAAGACGCTTACGTAATTACTTCGTCCAAAAACAATCCCTTTTTTTTCTCTTACTTTTCGAAATGTTAAATCCCGACAACGGAGATCGGGCCGACGGGACTTACGTCAGCAGACAGCAGCGGCCGGAGTTTCACATCTTGCCTTGACGGCGATGGCACAGGAACAGGGACAGAGGTCTCACTGCTGGCCAGCAGAAGACAGAGCCAGCAGAAGACGCAACAGAAACAGCAGCGGCATCAGCAGCAGACGGAACAGCTGACGTGACGGCAAAAACCGCCCGCTCGCTGGCCGCTATAAATAGCAGCGACCTCGACGCGTCGACCTGGTCTAGCCCGACCTCTCCGTCTCCGTTACCGTCTCCGTTACCGTCTCCGTCTCCGCCACCCATTCCCACTGTCCCTGTCTCCTCCTGTTCTTCCCCATCGTCAGCCGTCAACACCGCTCCAGCCTCTTACCACCCCCCAACCCTGCCTCCCGTCGCCGGCCTCCCGCCCCAAGCCCGCCACGCGCTCCGGCCCTTTCTCCCTCCCGCAAACCAGCGACGCCCATGCTCTGCTCTGTGCCACGCTCTTAGTTCCTACTCCACCCCCGTCCGGCTTCCTCGAGACGTCGGTTCCCTTCTGGTCAGCTTTGCTCTGCTCTGTTAGTAGGCCCCGCTCTCTGTTCTCTGTACGCTTGTTTGCCCGCCCCCTGTTCTGCCTGGCACATCACAGACACAGTCCTGATCTCAGCACGCTACTGGTCCCCGATCTCTGCTGACCAAAAGGACAACACCCACCTTCCCCCAGTCTTTATCGCTGTCTCTGTTTTTTTTCACTGCTTTTGCTTCTGTGCCGATCCCACAAGCACACAATCCCACACACGCCTTCCGACACCCACTAGCGTTTTTACTGCAGCCATCGCATCTCCACATCACGCCCCCATCCCCTCTTGCATGACACATTCGAGTTGCCAGAGCCGAAATACATCGCACAACTAGAAGCCACCTCACCAAAACCCTTCCAACCATGTCTTTCCAAAGGTACTCCAAGACCCTGGTGGTGGCAAACGCCACCCTGAGAATGGCCACAGGCGTCTGCACACGCCCCGCCTTGACGACGAACAGGCCTACGCTGTTTGCCCCCTTTGTCGTCTCCTCGTCGGCCTCCGCCATCCGCTGGAACTCCTCTTCATCGAACAAGAAGTCCAAGAACCCGGCCGAGGTTGCCGCACCCGTGCCCGTCAACACCAACCCGAAAAAGATGACCATCTGGGAAAAGGTGAAGCATGAGGCCAAGCATTACTGGGATGGCACGAAGTTGCTCGGTCTGGAAATCAAAATCTCCTCCAGACTCTTGCTCAAGATGACCGCAGGTTACGAGCTCACGAGAAGAGAATACAGACAATTGCAGAGAACCACTGCAGACGTGTTGAGACTTTTCCCCTTTGCCATGTTTGTTGTCATTCCCTTCGCCGAGTTGCTCCTCCCCATCGCTCTCAAGCTTTTCCCAAACCTGTTGCCTTCCACCTACGAATCCCAGGTCGATAAGGACAAGAAGCTGGCTCTGTTGAGAAACACCCGGTACAAGGTTGCCCAGGTCTTGACCAACTCCAAACAGATGGTCAACCTCACCTCGACCTTGTCTGAGGAGCAGATTGCAGACTTCAAGGACTTCATGCTCAAGTTGAGAAACTCAAAGTCCTCCGAGATCAAGAGAGACCAGCTTTTGCGTGTTGCCAAGATGTTCAAGGATGACCTGGTTCTCGATAACTCACCCCGCGGAATGTTAATTGCCTTGGCCAAGTACATCAACCTAAGACCCTACGGAACAGACCAGATCTTGCGTTACCGTATTCGTCATAGAATGCTGAAGATCAAGGCCGACGACAGATTGATCGAGGAGGACGGCGTCGACGCCCTTTCCCTCCTTGAGCTCCAGCAGGCATGTGCATCCCGTGGTATCCGTATGTACAACGCTACCCCAGGCCAGATGCGCCAGTATTTGAATGAGTGGTTAGACATGCGTCTTCACGAACACATCCCATCAACTTTGATGATTTTCGTCAACGCATACACCTACGGTGATGTCGAGAGCTATCCTTCCACCCACGAGGCGCTGAAAGCCGTTCTCAGCTCGTTGCCTGTCGAAGTCTACCACGAGCAGGAATTGCAAGTCGACATCGACAATGCCACGGTCGAACAGAAGTTGAAGGTTTTGAAGGAACAGGAACACTTGATCCAGTCCGAAAATGTCCAAGAAAAAGACCACAAGGTTTTGGTCAAGGACAAACTGAGTTTGGACGACGACAAGCCTATGGAGTCAGAACAACACCAACAGTCAGAACCAGCCTCTCAAGCTCCTGCTGCTGAAACATCTCCTGCTACTGCCAAGAAATAACATTGCTTAAGTGATTCATAGTCTTGAATCCTTATCTCCACAAAGAGAAAAAGAATTTTCAAAAAGAAGAAGAAAAAAAGAAAATCACAATAAAAACACCCACAAAACCATACACACACACACATTTAACAGGCATGACATGACATATACTTATGATGAAAATAAATTAAAAGAGTCTCAGTTCAGTTGGTGACTTTTATTGATTGTGCAATCTCTGAATTCGAAAAGAGTTGTAAATTAGACATTTAAATTTCAAAAAAAAAAGGAAAAGCATGACGTTAAAGCTTACATTATTCTCTCTTATAAACAATAACTAAATAAATCAAAAAAAATCCAATCCGGGTATATTCTTTTCTTATCGATATATACTTCATCCTTTATACACTCTACTCTACTATACTATATACTTTATCTACGTTTTTCACTTCAAAATTATAAACTTTGAGTTTCCCTTTCTGTTTGCAAATTAATAATCGGAATAAAAAGATGTAAAAGATAATGTAACATCTTCTCTTCCCTTACGGGGAGTTTGTCAATGATTCGATCTGCTCTCTTGATATTGGCGTTAGGTAATTTTCGGACTCGGAATGGTCGAGGGCCGTCAAATGCGCAAGCTTCAACTCGTTTCTAAGTCTCTTTGACTTCGACACTTTGATATCTCCATGTTTCTTCACATATAACACACTACCATCTTCATTTCTGTTATCACAGACTCCACCCTCCTTCATTTTCTCCTCTTCCTCCTTCGCTTTCAGAAGGTTTTTCATCACTTGCCTGTTTGCCATTACATGCGACCTCCGCTTTTTCATGAAAGTTTCAGGTGGTGTGTAGGACCATTCGTTTTCTGGCCTGTGTTTCCGGGCCTCCAGCTCGTCCCGTTCCATGCATGCTAGATCGTAGTCCCAAAGGGTTGCATACTGTTCAAAGATCATCGCTTTTGAGGGTCCTCTCCCGTTTCCAGGATCTAGCTTCCGTAGTTTCATCATCCGCCATGTTGACCCCCGGTCTCCAAATGTGAATGGAATCTGGCTGTAATCATCGGCTTTGTTTTCACTGCTTTCCACAGCAGATGTGCTAGCCATGGTGCCGGGTTGCTGTGTGTGAGTGTCATAATTGATCATCTTGCGTCTCTTTTTGTCATGATAATCACTTTCGGTTTCTATTCTGCCCAAATCTGTCCGATTGAGCCCCAAATCAATGCCACCATCTTCACTACGTAGTCGGTCTATAGTTGTTTCTTGATTTTGAGTTCGTACTTTGACGCTATCATCGGTTTGCTCTTCACAAGATGTGTCAAAATCGGGAGCTTCCTGTATCTGGTAGTTTTCAAAGGCAGGAAATGATAATGGGGGTAGTTCAAGTCTTAAAGAGGGAAGGCCTTTATTTTGTACATTTTTATCATACCTTCTGGATCGACGGTCCCCTTCTCCACTACGTCGATGGTGATGATGCCGATGACTCTGACAACCATGTTCCTCGTGTCGGTTTCTCTGTTGGCTTCGAGAGTAGATGTTTTTATCTCGAGACCTCGATGTTCCTTCCGCCCTGCTGGCGGACTGTATCATCATCAGTCTCTCGTGGTTCATGTAGTACCGTGGTGTTATCTATTAATAAATTATCCTCCTCATTTTTGCCTAACAACATAAATCCTTTTGTATGGAAAGATAGACGGCGAAAAATTCATGTCAGCCCAAAAGCGATGTTAGCGCAGTTTTTTTTTCTTCTCATGATATTTTCATTCAGATAGAAAGACTATAAAACAGACAATGTGTGTGTATGGACACGGAGGAATATAAACGTAACAAACTAAAAGAGTATCAATACATTAGTGACATCAAGTGAATTGTCTAGAACCACCTCTAACAAACTCCAGCACCTTCCAGCCCTCGGTTTCTGGGTTGTCCATCTCTTCAGGCACTCTGGTGACAACCATGGCATAACTGGAAAGCAAGATGTCTTCTTCACTTCCTGCAACGAGCTCGCCTGTCTTAAACTTTCTGAACAAGTTGATTTCTTGGACTCTGGCACCGATGACCATGACTGGAATGTTGTTTGGCTCGAGCATCTTGTAGGTGACGATATCAACGCCTCTGATGTCGAGAATTCTACCATCGGAAAAGATGCCTTGATCTCTCAACTGCTTCTGCTTGGCAGCGTAAATGTTGAAAGGGGCCTCGGAGAGCCAGTTCTTGAGCACCTTCTCATCACCCTGAATGTAGGCCTCAACAACTTCGGGCACGATGTACTCTCTGAGTTGCTTTTGGAATGCAAATGAGGTAAAATTTGGATCTAGCTCTCTGAATTGTTTCACAACTCTGGCTGCTTCAGTTTCAGCAAACAGTCCGCCAATCTTGTTCAGAATAGTTCTTATCAGAACTAACAATGGGTTCTCTGCTTCTTCCCACTTTTCTCTTAGGATCAAGAAGAACTTTCCAATAGCAGAGTTTGGTTCGATCTTCAGAGTCTCCTTGAAGCTAGAGGTCGGCTTGATGTCTGTGGCAACCAGAGCATTACCTGCCTCGTCGTTCTTTTTGACAAGCTTCGGCTTCTTGGCCAGCTCCTTCTCTCTTCTTTTCAATCTCTCCTCCTTTGACTCGTAGAGACCGTAGGAGGAGGAACCCTCGTTGAAAACCTCGGAAACGTCCTTGTAGGCCTTTGTCTTTGTGACAGGTTCAACAACCTTGTCAACCACATCGGCAGTCGTCTCAGCAGTCTTCTTAACAGCCTGACCGACAGGCGACTCCCAAGCCTTGTACGCCACATCACCCACCACCTTGGCTGTGTTCTGAACACCCTGGCTCAATTTACCTGAACCCTTCTGGGCTGTCGCGTAGGCTTCCTTGGCCCTCTTGAAAGCCTCCGAGTCTCCGAGTTCGTCGGTGGCACTCTTCAACTGTTTGATCTGGTCGGTCAACTCGGAGTTCTTCTTCCACTCCTTCCTGAAAGTGTCGACGAAAACTTGCATCGGCGATTTTGGCGCAAGTGTGATCTGTGCCGAGCTGAAAGAACGGCTTCCTAACACCCTCGACGAGTTCCTGAGTGTTATCTGACTGTACATGGTGTCCTGTTCTGTGCGGTTTATGTGCAGGTGCTTCTTTTCTCTGTTCTAGTCTATATACAATTTGGAAAGCCCAAGGGTAGAGTAGTATTCTCTTCTGTTGGCCTCTTTTTTTTCTTTTCTCTTCACTGGAAATCCCCGCTGAATCTCCAAAAATTCAGGCGTTGTGTGTGCAGTATGTACAAGTAAAGGAACGGCGTCTGCTTGCAGGCTTTTCTGACAGGTGGCGACCCAAGGCATCTCCCTGCCGTAGTCACCCTCCTCCACACTTCTCCAACGAAATCATGACTTTTTCACACCCTCTCGCCGAGGAGGGAAACGGGCCCAGAGACCCCGCGGAAGACCCCTGCCTGCGCCGATCGTCCCGGGAGACCCCTGTTGAGCTCCCTCTGGAGAGCAGACAGATAGACGTGCCTACGACCTGGCTCAGATCGATATGTTGCAGATTCTCCGGCGCAGAACAATCCGAAGCAAGCAAGTAAGCAGCAGTGCCCCAACAGAGCACTAGAGCCAGACAACACACTGGAAAATCGCCCTCTGTCATGGGCTTGGAGACGAAGTTCATGCGGTCTTTGAAGCCCTCAGGCCCGACGCCACGAGATAACCTGTATGTGCCTCCATTTTCTCTACACCTCTGCATCGCAATGGCGACGTTCCCAGACACCCAGATTACTAACTATGTTTCCCCTGAATTGTGCAGAAGCAAACATGTGCCTCTAGGTCGACCCATTCCCATCAATGCGGACTCCCACCTCCCAAAACCGAGGCGAGATACACGTACAACAAGAGCAACGACCCCCGAGTCGCCTATCCTGATCCAGGACGGCGACAACGGCAAGGAGGGTGAGAAGGTCAGCGTGAGGATCGTCCCAGCAGAATCGAAAAAGTCAGGCACGGAAAGCGGCAGTTTGAACGCCGCCAAGGCCATCGGTGCTACCAGGACCCACAAAAGCGCCTCCCAGTATCTCAGTTTTGAGTTGGTCAAGTTAACGGTGATCACCTCCTACAGCAAGGAAGTCTCAGTCACGGATCCAATCATGGAAGTGTTTTTCCGTTCGAGTAAAATGAATATTTTGAGTAACGACCCTGAACTAAATGTCCAGATACCCTATCACAGCGTCAAAATATTCAAACTCCCCAGACCCAGCTCCGGCAAACGACTGGTTACTGTTCTGCTAGAGCTTAGAAACGAAGTTGAGCAGAAAATCAAAGGGAAAGCTTACCCCGCTGAGAAAATAGTGCTGCATTTCAGGAAGGTGCTTGATATCCGACAGATAAAGCAGATAAAGACTCTCATTGGCGAAGACTGCCTCTATTCTCATTTCGACTCGCAAGAGCTGATCCGATATTTTGAACTACTTGCATTCGAGCCTACGAGATCTGAAAAATTCTATGGCTCGGCGAGATTCACAGCATCCCCCGTCCCGTCAATGAAAACAGATTTCTCTAGTCTGGACCGAAAGGAGAGGAGAGGACGATCGCATAGGATAGGCTCTCAAATAAAATACAAGAATGAGGAGTCAGAAGATGAGAAGGCAACCGAGCAAATGGTGTACGAGAACGGCGAAACGATGATCAACGACTATATATCTAGTGATAACCAATTAATATTAGAACCAGATTTGAAATACAAGTTTGATAACAAGAAAACTTTCACCATAACCAACGACGATTTCAAATGTCTTTATAATGGAAACTGGATCAATGACACACTAGTGGATTTCTTCTTGAGTTACTACCTGAAGCTTGCAAGAGAGAAGAATATACCGAAGGCCAATAATATTGAAGTGTTGAACTCATTCTTCTTCACAAGCTTGTCTAGACCCATTGAAAATGATGACTATTATCAAAATGTCAAGTCTTGGTTCAAGATGAATGATACCTTATTCGATCGAGATTACGTTATCATCCCCATAATGCAAGACTTACATTGGTACTTTGTTATTATCACTGATCTAAAACTTCTCAAGAGAAAGCACATGAAATCGGCTGCTGAGAATGAGGAAAATTCCGAAAAAGTTGATCTAGGAAGTAAAGTTAAAAGTGAAGCCAAAGAGGAGACGCAAACTGGAGAAAGTCTTTGTATACCCGACTCGAATCCAGATATCCAAAGCACCTATCAGGATACTCAAACGAGTATGCTGGATGATAGTCAATCTCAGATTGAGGCAGACGTAACATTAGACTCAACCCAACAATCATCATTGAATGGCTCCGTTAAAGATTCAAGCTCTGTCTTGGATGGATTAGACAGTGACATGAATGACATGATCAAGCAAGATGATGCCAACGGGAATGCCAATGGAGAGGCAACCGCCCTCCCAGAGGATAAATTGGTCGGGGTGGCTCGCATATGCATATTGGACTCATTGAGGAGAAATCACGAAAAGGCAATAGGCTATTTGAAGAGTTTCATCATCAGCTATGCTGCAGAAAAATACAATTTTGAAGTGAAGAGTAATGAAATCGCCAAGCAAGTGTGTTTTGTCCCTCAGCAGAAGAATTTCAACGATTGTGGATTGCATCTTGTCTTCAATGTTGAAACAATGTTAGCTGATCCAATTAAATTTGGTAAAGTGATTTTGAAAAAGCACAGAAACCGCAGGAATGTCTACAAGACAAGAAAAGAAAATGAACTGATTTTCGATTCTAAAAAACGACTCAGTCTTCGAGAAGATTTACGAGAACTTTTGTTAAAGCTACTCAAAGATCAAGTGATCGCAAGCGGGGAAGATGCCTCTAAGATTGGTGTTCTCACAGCTAAAGAAAAAAGATTGCAAGACCTGAAACATTCGGATGGAGCAAATTCAGTACCGAAACAGAGTGATACTAGTGGTAATATCACCAACTCGGGTGACAAAAAAAGAAAAAAGAATAGTAGTGATGACTTCAAAACTGACATTGAAGTCAGTGATAGCGGCAAGAATGGGAAAGGAGAGAAATTCAATGATGCCAAAGATGACGATGATGACGACCTAGTCATTATTCACGCCAATGATAAAGAACCCATGAAACCTGACCTGGAGCTTGCTCAGGTGCTTCCCTCAAATGAAACATCAAGCTCAAAGCCGCTAGTTGATTCGCCAAAACCAAAGGTAAAAAGAGGACAAAAAAAGAAAGAGTTTGTTATAAAAATTAGAACAAGCCCGGTTAACATGAGCAAGAACTCAGTGAATGGCTCAATACCCAAAAGGGAAGATAGGAGGATTCAGCACTTTGACGATAATGATTCGGATACCCTATCTTTGTTGGAAGAAAACTCAAGAGTATCCAAAAAGAAAGCTTTCTCCTCTGGCTCTATGATTAAATCACGACGTCCAAAGCGAACTATAAAGCTGAAGTCTCTGAAGAAAGAGTTAAGCTCGGAGTCAGAACACGACGTGGACGTGAAAGATTCACGGGATAAAGATTTTAGAGGAGGTAGTTTACGCACATACCGGGCTCGTAGGAAACAAAGCAAACCTGCTGAAGAGATATCCGAATCACAAAATCTCACGGATATTAAGAGTGATATTCTTTCCCAAGATTCTTACCGCAATAAGATTGTGGATGACTCACCTATAAAATTACTTGAAAGTGACTGCGAACAAACGGATATTGGTGTTGAAATTGATAGAGAATTGCAGTCTGAGTCACAGCCTGTATCAGCTATTAGCTCTCAACCTGAGACCTCGTCTAAAAAATTGATTAATCTAGTTGATGTTGAGTTGAATACCTCTAGGTGTAATACCCCAGTATCACCAATCAAGTTGCACTCGGGTAAAGTTGAAGCAGACTATTTAGATACTAAAAATAATCTGGAATCAGCTGCTGGTAAAGTCAAACTGAGAAATGAGACAAGGCAGAAGGGCAAGCTTACTACTAGGCTACTCCAAGCGGCAAAGAATTTAGATGACGACGCTCATGTAAACGTCATCAGGCCTGAAGCTGGTGGTACTGGGGGTGGTGAGCAAATCAACTTAAGACTTACGACAAAATTGCGTGATCCGAGAAAAGGAGTCAATCCAAGCAATGCTATAGCTATTGATGATGACACTATTCCACGAAAGGAAGAGCACCTGATTGCTATGGATGTATCTAGAAGGCGCAAAGATTTATCTGATATTAGTCCCATACGAATCCGCAGAGTTCAAGTCAATAAGATATTTGGAGAAATAAAAAATGAGGAAAAGAATAATGAAAAGGAAAGCTCTTCCTTCACCGTGGCCGTCAAAAATGATACTGCTACCTTGAAGGCTAAACCTGAAATCATAGCTGAACGTAAAGAACCAGATTTACGGGGAATAAGTCGTACAATCTTCAAGAAAAAGCCCATTGGGACCAAGGCTAGTCCAAAGATCAGTAACATCCCAAAGCTAAAGCTAGAGACCGCTAGTCCAGCGGTAACTTCGACTGAAGTGCCAAAAATTTATGTTCCTGAACCAAAAAAGGTGGCATTATTGCAAAAACCACCAAAAAGAAGCATAGATTCAGTTGATCTCACTGTTGAGTTGCAAAGCAACAAAAAAAGAGCAAACCGTCGATCTGCCTCTCCGATGAATCTTATTGAAAGAAGATCATCTTCATACTCGCCACTTAGAAGAGAAGGGTCAAACGGTGATAACGCATCTGGAAGAAGAAGGTTCAAAAATGTCATGCCTACAGACAGGAGACTAAGGAGCATGTCTCCGCGGATTCAACAGGGTATTGAGTTGATCAAAACGGAAATCAGTTCGCCTAGTGCAAACTCTCAAAGTCGTCCCAAGTCAAGGACTGGAAAACTCGGTACTGGTCTTACCCGAAAGCAAGCCCAGAGGGGAGCTGCAATAGAAACTGATATTATCAAGCCTAAGAGCAATTTCGGCATCAGCTCTAAACAACCGGTAAACTCTCAGCCAAATGATAAAACTACCAGGCAAAGAAAAATTCAGGAGAAACCAAGAGTTCCATTTACCGATGGAATTTTCGTGGATGAAGAATCTTCCACGAAATAATTAAAATTGACTGTAAACAGGTATGGAGTTTAATCGTAGGATAGTTGATGTCATTAACGCAATTTATACACAGTAATTTAAAAGATTTGATAGATAATTAAGAAGCACGGAAGAAGGCAAAAATATTGTATTCAAATGTTAGAATAGGCAGCAAAGGCGTTGGCTGTTATGCTACTTCTCGCCATAAAATAGTCTCTTAGCTCGAAATCTGTAGAGTTGGCCTTACCTTTTGAATAATTTACTGGAGCAGAATCTATTTCTGGTGTCGATACCACCAAGTAAATTCGTTTTGTGATGTTATCCATGGTGACATTTACGTATTTGTATGTTTCAGTCTTGGAGCTTAAAGACAACGACGAGACACGAGCGTTGGCCACATATTTGCCATCTACTGCTGTGCTTGGATGAGATGTGTTGATTGAAGAGTTCAGAGTCATCTTCTCCGACGCACCGTCGGTTGTGGCCACCTGTGAAGACGAAGTTGGAGGTGAGCCAACTTTATTCAGTGTGGAGTTTCTCAACGGTTTCATCCATTCAGTGCCCGAGACAGAGAGCTTCTCCTCGCTTATCTCTGAATCTTGAGACATTCTGCTTCCATTCTCGGTATCATCTTCTGACTTCTCGTCAGATAAGGCGGTATGGTTTTCCTTCGACTCATAGTTCGGAGATAGGGTTTGCAAGTCTGACTCAGAGAGCTGGGCGGCATAATCTGCACTTTTGATAAAATCTATTGGGTCCAATGCCGTCGTGAACATTCCGTGCTTGTCATACGGATGTATGGGGTTATCAATCTTGACTGATGTTAGCGAGAGTGATAGCTTCTGGCTTGGCTTTGCAGCCTTTGTGTAAATGGTGGATGTGAAACTCACAGTCGAGTCCACGACCGTTCCAGCAACAGTGTTGACCCCCTGCACTGTCTTTTCCGTCAGGTTTTTATTTCTAAATGATCTAAACTCTTTGAATAGAGACAGATTTTCGAGTTTGCTCTGCGCTTGGGAATAATGTCCATTGAAATCGGCGATAATATCGTCGTAAACGAGGAACTTGGAGTCGGAGGCAATGCCATGGATTCTGTCAAACTTCTCTATATTCCGCTGAATAAAGTTGAGAATATCCAAGTTGGAATAATAAAGCTTGTATGTGAGCTTGCTTATGAATTCCGAAAGGTTGGAGAGAATTTCGGGCACAATCAGCTTTATTTTGTCATTCAAATCTTTGTAGATTACCTCTGATTCCGTCAACTTGGCCTGCTCAGTCTCCAGCTTGACCCTGTCCTTGTCGGACTTTATCGAACCTTTCAGCGTGGAATCAACTTTGTTTGACTTCATGTCGTAGTCAATTTTTTTGTGGTCTCGTTTGGTGATCAGCTTTTCAGCACCCTTCAACGTGCGGATCATCTCATTGCATTTTTCGACAAAGGTGTCCGACGAGTCTTCTGCCAACTTGGTCGTCTTCTCGAGAATGATGGACGCCAACTTCCCTGCCTGCTCTAGCTCGTGAATCGTGACGCTGGTAAATTCCTCGTTCTTGTCGATAGATCGTTCTGTGGAGCCTCTTTCGGCGCCTTTGGAATGCTCCAACTCGCAGTGCAAATCCCGGAAAATGTCAAGCACCTGTATGAAGTTCGTGATGGCGCTAATCCAGAACTTCTTCCACTTTTGATTCTCAATCTTGAGGTACTCCAACCCGGCCAATGCCGTCTTGATGTCGTGTTCCCATTGTCTGAACATTGCATCTTCCGCCGTTTTCTGCCCGAACAGCTGGTGGGGTGTCCTGTACAGCGCCTTTCCCACTCCTCTCAACGACATTTTTCTCTCTTGGTGATAAGTACACTTTTATAATCTCTATGCAGTGCCACTTGCTTCAAATTGCACTCTAGGGCAGTCCCAAAATACAGACTCAATGGATGAAGATCGTCCTTTCGAAGAAGCCTCCTCTGGTAAGATGATTCCGCCCGCACCATAACGAGGAAGGCTCCCTGTAAACGCGGTGCGCGCTGACGTAAGCTCTGTGCGATGCCGGGCATGACAGCACCAGTCGTTCTTGAAGACAGTTTACACAGCATACAGGGTATACAGAGAGTACATGTGGGTAGTTACGGGAAGAGGTCACCTCCGCTGCTGCTCCTCGATCATCTGCTGCAACTCTCCAAAGATGCGGTCGCGGTGAATGGCTGTGGGGTCGTCCTTGTCCGTCGGGAAGAACGTCTGGCGTTTGAAGTTGATCTCACCATCGGTGTCGTTCTCGCCCATCTCTATGTCATCGGTGTAGTCCTCGCCCTCTTCTGTGCGGCCCCACAACGTCGGCTTCTCGTCGATCTGCTCGGTCAACTGGTGGTACTCGTCGCTGCTTGCTCTTTTCAACCCTTCGCTCTGGATGAAGTCGCTGCGGCTAAAACGTCTCTTGTCGTTGAGGATCATGAACTCGTCGTCCTGGTCATCGCTCGGCTCGTCAAGACCCATCGACTCTAGCTCGCTCTCATCCTCGTAGCCGCCGTCTTCGTCGTCCGGATAGTCGTTCCGATAGAAGTTCTCGTCGTTCGAGTCCTCGTCGTCGGTGTTCAGCATCGTGTCATCCTCGTTGTCGTCAATCTTGTCCAGCTCGTCGTCATCGAATTTGATGTATCCGATCTGCTCGTTCTCCCACTGGTCGCTGACTGCCTTGTCTCGGTAGTAGACGTCGTAGACGTACTCGTCCTCGTCGTCATCGGCATCCTCGTTCTCGTTATCTCGCTCGTCAATGGCCTCTCCATTGCACGTCTTGAACACCTCGTCCTTACTAAACTCGGGCACACTCCCATGCTCCTGTGATATGCTCGACTGTCTTCTCTTCGGCGGCTTGACGGGCTTGTTGATCGTCGTCTCGTCCTTGTTCTTCAAGTAGTCGTTGAGCATCTCGAGGAGCTCCGGGTTGAGCTCAATCGGCGCCTCACTAGCTCTTCTCTCTGGTTTCTCCACCATGCCATCTCCCTGTCCTACTGTCGACGTCGATACCCCGGACCCTGTCGATCCTGGAACGACCTCAGATGCGGCAGAAGCTTCCGCCGTCGGCGCTGCCTCCTCCTCTTCCTCTTTCTTCACCGACGGGATGTTAAACACAGGTTTGTTGTTCTTCCTATCCGTGCTGGCGGTCAATACCGCTGTCGAGTCCTGGATGTCCTTTTCCTCTGTCCGCTTGAGCCGGAAAACGTACCGTGGTCGCTTGATCTTACGACGGTTCGTCTCCATCACGAGGGCCTGCAACGGGTCCTCCGTCCGGCGACGCTTGATACGCAAGATCTGTGGTGGTTCTTTAATGCTCATTGTTGCTTCTGTCTGTGTTAGACTTCTCTAATCGTTTGCTCCGTCCCTTGACCCGGCCCAGCTCCCCGTCTGTCCCCCGGTCAACCTCTAGCTTCCCCGGATATGCAGTGCATCGCTTCCAGATCCGAACGGTCAGGCGGCCGCGGTTCTGGCGCTAGGGCCTACAGACATGAATCAAGCCCCTCGCAGAAGATAAGTTGCCTCTTCGGGAAGTCTGTTTTCCGTCCAGGAAACAGAACTAAGGACATAAGATGGGGTGCCCGTCGAGAGGAGCACAGAACCGTAAAGTGCCTACTTCAAGACTTGTAAACAGCAAGTATGACAGGACCAATCACATGGATGCTCTACAGAGCAAACAAGGTAATGCTCGACGTTTCCAACCTTCTTGTGGGAATGCTCTTCGACCCCGACAAAGACATTGTGCTTGTCACAGGAGGGTCCGGGGGGCTAGGCCGGGAACTCGTGTTGTTGTTCCGCAACGCTGGTGCCAAAGTCGTTGTGTTCGATTTGAAGACGCCAGAACCGGGCTCCGAAGATTACGTCGAGGGGGTATACTACTACCAGTGCGACGTTTCAGACTGCCAAGAAGTAAGAGATCGGGCAGAAGAGGTGCTGGAGACAGTAGGCATTGTTACGATCTTGATAAATAACGCCGGCATCACCACGGGTGACACCATTCTTAATTTAAGTTTTGAGCAGATCGAAAAAACAATGGCTGTCAATTTGTTATCGAACTTCTACACCATCAAGACGTTCCTTCCGAACATGCTCAAGATCAAGAGAGGCTACATTGTTACCGTTGCCTCGACGCTAGGATACATGTCACCAGCGCGTTTGAGTGCATATGGGGCCTCCAAATCAGGTTTGATTGCATTGCATGAGAGCTTGACTTACGAATTGGGTTCCCCGACACTCAACACCACGGGCGTGAAGACGCTCTTGATCTGTCCCGGACAGCTCAAGACACACATGTTCGAAGGGGTCCGAACACCATCCACTCTTTTTGCGCCGGAGCTGGAGCCGAAGGATGTTGCCAACCAGGTGTACAAATCTGTCGTGTACGGCTGTCGAGGAGAAATCAAGATTCCCTTCTATGGGAACTTCCTGCCAATCTTCCGGTCGGCACCGTGGCCCATTGTTGCAGTTCTAAGATATTTTTCCGGGATTGACACCAGCATGAAGAAATTTGTCGACCGGACAAAGGAAGCTACCACTATTTCAAGTGCCTACGTCTCCGAGAAGGCGTCGGTGGTGACAGGTATGTTTGTGTCCAAACCAGATACCGTCGAACCTACGTGGTAAGCCAGTTCCATAATGGCTTGGCGTGTTTCCTTTGCAGATGTTGCTAGATATGTACACATAAACGAATGTTTCCTATATTATTCTTTTCTTGGAAGATTATACAGATGCTGATATAATATGATAGATCTATATGCATATATACTGCTACTGGATGATACTGTACACGTTCTGTCTCTCTGGATCATTTCCTCTTTTTCACCTTCTTGGCGGTCTTCTTCTCCACAGCCTCCTTCGCAGCTCTTTTCTTGTCAGGACTGACTTTGAAGAAGCTATCCAAGCGGCCCTGAGTGCCACCCTTCAACGCCTTCGAGAGTTTTGCAGCTCCCTCCTTTATTCTCTGTTCGCTGAACCCGTTCTCCTTCACCATGAACTGCACAAGTCCCTCAACATCCGGCTCGGACCATTTCAGCTCGATTTCTTCGCCCTTCGTCACATCCGGATGTAAGAAAAGCTCCCGTGCCTCTTTATACGGCCAGTTTTCAGGGACTTTGTATTTCGACTTTGGGTTTTCCTCGATGGATTGGACAATGTTCTCAATAGTTTTGTGCTCCTTTATGAGCTTCAACGCCGTCACAGGACCGATCCCCTTGATTGTCTCGCAGTAATCACACCCAAGCAATATACAGAGGTCAACAAAGGTATTGATGTCCATGTCGAAACCTTCTAGCACCTTCTTGATGTCAAACTCCTCAA
This sequence comes from Pichia sp. NRRL YB-4149, assembly GCA_030556025.1. NCBI lineage: Eukaryota > Fungi > Ascomycota > Pichiomycetes > Pichiales > Pichiaceae > Pichia > Pichia sp. NRRL YB-4149. The sequence continues at coordinate 99,908 of JANIWA010000015.1, read as the reverse complement.
TCTTCAACTTCCTTGCCTCTGCGGCAGTGACGTTCCGCAAGAAATGGGACGGACTGTAGCACAATGTATCCATATCTTCCGATGCTGCGCCGTACACTTTCCCCGACTTGGAAAGCTCTGCACATTGCGCCTCAGCTTCGCAGGGGGCCTCCACAAAGGGGATCCCCATCAGCTTGAGCAACTTCTTCGCCTCGTCGTTCTGTTGTCGGGTCACCCTCACGGTTCTGCGCTCAAACTTCTGCAACTCCTCAGCCGTCCCGGTCTCCTTCATCTCGTCGGCCTTCTTTTCGGCCTCCTCTCTTCTCTTCAATCTCTTCTCCAACTCTCCTCCTTTCAAGACGGGTGGTTTCCCGTCAAAGACGTAGCACGGCTTGATGCCGTTCCCGGCCATCCGAATAGTCCGGTAAAAGAAACCCATCAAGTGGGACGTCGTTTCTCCAGACTCGTTCGTGAGCATGTTGCCGTCCTGCTGACGCACAGCAATCATGAACTGGTACAAGCACATAGAAGCGTCGATGGCTATTTTGCGGCCAAACAACGACTTCATTTCTGAGGCAATGATCGCCCCGGGAGCGTTTTCTTTCACCAACGCATTGAGACCCTTGATACCCATGCTGTCACTTATGCAAAAAAATTGAAGTACTCTCAACTGCTCTGTCTTTCCAGTCCGTTTCCCTCCACCTGTACATGCCTTCCGTCATGAATTTCACTTCACCTCTATCTGTCTCCTCCCCGTTTCGATTTTCGTGTCACACGGAAAAGTCGCGTCGCCATTTGGGAACCTGATGGCTCGTCTCCGTAGATCGGACTTGCAGAGAGGACCCTCAGACTAGAAAGAACCACAGACTGATGGGATAAGATCAGCGGAAGTGCACTGCAAATTTGGCCATTGCCATCAGACAACTGGGAAAATTCATGCTTTTCCTGACTTGCTACGCCTAGTGTGGACACTATGCCTGCTCGTACGACGAGCCTTGCCGGAGGGGTCGTACCCCACACCATTACACGCAACCACCACCAGCATCCTAAGCCACCGGCATTGTTCAGCCTGACACAAGCTGCTGTGTACGTCACATCAACATCGCCTGAATGACACAACCGCAACAGAGGCAAGCCCATGCCGACTTCTGGGCCTGTCTGAGCCCTCCAGAGGCGGCGTGACATTCCGCCGTGGGCTCAGATACGTTACGTAAGCGCCGTGTATGCTCGCCGTATAAAGGGCCAGGGAGGTCCCTGTGGACGACACGGTAGCAGAATGGGGAAGGTGGAGATGGGCAAGCTGGCTACAGTCAACACAAACGGAAAGCATAGCATAGAGTACAATAGAAGCATGTCATTAAGCATATACAACTCGAACAGCAATTTCGACGTGGCGACGGTGCCCACGACGTTACAGACCATTTCTTCGCAAAGGTTCTCGATCCGTGAGAGTCAGGTCGCCAGCATCTTGGTGGAGTACAACGGTGAGAAAAAGGGTGGCCACGGCGGCACTGGCCACGGCAGCGGCGGCGGCGGTTCCGGCACCCATGGTGGCACTGGAAGTGGAAGCGGTACGAAGGGCGGCACCAAACCAGGCACCTACTACTACAACGGAAGAAACTACGAGTACGGGTACCCAGTCTATTACCAGGGGAACAGGTACTACCCCCGTGGGGTGATTCTACCCGTGGCATTTGGCGGAGCAGCCGGTTACTTGGCCGCAGGCCACATCTACCACACCTATACCTCCAGCGATACCCTCTACTACTCGGAGATGCCGACTGTTTGCGGTGCCAGCGGTGCCTCTGCCGCAAGCACCGCTTCTAGTGTGTCTGGCTCGCAGTCGTGTGTCGCCTCGGTCAGCTACAGCTCGTTCACCGACGGCGGCGGACTCGTGACCATCCAGCAGGACGACCTCGTCTCCGTCGCGTACTCAACCTTGTCCGACAACTCTTCCTCCGGGACTGCCTCCTCCTCTTCCACACCGGCGGCAACTTCCACATCAGAGACGACTTCTGCCTCGTCATCATCCTCTTCTTCTTCTTCTGCCGCTGTCTCCAGCATCTCCTCAACAAGCAAGAACGCAGCAGCCGCTCTTCAGCCCGGTAGCAATGTGGTGCACTATACCGGCCATCACACAAAACTGACGACCCTCTTTTCCGCTGTGATCACCACGGGTCTCTTGATCTCGCTAATGTGACCCCGTCTACTCTCTTCTCTTATCTTCCTTATAACACCTTGTATTCGAATAATTATTCCGCACGTGATCTCCCGTAGTTGTCTCGCCCATCTTTTTTCCCACCCTCCTCTTTCTCTCCTTCTGTTTTTCTCCTCTGGCAGGAAGCTCAGAGAGAGATCTGAAATACGATAGGTCGCCTCCTCTCTTCGGTGCCATTCTTCCCCCTCTGTGACGGCTCACTCTTTCTCTCTGTGCACACCTTCTTCTCCTCCACACGACATTATGTTTGGGAGACCTTCCGCAGGAACGTCCGGGTTCGGCGGCTTTGGTGCGTCGAATGGCCCCTCGGCCTTCGGCTCCTCTAACAACAATAACTCTCCGTTCGGCTCAAACACTGCCAACACGGGAAGCATCTTCGGCAACGCAGCTGCGGGAAGTACAACAACTAACACAGGTGGTGGTTTGTTTGGTCAAGCAAACGCCAACAACAACAACGCCACCAATACGGCAACATCAGGTTTTGGATTCGGTGCTGCAAATAACAACGCTGCAGCAAACACATCCAGCGGGGGGTTATTCGGATCCAATAACACGTCTTCTCCCTTTGCGGCTAACAACACCAGCTCTCCGTTTGGTGCTAACAACGCTTCCACGGGTGGCGGTGGTCTTTTCGGCTCGTCAAATAACGCCAACACTGCAGGGGGCTTTGGATCTGCCAACAACTCCATGACTTTTGGTGCTGCCAATACCAGCACTGGTTTCGGCATGAGCACCCAGAACAAAGGAACGGCACTCAAGCCTTTCAAGGCATACTCCGAGCGAGATGCTACAATGGGCACCTCTTATTACGAGTCCATTACTGCCATGCCAGAGTACAGGAATTTCTCGTTCGAGGAGTTGAGGCTCCAGGATTATTTAGAGAACAGGAGATACGGTAACGGCAGTGCAGGCGTCACAGGTGGTTTTGGTACCGCTAGTACAGCAGGTGCAGGCACAACCTCCGGTTTTGGCTTTGGCGCTAACAACAACACTGCTTCCAACAGTCTCTTTGGGGGAAACAGTAACACCACGGGTGGAGGTCTCTTCGGCAACAGCAACAACACCAACTCGGGGGGGCTATTTGGCTCCACAAATACTACCGGTAACAACAATGCTACCAATGGCTTTGGTGGTTCCTTTGGCAACACAGCTACCAACAACTCTCCATTTGGCCAAACTAACAACGCCGTTCCTTCGGGGGGCTTGTTTGGGGCAGCTAACAACAGTAATGCCTCCAACAGCGTCTTTGGTTCAAACCCTACAAATGCCTTTGGCTCCACTGCCAACAACAATTCAGGGGGCGGTTTATTCGGGGCAAGAGCAACAAACAGCAGTTCTCCGTTTGGCCAAAATACCAACAATGCATTTGGTCAAACTAACAATGCCACCTCTGGTGGTCTGTTTGGTAGTAATAACAATACTAATGGTGCAACTGGAGGAGGTCTATTTGGTAGCAATAACAACAATAACAACAATACCTCAGGCGGCTTGTTTGGCAGCAATAACAACAATAACAACGTTTCCACGGGTGGTGGTCTGTTTGGTAGCAACAACACTACAAACTCCACTGGTGGTGGCTTATTTGGGAGTAACAACACTGCCAATAAACCTGCTTTTGGTTTCGGTGGTGCAAGCACAACCACCAATACCGGGTTCGGTGCAGCTGCAAATAACAATACTGGCGGAGGTTTGTTCGGATCAAATAACAACAATACAGCTACGGGCGGTGGTTTGTTTGGGGCCGGCAACAACACAAACTCCACTGGAGGTGGGTTATTTGGAAGCAAGCCTGCGACTTCGGGTGGGTTGTTTGGAAACAATAATACTAATGCTCCATCCACCACGGGAGGTGGGTTTTTTGGCAACAATAATACTACCAATAACAACACTGGTGGTGCTACTGGTGGTGGATTGTTTGGAAACAACAATAACGCCCCTAGTGGCGGTGGATTGTTTGGTAGTAAGCCTGCTGCTTCAGGCGGACTCTTTGGTAATAACAATACGGCAACAACTGGAGCTGGAAATGCGTTCGGCGCTAAACCTGCTACCGGTGGTTTGTTTGGTAGCAACACTACAAATACTGGTATGAATACTGGCAGTGGTCTGTTTGGAAGCAAGCCTGTTGGGGCTACCACTGGAGGTGGACTCTTCGGTAACTCTGGCGGCGCACCGGGCTCGACTGGAGGTGGTTTATTTGGAAACAAGCCTGCTGCACCCTCCGGAGGCTTGTTTGGCAATAACACTTCCTCATTTGGTGCTCCATCGGGTAGTCTTTTCGGAAATGGTAATGCTAATAACGGTAGTGCTTCAGGTGGTCTGTTTGGCTCCCAACCTCAGCAGCAGAGTTTTAACCCTGCCAATCAAAACCCTTACTCCTCTGGCCCATTGTTCAACTCTGCCAATATCAATGTGAATCCTGTTGTCCCAGCTCCTCCGAAACCAGTCGCAACGCCGATCAGAGAAGTTGAAAAGAAGAAAGTCACTCTTGTTGCCGCTTACAGAATCACGCCCAAACCACTTTTCAAACCTACAGAAGCAACTATTGGTCAGACTGTTGGAATAGTCTCTAGCTCTTCACCATTGAAAATAGCCGACTCTGCTGTTGCGAAGATTATAGAGGGTTCTGCTGAGACCAATGCGCTATCTAATCCAGAAACCGACAAACTCATTCTTTCAAACCCACTGTTTGCTCGTTCCAAAAGGTTGACCAAGTTGATGGTCGAAAGCAACAATACATCGAAGTTGCTGCCCAAGGATAGAAACGCCAAATCAGTCAAATTTGTTGATTTCAAATCTGATATGCCATCACCATTTAGTAATTCTTCCAGTGATAGTGTGTCTTTGAGTGGTACTTCGAACGAAACTAATTCTGAGAACGAAAATGGTATTAAGGCTTTGACGTCTTCTACTAGCAAAGAGAAGGACGCTGACATTGCAAAAGTTAGCTCCGCCGATATCAAGAAACCTGAGCCTGAGCAAGAAGAGCAAGAAGAGCAAGAAGAGCAAGAAGAAAAGCTAGTTTTACCGGATGGCTACTATACAATCCCTTCTTTTGAAGATTTGTCGGAATACCCAGCTGAGAAACTTCTTTCGATCAAACATTTTACGGTCGGAAGAGAGGGATATGGCTCGATTGAGTTTGTTAATCCTATTGATCTAACTTCAATTTCTTTAACGAGCATTGGGGATCTTATCGTTTTCGACAAGAACGAATGTGTGGTATATCCGGATATCAAGAGTAAGCCTAAACTCGGAGAAGGTTTCAACGCACCAGCGATCATATCATTGGATGGCTGTTATCCAAGAACGAAAGATCGGAAAGGTATCATTACAGATCCAAAACATCCGGCTGTCGTAAAGCACATTGCCAAGTTGAAAGCGATTCCAAACACTAAATACGTAGGTTATGACCCAATGAGTGGTACCTGGAAATTTCGGGTCGAACATTTTTGACTACAGTATTTTATTTGTGTAAAAGTTATGGATGTTCTAAAACTACTCGTTCCCAGTTTCAAAAAAGTTGACACGAGATCCACTTTATGTAGGTAAAGCTTAATGTGTGTAATTTTGACTGATTCAAGTATATATCTTCTTGAGACATATTTATTTACTTTCAAAAGATTGTCTTGTTATCATCACATGACTCTGGTTTTACCTCCACAAGCAATCTGTATATTATTAGCTCAGCCTCAAAAACATGATATTGTTACATAATCATGCGACATTCGTCTTGTTGCAATAGAGGGATTAGAAACGATAGTTGCCTCTTGAGTTCTAAGATATCAATGTCAAATAATCATCGAATACGACGTTTTATTCTGTGCTTCTTTCTATACACATAGTTCAAGAATATGATGAGTAAATTTCTCTCGGATTCTAAATATTTTGTTCAACATCTTCAGTGAAATAATTTGATTTTTCAAAATATATTATATACATGTAAAATTGAAATTGTTTCGGTATTAACAAAATTTAATGTAATTAAGGTTTAACGCCATTTGAAATACCCTTTCTGCTTTGGAAAAAACAATTGAAGAAAAGCTGTTATCGCAGAGGCTTTGTGAAGTTTAGTTTTATTATCAACACGATATAAAATGTGTAAGACGGTGTAACTTCTTGACTCGAACTAAAGTTGAAACGTTAGTAGAGTCATTAGAGGTTGACCAAACTCAATTCCATAAGGTATAGTAAAGCAATAAGTTGGTTGAAAGAATGGCGTAACTTTCAAGTTCAACTAACTGAAGAGGTCCCACCCAAGAATACTCAGATATAAAGATCAATAAAATACTACTTACTGATCTTGCTTTATTCGATTCAGCACTGAATACTCATATTGAGCTCATGAAAAGAATCATTATTGAGGATGGAATTAAAGATATCATCCAACCAATACAATCTACAGGGGCACCAGCTAAAGGGATTGCAAGTGAAACTTTCAGAGTATTCGGGATTACTGGGACTAAAGATATTGCTTATGCTCCTTCACCAATTCGAACCTATTCGGTGAAAGAATCCAGTAGTATTGTAACCAATGAGATTTTTCAGGTTGGCTAGATGACATCACCAAAGTGGTAAACTCTTTGTATGTTTTTGAGAACCGGAGAACTCAGATTATCCCCAATCAGTCATGATTGGATCGGTCAACCGAAAAGAGTAGAGTAAAGTCGTGAACTTAGTGCTATTATGGTAGCTGATACACAACTTACTCTCAACTGTTGTTTTTACTGCCAGAAAGTACTAGGATTGACTTCTCAAAGAAGTTAAGTGAAACAATAAACGAAACCTGAAACCTAAAAACTCCATAAACCCATGGACCTCTTTATCATACTCTATATCATATCCTTCACCTACAACGAGGACTTAGATTTGGAGAAGGCCGTCTTGGTTAGTAACATTTTTGAAATAATGGTTGAAAGGAAGACGTGGGAGACTACTGAAAGAAAGAAATCATCTACCGTAAAGAAGGGAAAGCAAGAATTTTCTGACCAGCCCAAGAAAATTTCATAAAGAAGGTCAAGACTAAAAGTAAACCCGGGGAAGAGCGGTAAGCATTCCTTAATAGAAAAGGAAGATGGCTAAAAAAGCGGTAAGATATTGTTGTTCCCAATGGTTTTCGCTAGTGTGCAAAGTGTGGAGCAACCCACCGAGATAAAGATAACGTCTTCAAAGACGGAAAATTCACTGAGTGGAGAAAGCCTTCAATCACTGAATACACTATCTGTGCTCACATGAAGGAAGAAGACAGCAAGGATTAACAATTAGGTGTCGCACCCGACGTTGTATACGATTTGACGAATGCAAATATCAAACACTTGATGTTAGACTTGACACGCCCATGCAAAAAGCTAAATGCACTTTGAAACTCCTCGAACGCAATAATCACACATAGTAGTGATGAAGTAGAAAATAAACCTGGTGACTTGACTCTCCTATTTGACTCGGGAGCGAGTATCTTGTCATAACTAAGTAGATATTTTCTAATTGTATCGAATTACCAGCATTGATTAATCGGCTAAAACATCAAGTCTCCAGGTAGGTCTGGCAGGCTCCACATTTTGACTCTTAATCTTAGAAAGTTAACAAAGGTTAACTTATTAACTTTTGAGTGTGCTGAATGAATTATATTCGTTTAACTTCAATAGATTCCAGTGTGAATCCCACCCTTACTCCGAGTGAAACGGAGGACCCATCATCGAAACCATGGGCCCCTGCACATTTAATTTCTCCTCCCAGGGTCGATCGACTCAAAATTATCACGTGACAAATATTTGTTGCTTACGTTATAACATCGTTACGTGGCGTCTCATTTACATGTTTTATCTAAAAGTAAACAATGCACGACTCAAGTGGATCCTATCTTCAGCAACAAGGAGAGTCTAGTCACGGCACCAACTGATATCTACAAGCTATGGACGAAAATATACAACCTGAACAAGATGCTTCCAGTAGTAAAAAACTTTCAAGACTTTCCTTCCCATTCAACTCCTCTTCCAAGGAAAATAACTTCCAAGTGCTAAATCGCAGACACACTTTAGTTCCGAATAGAAGCATTCTCAAACCAAATCTGGAAGGGAGTAATACTATCAATTTGATTTCTGACAGTATACTGAAAGAGCGAAGACGCGTTTCATTTGCTCCAGAAGTCACTCTTCACAAGATCGATTATTCACGCTCGAATGAAGAGAGAAAGTTTAGAAAGAGAAATTCGTTTGGTGGCCAGATTCAATCTCAGGCTGCTAAGTTGAATACATCGCAATACATCTGGAAATCGTATCAAGCCGTTGACAACCCAAAAGCAGAAAATGATGTCCAATTCGAAAATGGAAAAGACGAAGTGCATCTTTTTACGTCGGATATCCCACACAAATTTATAATCGACGAAGATAGCACCACCCAGACTATGGAATTGAGTGCCGAGTTGACGCAAGAAATCATAAAAAATCACAACCTCATAAAAGAACAATACTTAAAAGCGGAAGGGACTACAGAAACTGACCTGCCCAGAAGTCAGAATAGTTTGCAGGATGTTTTTCAAGAAGCCGAAGAAGATATAAATCTTGACAAAGTAGGCATAATCAATGAGGATGAAAGTGAGATGGAATTTACTGAGACATTCAAGAAAATTATCCCAGCCGTAGACCTCAATAATATCACAGAGATTTCAATGGACTTAACCCAACCTGCTAATTATCAGGAGTTCCAGGAAAAACCCTTTCATCCTGGCGAGTCGATCAACACAGAGGATGACAGTGATACAATGGATTTCACAGAGCCTGTTGCAAAAGCGCCTGTGGAGAATTTTCCTCTTGAGTCATCTCTAATGGAATTTACAGAAACTTCACCCAACCCTTTGAAAGCTGAGATTGCGATTGCGAATGAACATGATGAAACCATGGAGTTTACTCAACCCGTTTCACAAGCATCATCAGTACAGGATAATGAAAATGGTCCTTCGGAAACAACTAAACTTAGTATTGTTCTGGAAATGTCCGAACCTCCAACGAGTGACCAACCAGAGATGCGCACGTATGACTTGCCGGGCATTGAAAAGGATGGAGCTCAGACAACTCCGCCCCCGACGATCGAGTCTCCATCTGTTCACAATAAAGCTAGACAAGCAGAAAATACTCAAGGTGGAGAGAAGCAATTTCCTGATAGTTCTATTATCGAAAATAGAGACATAAGCAGTGATATGGAGACGTCATTGATAGCAACAGAAATGATACCCTTGGCTGAGGTGACCGCTGATTTCACAGAAAATGTCGACGAGTACGATTCGGATAATTCACTAGTAGATGATAATCATGTTAATGTCTCTCTTGATGTATTCCTTCGTGATGCAAACGTCCAATTTTATGATAATATAGGTCCATCGAATGCCGAAATCAACCAAACATTAATTTTTAGTTCCGATGCAAAATCATCTCCTTTTTCGGGGTCTTCGCCAACAACTTCTTCGGCCACCTCTTCAACATCCACACCATCGAATATATCAACAACCAAACGAGCTAATCTAATTGAGTACATTGATGCATGCACCAACATACCATATTATCATTACATTGTGCATCTTATAAATCAATACCAGTCTTCGATTCAGTCAATTGCTACTATGGTAAATACCTTTTCTAACGATGTATTAGAGTCCAACCCCACGGCAATTCGTGAATATTACCAACAGACAGAAGAAATAAAAACTGATTTGTGCACAAATTACCAAGCGATAGCCACATATACTAGAAAACAGGCCAAGTGTCAAAACTTAAGATTTTTGTCAGGATTGCTAGAGCAACTAATATCTTCTTATGAACGTGCAAATCAATTTTTGGAGTCAGAGCTAGGTAAGGCGTTGGATTGGCGAAGGGGGGTTTTGATAAAAAGACAAAAGATGATTGAAAGGAAAGTGGAGCTGAACCAATACATTCAAAAGCTGGATGCTTTGCGAGATAATTGGAATTCAATAAATGTTGATAGAATCAAGAAAATGAACGAGAACCTCAGAATGCATGGAAGCAAAAAGGCAGAAATCAAACAAAACATTTCTGATCAATCTAAACGGGTCAGTAGCAAGAATAAGAGTCTTACAGACAAGAGAAAAATTAAAGAGAAACTTTTGAAAGAGGTTGAGAGATTGAGAAAACAAGTCTCGAGCTCTACTGTACCTTCAGAGAATGATCTCAGTATTTTGAACTCTCGACTTTCTTCTCTTGAAAAATCAAAATCTGTAAAGCTAATACCGGGGCCCGAAATCACATTATTAATAGCAGGTAATCTCAAAGCTACATTCATGAAAGCGGGAAATGACACTTATGACGTCAAGTTAAGTATTATTGACATTCAATCCTTTGCCCCGTTTTCAGAGTTACTACAGGCATTTATTGAGAAACAGCAAAAAGTGGTTGAAAGAAAACATACAATAGATACCGTCAAGCAACTTGTTAGATCTTGGAATGTATTACTGAAAATTTGGAAAGAACTGATTACTATCAATTTCATGTATTTGAGTTTTATAAGCGATGCTCACTTTAAGTTCCAATTCAGCTTTGTACCAAACGAAGAGCTCTCACTACGCAAGACCTTCCTTGTTGAGGGAAGGCTAGATGAACTGTTTGAACCTGGGAAGAGTGTTAGAATCAAATTAGCTAAGCAGGATTTGTTTGATGGTAATGAACAAGTAGATCAAGTGAGGGTATTAGAACAGTTGAAAAAACTATTCGACAACAAAAACAGCGTAATTAACAGATTTGTTCTAGCATGATTGCATTATTAAACAACACGATAGATAAATAGTAACCCGACTTTATGTAACGACACGAATATAAATAGTATATACTACAAAATAAATATCCCAAAATTAAAATCAAATTTATTGATCGCAAAATTCATCATCCTGACTTATACTCAGAACTGCCATCTCATCCTCGATGGCCCCGGTATCTGAGAAGACGAAACTCTGATTAACAGCATTAACATCATTAACGGTATTCTTCGTATCCATGATCACGGAGCTCTGCTCGGACTCAAAAATATTGGCAGGAACATCAACAATTGTCGGGTTGGATAAAGACAAGATATTCTCTGCTGATACGTAACTTGCAATCACACCTTTACTATCACAACCACTATTCATAGCATTTTCACTGTCTGCGACACTTGCGGTGCCCTGAGCACCCTGACTGCATACACTATTCCCGGGTGAATGAAAACTTTTTGACACGATTTTTGGCTTACCAAAACTCAAAAAAAGCTCTGCATCATCATTATCACTATCTTCGCTATCATCATCAGTATGGTTATAACCCTTGTGAACTAGTTTTAGTTTTGTGCCATAAATTGAGCTTTTTGTTGGCAGAGGTACCATTTTATCTGTGGCCATGTCTTGAGTGGTTCTTATATCTTTATTGAATGAGCTTGATTTTTTAGAGTCTTTATCGCTACCACCATTATCTTCATCATCTTTTTCATCATCGCCTCCACTTGTAAAAAAAGCTTTTCTGCCAGCTGTTCTACTAATTGAGTTTAGTTTAGGAGAGTGTGATTTTCCAGTTATGTCTCCAGATACACTTTTATTAGAAAATCTTCTTCTGTTGAATTCTATTGGCTTCTCTTCATCATCGCTTGAAGAATCGGAGTCCATAATACTGGGAAAAACTGGTTCTCGGGAACCAGTCGCAGGTGCATTTCGTGATATAGGTGAAGCCACACTTAGCATAGGATTAGCCAGATAGACACTTTTTGGGGCATTCCTTGAACTTCGGGTTGAAGGTAAAGGTACGTCCGTTGTAGATTGAGCAGGGGGTGTTCTAGTTCTGGGAGGTCGGCCTCTCAGAGTGTTTATGCTCGACTGAATTGACCCAGGTAACTTAAAGTTACCTCCTGAAGGACTGTGAGAGTGTTTACGCACCATTGAAATACTTTCACGAGATTCAGCACTATGTGGGCTCCCATCAGCATTAGCAGCAGAATTTGGCGAAGCTCTGTTGTTTTGTAAAGGTGGTATTCGTGAATTTGCTCCGTTTGGTGTATAATTTCGTCCAGCGTAATTTCCAAAACCACCATAGGCTGTGGAACCAATACTTGTAGTGGTATTTATGAATTTGGAGTATGAATCATCATAAAAACTGTCTAGGGAGGCAAAACTGGGATTCACAGTCAACTTTACGGCCTCGATCTCACCACCATCATCGCCACCACTCAATTCTGTTCGAAAATCATATCCTTCTGTATCTAATTTTTCGCTTTCACTAACATTGCCATCGTTGATATCCGTAGTGCCAGGGCTACTAGTACACAATGGTGGTTCACGAGGTTCCATAGTAACTCTTTCATCATGCTCATCTGCAAAAGTCTCAGCGTTGTAACTAGCATCTGTTTCTCCATGCTCTGGACAGTCAGATTTGCTTTGAACATTTGCAACACAAACACATGTGGTAGATCTGGAAGGTTTGTAGTTGTTGGGCAAATGATCATTAAGCAGATTCAACGACACCTGGGAATTACAATTAAGATAATCATCAGGACTTCTTCTTTCTTCAGACAGTATGTAGCTGCAATCATCTTTCAACCCAAGTAAGGGGGAGCTTGTCAATTCTGGTTCTGACTCCACTGATTGCTTGCCCCGCAAATCGTTTGTAGTCTTCTCAATATCAACCAAGGTCCTCCTCCTCTTGAAAGCATCTGATATTCTTTTCTTTATCCTGCTACCCATACCGACAACTGCGTCATCAACTTCTTCATTACTAACCTTGATCTTAGTGTTTTTGATCCATGTCTTGCCATCATCCTGCCATTTTTTACCTTCTGACCCTTCTAGGACAAACGGATGCATCTTTATCTCATCGATTTCTATCCGAGTTTCAGGATTTTTATCGAGTAGTTTGAGGATTAGATCTCTTGCCATCTTGAAATCAGCTTCCGATAATGGGGTCGCTACACGCCAGCGTGTCATATCAGGAAATTTGACTTCATCATGACATATGCTTTGAAATAACTGGTATTCAGAATCCGCATAGAATGGTAGAGAGCCAAAGATAAAACAGAACAGGGTGACACCAAGAGCCCAAATATCTATCTTGTAGGTAACCTTCATATTTTTTCCCTCTGTGCCACATAATTCTGGGGCTAAAAAAGCTGGAGTTCCTGCTGTTTTGGCTAATTCAATATCGTCCTGAGTTTTTCCATCAAGATTGGTGGCGAATGAGACACCAAAATCTGAGATTTTAACGTTGTCATCGTGACTGACTAGTAAATTTGAAGGCTTTATATCTCGATGAATTATACCCTGATAATGCAAATATTCAAGACCGCCTAAAATGTCCCTGAATATTTTTTTTGTTTGGTCTAATGTTAAAAGAGGTTCCGAGATGCAATCTTTCAAAGTGATCTCACCACTGAGATCTTTACCTCTTGATTTAGATTGCACTGTAGATAAAACTTCTTCTGGTGAAATCTGCCATTTGATTTCACCCTTTTCAAGGTACTCTAAAACCAGGTATATTTTTCTAGAATTTTCAGCATCTAAGACTTCAATTAATTTTACTACGTGTGGATGATCGCATTTTTTCATAATGGCGATCTCTTTGCGGATCTTGTCTTCTTGTGTCTGCGTCTTACCACGAGATAATCGGCTTAGCATGAGTGCTGGTTTTCCAGTTCTGTCAACAATTTTTATAGCCACTTTAGTCCCAGTTGCCAAGTCTTTGGCTAACTTCACTCTGCCGTGCTGTCCTGCACCAATGTCCTTTAATATTTCATAAGTATTCAAAATACGTTTTCTTGTGACTGGGTCATATTCCACATGTACATAGTGTGTTTCCTTGACTTTTGAGGAAGTGCTATTAACGAGGATATTCTTATTCTTACATGAGAAATGGCAGACTGAGTTTTTAGTTGCGTTTGAGTTTAGTGATGCGGTGGATGTATTTGGATTAATAGTAAAGCTTGAATCATAATTGTTTTTATTGAATGTGGTATTGTGATCACTGCTATAGTCGGCATTGCTGACGGTGTTGTTAGCGCTATTTCTAGGTGGACTGAAATTTGGACGAAATAAAAAGCTTCTTCTCTTGGACGCAACGGGCCGTGCTCCACTCCTAGCCAAACTGCTCAAAGAAACAAAAGAACCGTCTCTTGACTGAACTGGAGAAGGGTTGGAAGAGTCATTATTACGCAAAGAGCCTTGGTCGAATGATGCCAGGTTTTGGCAGCTGGTATCAATACTTCGACGGGTGGAAAATAGAAAATCAGACATCTTGTGGGCTAAATCTGATAGCTTCGAATGTGAGCTTGATTCGGACAGCCTTTTCTGCTGGCTCGGATTGATGTTGCGAGTCAGAGAGTAGGAAGTTTGTTCATTTTTCTTGAGATCTTCAAATTCCTGATTTAGTATAGAATTTTCTGAACTTTGTGAGGTTCTAGATGGGGATAGGTTTTTGAAATCCTGGTCCAAATCCGAGAATGAGGATGTGATGTTGGATGAGCCCGATATTTGTACATTTGTTGTTGCTGTTGGGTTGACTTTTGGATGTAAATGAACTAGGGACACCGGATTGGAGGGGTTAGGATACGTCTCCTTCAGATTAGATGATTGCACGTTCATTCCTGCCACTAGAGGACATCAGCTGTCTTAGAGTTCAGAATTGAATCGGGCGTTCTTTTATTTTGGTGAGGAGATAGTCCATGGGTGCCACAACCCCTTACCAGTTACAGAAGAAGTTGGTCGTCTGATGGAAAGGCTGAGAGGACAGATATAGTAAAAAGAGAGGAGACCGGAAAGTTCTTTTTCGCATTTAAACTTTCCGTCCCAAAAATCGCTTACGTAACTGCTTGGGTGGGGGGAGCCTGTACGCTTCCGGTCTTGTTCAAGTTACAGTGGTTGCTATTATAGCTTGTATATAAATGGGAGGGAAGAAACTATGTACAGACATCAGAAGGTATTGCCATACGAAGAACAATTTTGCATCTCTATTCGAGAGGATAGTACTTGTTACCGGCAGCGTCATATGCAATCTTTCTGTCTTTTCTATTATCTCTGAATACCTTACCGTATCTGTAGCCAACCTTGCCAACCTTGACAGGAGTGAATTTGAATGCGTACTTTTCACCTTTGTGCATGGTGGCAATAAAGGAGCCGTCCTTCTTGCTTTTTTCGCTGGAGGTATGGTGGGAGGAGTGTTCACCGCCTTCGGAGAGTCTTTCCAACGTCACAGCAGCGGGCTCTAAATTGAACTCCTTAGCAGCATCCACAGGACCGAAAGGTTCAGATTCAGCGATGGTCAAGAAACGGGACTGCATTGTTTCTCTTGGAATAGGAATTTCAGTCAAGTTTTCGGCGTTCTTTTCGGGGTTGTAGAGAGGAAACATCTTATAAAGAGTGTTGGCAAGTCTTTTGAGGTCACCCTTTATCAAACCTTGTTGTTCCCATTCTTCTTCGATTGCACGTAATTTCAAGATGGCTTCAATTCTTTGAATCTTCAAACCATACTTCAATGCGACTTGTTGGGAAGGCACTTTATTCAATAGGATGTCGTTGACTATTTGGATCTTCGTTTCATGACTGATCTGAAGGTTTGTGAAACAGCTGGAGTTCAAAGGGAATGGCTGCAGCGTATGTCTGTTTCTGCTTCTTCTTGACTCTACAACTTCATCGCTGGATACGTCGAACTCACTCAGTGGTTCGAGAAGTGCGTTACCTCTTTCGTTTCTAGGATCGATATAGTTCGTTGTATGGTTTGTCTTAGGAAATGCGTATTTGTTGAGGTAGTATTCACCCTTATAGTTCTTAGGCCCAAGAAACTGGTCCATAAGACGCTTAAAGACAGTCTGTTTACGTCCCTTTCTCGTTGGAGGAATGTTACCTGCCTTAGAGTAGAATGGATATGCAAGTGTTCTTCTGTAACGCACTTGCGAGACTTGCAGACCCACCGTCTTCACAGACGAAGTGCTGTTCTCAATGATTGTTCTTCCAAGCATGTGTGCGTAGTGGTCCACTGGTCCAGTCTGCTTGCAAGCTATTTCGTGGGCCTCACGGGTGGTTGCGTCTACTGTCCTGCCAATGTCTCTTTTCCTCTCCTTCTAAGTGCTCTCGTTGTGGGGACGAAGCGCTGAAAAAAATGAGAGTGTCCAGTCTGGTAAAAGTTTGATTTTCTTTTTTCCCGAGAATTTTTCTAACTGAAAAGAGATCGACGCGTCGGTTTTGGATGTTCAGGCAGATCGACGAAAATAGCTAAATAACACTCAAACAAACAGAAGTAAGAAGTTAGAATATCGGTTCAGTTTCCTATAATTGCAATAAAAGTGGTTATTTCTAGAGAAGGTAGGTTTTATAACTAAGAAAAACTTAATATAATTATAATAATGACTATAAAGGATGCTATGTAAAAAGAACGTAAGAATGACGAAAGATTAAAACTAATATACAATGAGAAGGTGGGATGGTAATGCAAAATAGAGTTCAAGTTAACTCTTATTGACTAACTCTGGAATTCAAGAGTTTAGCAAATTAACAAGAAAACACTTAACAGTCGATCAGGTCGACAATCTTCAAGTAAACTGGTTCACATTGGTCACCGATTTCTTCATCGTATAAGTTGTAGAAGTTACCAGACAGACATTGGTAGAAAACAGTGGTGTTACCAATGGCCAAGTTACCGTCAGAAGAGATACCCCAGCCAGCAGCGTACAAAGCGCCAGCTTGTGGTGGTGGACCATCGAATTGGAATTGTCTGTTGGCAACGATGGAACCAATTCTACCCTTGATATCAGTCAGGATGGAGCCCTTCAAGGTCATGGACAAGGTGTTGTTAGCCTTACAAGAGACTGGGTGGGTGTAAGATGGGGAAGCTGGGGAGCCAGAAGAAGTGGAGGTAGATGGAGTCTTCTTGTCAGTGGTACCGGTAGTAGCTTGAACTTGACCATCACCGATTTGTGTAGCAACTGCAGTAGTCTTAGTAGTAGCTTGGATTTGACCATCGCCAATTTGGGTGACAACTGGAGCAGTGGTAGTCTTGGTGGTAGCTTGGATTTGACCGTCACCGATTTGTGTAACAACTGGAGCAGTGGTTTGGGTAGTAGCTTGGATTTGACCGTCACCGATTTGTGTAACAACTGGAGCAGTGGTTTGGGTAGTAGCTTGGATTTGACCGTCACCGATTTGAGTCACAACTGGAGCAGTGGTGGTCTTGACAGTTGGGGTGGTAGTCTGGGTGGTAGCTTGGATTTGACCATCACCAATTTGGGTGACAACTGGAGCAGTGGTGGTAGTTTGTGGAGCTGGAGTGGTGGTCTCGGTAGTGGCTTGGATTTGACCGTCACCAATTTGAGTCACAACTGGAGCAGTAGTGGATGTGGTGGTTTTAGTGGTAGCTTGGATTTGACCGTCACCGATTTGGGTGACATTGTCTCTCTTCTTGACACTCACACTAGAAGTGGTTGGAATTGGGTCAATGGAGATGGCAAAAGTGGCGGTGTAGTCGGTGGTAGCACCAGCCAAAGTTTGCTTTGGGGTTAAAGTAGACCATGGTTCAGATGGAACATAAGCAGCCAAGGATTGAGCAACTAAAGCTAAAGAAGCGATGGATAAAGTGGAAGATCTCATTTTTGTGTGTCTGTGTGGATTCTCGGTGTTGAAGACAAAAGATTTATCTATACTTTTGGCTGTGGGTTGTGCTGTTGGTAGAGTTGTGTAAAGAAGTTGTGGTTGTTCTTTGATGATAAAAGAGAAGAAGTAAATTAAGGTTGGAACAGAATTGAGATGGAACGAAAAATTTCAGTGGTTTAGTGGGGCCGCCGGCCGTTTTATACCAGAGCGGGCTGGTAGAAACTTGATCGGCCCTGACAAGCATCTTAGACCAGGTACACCCGTTGGCCAGCCTCTGTCAGACGCTCTGACAGTCTCGTACTACCAAAAATAACCCCCTGTTTGTGGTGCTGGTCGTTTGACAGAGTGTGCTGGGCCCATTAGACCCACTCGGGGAAAACCCAAACACCGTTGCGGGGCGCGCAACAGCCGTCGCTGGGTGACACCGAGGGGGCAGGTTACAATTAGGCCCAATTAGGAAGGTGGCCCAAATAGGCAACCATGTCACAGAACATTTCGCTGAGGGCTGGGCCGAAAACGTTGGAGAGGACAACACGAGACCCTTTTCAGCAGGCTAGCACAGAGAGGGCTGCCAGGCGACAGCGGGTACCTGATGATGACTCAGCAGTGGACCAATGGCGGCGAGGCCCGTAATCACTAGCAGTTACTGACCGCTGATCCCCGCAGAACGAGGCATTCGGATTTGTCGTTCGTTCGTTGCTTCTTTGGTTACACAGGTGGTGCCTTACTTGCGGCCGTTACATTCGTCAATCACTACGTAGTTTCGATAAAACCGCCTCGCTCTTCTGGTACTTTTCACGTGTCTCCACAGAGCTCCGGTTCAACATCGCCAAAAACTCGTTGGCATACGGAGCCTTGGTGCTGGCGGTGGTGTCTAGACTTTTCACCACGCTCAAATAATTGTGGTAGATATCGCCGTTGTAGTTGCCCAAAACAGAATTGATAAAGAAATCGCTCAGCTTGAACGAGTCTGTCAAGCCGATCACCTGCTCCCGGACTTCTCTTAACACCTGATAGGTGTACCTCTCCATCGTATCGTAGCATTGCTGCGAGATGACGTTTTGCTGTAGGAAATAAACACCGAATTTATCCACGTTCGAGAGCGCAAAGAGACGGGCAAGGTTTTCCAGTTGCTTTCTTACGACGGAGTCTTTCGTTTGCCCAATCTTGACAATCCATTTGTCCAAAATGTATTCTGCCGCATAGAGCTTTGACAATGAGAGCTTCTCATTGGCAATGACATCCCAGTTCTTCCCGTTCTCGTTCAATGCGTTGATGCATTTCAAGGCAAGTCTGTAGATGATCGATTTGAGAGCCAAATTCAAAACGTGCATATCCTTTAGATCAGACTCACTGGAAAGAATAGTGCCTTCACGTTTAGCATCCTTTAGAAATGCATAACCAGAGGAGCTGGAGATTTTGCCAGATTTTTCAAAAGCCATCACCTTTTGAATAGTGATTCGACCACTATTTTGTGCAAGGATATTATTGTCACCCTCCCATGTACATTGAACAACATGGTCGGCATAACCCTTGCCGAAGCCAGAGTAAGCAGAATAACCGTGGCCACCGCAACTTTGGCGACACTCGTCAATCAAGTCAGCAGTAAGCCAGGTACACGTACTTTTCAAGCTTGCAGAGTCGGCAAAAAGCCCCTTGAGACCTTCAATGGACTTATTTAAAAGGTCAAAATCTCCGCTCTTTACACCGTCATCCAAATTTTGCAAAACCTCCTTATAATCTTTTTGGATTTGGTTTGAGGCAACACTCATACCGTATACCCATGCTAAGTATGGTAATAACCGCTTTTGGTGTAATGGGTAATTGATCAATTGATTCTCGACAGTTTCCCCCTTAACGGTGAACTGTCTACGGCCAACGGCGTACCGTAAAGCAATGGTAACAAACCGCTCCCCGGTTCTCCAACTGTCGGTCACCATCGTGACTCTACCACCAAGCAAAGCACCGTAGGCAAGCTGTTCCAATGGTGGTTCTTCCACGTTACCTTCACGGTCGACCTTGGTGAATTTGCTCAACATGTACTCCCGTGGAATTTTTACGCCAGAGAACTGGATCCATCCATTGTCAATACCGTCACGCCCCATCTTTTCACCAATGTCACCAATAGCAACACCAGGGTAAAGGTCATGGTTAGAGTCCCTGATTGGAACAACAAAAGTCTTGACACCATAATCCTTCCCCTTGACAATCAATCGTGCAAAGACAACAGTGTGTGTTGCGCTATGTGCAGCACCTCCGATCCACCACTTGGTGGCACCTACATGAGGCGTGGTGATGACAAAGACATCGTTGTCAATGTCGTATTCAGCCAACGTCTGTAATGCCGCCACGTTGGACCCATGAGCAATCTCAGTCATGCTGAAACAACCGTAGATATCCTTCATATAGACGGCGCCTCTCTCGAATGCCCAGTAGTTGAATTGTTCTTCAGTACCGTTACCTCTGATGGCGCTCAAAAATAAGCCCAAATGAACACCGATTCTGGTGCCCAACTGTGGATCTATGAGAGCCACCAAGTTCAACCTGTCCTGAAAAGTTTGAAAGTCTGGAGCATCCTGCTCCATGTACTGTGCCAACCGTGCAATCTTGTGGGCAGTGAGTTTACGGTGTTCTTCACGGGACATCTCATAGTAGTCTGGCTTGACCTGTAAAACAGGGTCTCTCTCAATCTGCTGCATCAACCGAAGCGTGTGAACAGAGGCATCGGTAGACCCTTCAAGAAAGGCATGCATCTCGTTGAGAGGGAAAGTGGTTCTCAACCGTTCTTTCCAGATAAGTTGTTGTGGATCGGGCTCCACAGCTTTTGGTAGTGTAGTCTGTTTCATTTTCGCTAGTTTGTTTGTTATAGTATATATGGACTGGAAAGAGAAAAGCTGCGTGGAGTTGTTATGAAAGGGACGGATGAATAAGACAGAAATTGAACGACTCAACCACAGAGCAGATCCTGATCTCTTTATAGCGGCATGTCCATCCCCTTGTATTCACCCGAGGCCAGAAATCGTGCCCCATTTGCTTCGGCGAGATGACCACAATAAGGGAGCACGAGGGAAAGTCCGAGGAGCAAAAAAAGTGCGGGGGAGGGGCGTTTTGTGGGGAATGGTATTTTCCCGCCGTGACAAAGTTTCCACCGAAGGATTAGCCGGGGCTGGCATTACTATTGGTATCGGGAGTCTATTAAATCCTGGGTTATATAAGGAGGGAGAAGAGAAGAGAGGAGAAGAAAGAAGAATATCAAATTACGTAATTGTTATGGGGGCCTATTTACTAGTGGCTAGGTACAGGAGGTGAGGTTTAGCCAAACAACACCTTGATGGATTGATCTCCCTGATCAGTTGGACCACATCCACTTTCTGAAATGGTACACATCCTCGCCTGAAGGTGGGGCCTTGGTGGAGTCGCTGGTGAAGAAACCCTGGATCTTCGAGATGAGTTGTCCGTCAGTGGTCATGATGGAGCCCTTGATGGCGACGGAGCTGCCCTCTTTGGCAGCCTCCTTGTCGATAACGGCCTTGACGATGATATTTTTGTCAGATGGGTTCATCCAGGACTTGAGCTCGACATCCAGACTCTCGGTGAAAATAGCAGATTTCGAGACGTTCAAGAAGAGTGCAGCGTTCTGCTTCATGTACTCGTCGACGAGCATCACCATTCTGTCGCTTTGGCCACCCAATCTGTGTCTGTGTCTTCTGCCGAACCCAGACCATTTGCCGTGCTTGCCGCCGCTGATGTCTGGCAAGGTGACAATTGCAAGCTTCTCGCCAGTGTACCCGTTAGCAAACTCGATCGGCTTAGAAGGGAGGATGATGGAGTCGTCAAAGGTGGAGTTGGTTGTGGGGGAGATGACCTGGTTGTCCAAGATGTGCACCTCCTCATATTCGGCGTTTGATCTCAAGGACGAGACAATTGGCAGAGTTTGGACGTCAACCGTGGCGGCAGCGGCAGGGCCTGCCAATGGTGCGTTTCCGTAGTAGGCAGACTCGTGTCTGCGGCCATACCCTCTTTCCCCCCTATCTCTCGAATAGTCGCCGCTCAACATCTTGTAGGCGAACATACCACCGGCAAAGGAGATCAAGAAGAATAGGAAGCCACCGCGTCTGTGTCCGTGTCTACCGTAGAAAGCAGCATGTCTGCCCCAACCTCTGCCCCAGCCCCTGCACCAGCCCCAGCCGCCGTATCCGTATGGGTGGTAGAAGTCATGGTGGCCATATGGAGGAGGAGGACCGCCTGGTCCTGCTCCTGGTCCTGCTGTTGCTGAGGCCGAGGCCGCTTCACCGGCAGCGTTTGCGTTGTTCGATGTAGTGGAGGCAGAGGAGTAGTAGACTTTCGAAGCAGCCTGCATTGGGAGCCCGTATCTAGGATAAGCTCCCGTGAACATTTTGGTTGCTCCGGAACGGAAGAGCATCTTGCAATCAGTCTTTAACATGTTTGGTAAGTTGAAACTTAATCTTGTGAGCTCTTCTTTTTTTCGATGTGAGAAAGAACAGTGGTAATTGCAGACAAGAGACAATCTGGATGGTCTGCCTGTTATATAGGGATCAGTTCCGTTGCCACTTACCGATGGCCGGAGGGTTCAGCTCCACGGAGATATATGCTCTCGGGTCCCGGAGATACCTTGCGGCATTAAGGCCCGGCCGGTCGCCTGTAAACGGCAATAATGCCGGCCCTAACAGGCCCGAACAGGCCCGAACTCCGGGAGGAGCCAGTCACGTGCCAATTTCGCGGTACGAGGCGGCAACAACGCCAGCGGAGACGACACGACATGACACCGCTGCACTTTACCTGGGAAAGCCTTTCCTTTAGCAAGGCTCAGAACGAGTTCTTCTCCTGTTGCAAGTAGTATCATTTGTACTACAGCCAGAACGTGTTCAAAACCAGCCATCAATTATCCGATGGACATCTCCCAGATTGAACAGTACGTCGAGTTCCCCATCGACTTCAAAGGTCAGGCTATAGCAGAAAAGTTCTTGGTTGGAACCATCTCAGCAGGCTCGTTTATCTCTTTCCTCTTTGCATTTGCCCTTCGAAGCATAACAGTCTTTCTCTACCCGTTCGCAGTATTTGCCCTTATTGCTGCATTGGTGACCCTGCCTGCGTATCCCCAGTACAAGACGAGTCCTGTGGCGTTTTTGAAGAGACCAACGGCTAAACCAATCAACATCGAGCTAGACTAGAGCTGTATTTGTATCCATTTGTAAGAACTAGATATCGACAGAAGCAGGAAAAGAAAAAGAAAAAGAAAAAGAAGATAAAAAATACACAGCCACATCATGTCCCTTTACTTGGGTTTTGACCTGTCTACACAACAGTTGAAGATTGTTGCGTGCAACGAAGATCTTTCCACGCACTCGAAGTACGCCATCAACTTCGACGAGTTCAGCGACAAGTACGGCACGCGTAAAGGAGTCCTCGCGGACGAAAACACTGGAGAAGTGGTCACCCCCGTGGCGCTTTTCCTCGAAGCCATCCAGACCCTTCTGGATCGCATGAAGGAGGAGCATTTCCCTTTCGACAAAGTCAAGGGGATATCTGGCTCGTGTCAGCAGCACGGGACTATTTACTACACTTCCGGGATTTCCAACTCGTTGGCGCTGCTTACCGCTGACTCTGGCAGCTGGTACAAAGACCTTGCGGGCTCGTTCTCGTTCCCGACGGCGACGAATTGGCAAGATCGGTCCACGGGGAAAGAGATCCACGATTTTGAGACCGCCTTGGGGAGTGCCAAGGCTCTCTGCGAGGTTACAGGCAGCAAGGCTCATTTCAGGTTCTCTGGACCACAGATCCGTCGTCGGGCGAGAGCTGAGAGCAAGGAATGGAAGAATACATCGTATGTTGGACTAATTTCGAGTTTCCTCGACACCTTTTTGACAGGACAGCTACGTGGGGTCGAGATTGGTGAGGCGTGCGGTACAAACCTCTTTGATATCCAGCACGGCGATTGGAAAGACGAGTTGTTGTCGTTGATGCTGATGAAGAACTCCCAAGTCGACGGAGCCTCCAAGGAAGAACAGGCCAAGGCTGCACAGCAGGCCCGGGAGATGCTCGGACCAGTGGTTCAGGCCGGCGATTCGAAACGCGTTGCTCGGTATCTCGTGGACCGGTATGGGATCAGCAGCGAGTGTGTCATCTGGCCCATCACGGGCGACAACCTGGCAACGATCATGTCGTTACCCCTCAACAAAGACGATTTGTTGATCTCCATGGGCACGAGCACTACCGTTTTGCTCTTGACAGAGAAGTACATTCCGAGCGTGAACTACCATCTTTTCCGTCACCCTGTCTGCCCAGGCATATACATGGGCATGCTCTGCTACTGCAATGGGGCACTAGCAAGAGAACAGATCCGGGACGAGATCAACAAGAAGTACGCCACCGACGGATGGGACAAGTTTGACGAGATTCTAAACACACAGTTCAGTGAGGACAAACAGAGCTCCGTTGACAAGGACGAAAAAGTTGGCATCTACTTCCCTCTAGGGGAGATCATTCCGAACGCCCAGGCATGCAAGAGGCGGTTCTCCTACAGCGATAAGAAGGGGCTCGTTGAGTTGAGTGGCCAAGACGTCAATGTTGAGGAGGAGGCGGTGCTGATTATTGAGTCGCAGGCGTTGTCGTGCCGGCTGAGGGTGTGTCCGATGCTTGGAGAAGGCGGCGACACGAGCAAAGATCCGATCGTTGCGAAGGCGCTTGCTGCATTGGAGAAAATTGTCGGGGAGAAGGTTACAGTCGACCATGTCTCGTACGGCACAGGCGAGTTCATGAAACGTCCAAACAGCGTCTACTACGTTGGCGGGAGCTCTAAAAACGCATCGATCGTAAAGGTGTTCAACGACGTGTTTGGGCCTCGTCGGGGCGGGTTCCGTGTCGAGATTGGCGATGCGTGTGCCCTCGGCGGGTGTTTCCGAGCCATATGGGGATGCAGCGACGTTGCCGTTGGGTTTGAGGACTGGATAAAGGAGAAGTTCGACTTTGCCAGGAACGTCGACCCGGTCGGGACGGAGGACGCCGCAAGCGTCGAGCAGATGTGGGCCCGGTTCTCGGACAAGGTGGGTATTCTGAGTCTTGTCGAGCATCGGCTCCAGAACTGAATCCGGAGGGGCGTGAGGGGCGTGAGCCCGTGCATGTCCATCTCTGTCTATAAATATCTACGCTGTGTAAATAACCGTCGAAACAGGCGATGATATGCGAGTCGGCGATGGCGACGCGGGGAAGGTGAATCATCCTGCGGCCGTGAATCAGCAGCGAATCCTGCTGCGAGAGAAGACGGTGACTAAGCTGTCGGGGCCGGGATGTAGGAGAGAGGGCAAGGAGTGGAGAAAGAGAGAGAGGATGAAACTATGGGAGAACGGGAGACTGGTGCCAGGAAAGAGCCGATGGGAAAATGCCGGGGAAGCACGGACATAGCAGTCTCTTACGGCCGTAACCGTCCTATGGAAGCCCGAGAACCGGGGGCTGGGGAAAGGCCCGGCTCCAGATGCGGGCTATTCGGCGGATGAGAATGAGACAGAAGGGCAAACAGAGCAGAAGTCGTCATTGATTAAAAAAAAACGGGGGAGCCTATGTATATGGAAAGATGTGATACGAAAAGAGTTACGAGAATGTAGTAGTGTGGGGAGGAGGACTAAGAGAAAAACAAAGGGAGGGGCCCCTTGCGCCTTGCGGGAATCACTTGGAGGCGTTAGGACCAAGCGTCACCTTGCCCCTCTTGGCCTTGTAATCCTTGATGGCAGACTTGATGGCATCTTCTGCAAGCATCGAGCAGTGGAGCTTCACGGGCGGAAGACTCAACTCCTTGGCGATGGTCGTGTTTTTGATGTTGGCAGCCTCGTCCAGAGTCATCCCCTTCACCAACTCGGTGGCGTAGCTGGAGCTGGCGATGGCAGAGCCGCAGCCAAACGTCTTAAACTTCACGTCCTCGATGACGCCTGTCTGGTCGTTCACCTTGATCTGCAGACGCATCACGTCTCCGCAGGCTGGGGCGCCGACAAGCCCCGTGCCGACGTTTGTCAGCGACTTGTCCATCGTGCCCACGTTTCTCGGGTTCTGGTAATGGTCGATCACCTTTGGGTGGTACTGGCGGGTCTGCGAGAGCTGGAACCGTATGCCTGTTAAGGCGGCGGCACCGGCACCGGCACCGGCTCTGTGCTGTTGTTGCTGGGCGGCCGTACGGAGGACGGCCGTCTTCATGGAGTGTTGTATGAACGCTGTGCGTGCTAACATGGCTGTGGTGTATGTGGTGGCGATGAAGAAGCTTGGGTTGCCCAAGAAGACAAAAGCCCGTGCCCATGTCTACACAGGCGCCATGTGGCCCTCCTCCCTGTGACGGGCTCTCCCTCTTATATAGCAGGCCCTCGCCGCCCGCTATCAGAGTGGCTCCTGCCTCCATAACGGGCCAAATGGCCGAGAGTCGGAGAATTAATAATCACCGCAATGCCGGTGCACGGGTGCACAGGTGCAAGACGCGGGGCAAGAAAAACGGTGCCCTGCGTCGATCGGCGCATGTACATCGGAAACGGGGCTGCACACTTCCGAGGGCCGGGTCAGCGTGGCCGGCGGCTTATCGCGTCGGGGCCTGACCTGAGGGGAAGAGGGTCCGGGCAGGCAGGCAGGCAGGCAGGAAGTCGTGGTCCGCATGGGCGTCGGGGTGATAGCGTGTCATTTCCAGGACAGAAGTTGCTGAGGACGTTCTTGCTATTGTGGCCCTCTAATGCTATGCAAATTCCTGCCTCCATTTTTCAGTGTTCTCCCTTCCGTCCTGCCACACCTTCGGTCCCGGGCCTCTTTTCTGCATTTTTCATTTTTCGCTTCTTTTTCCCCGATTTTCCCCTTTTGCGTTGACTCTCGACTCTTCAGTGTGCAAAACCACACATCAAAACCACACATCAAAACCGTTTTACGTCGTATAGCTGCTTCCGTTCTCCTGCTTTGGATCCCTCAGACTCTCGCTGCGCTGCTTTTCCACCTCTCGAACCGCCACCACCACAATGTCCCAGATCGACAGCCGCCCGCTGCCTTTCCACTACCAGTTCTTCGCTGGCGCCGTCGCAGGCATCTCGGAAATCCTGACCATGTATCCGTTGGACGTTGTCAAGACCCGGATCCAGCTCCAGGTCGGGTCTGGCGCCTCGGCAGAGTACTCTGGTGTCGTCGACTGCTTCACGAAGATCATCCGCACTGAAGGACCTGGCACCCTCTACAGGGGAATCTCAGCACCGATTTTGATGGAGGCCCCAAAGAGAGCCACAAAGTTTGCCGCAAATGACTCCTGGGGTACCTTCTGGAAGAAAACCTTTGGCGTAGACAAGCTCAACCAGAGCTTGGCTATCCTCAATGGTGCCTGTGCAGGTGCCACCGAATCCTTTATCGTCGTTCCTTTCGAGTTGATCAAAATTAGACTCCAGGACAAAACCAAGGCCAGCGTCTATACGGGCCCCATGGACGTCCTGATGAAGACGGTACGCAGTGAGGGTATCCTTGCCCTTTACAACGGGCTTGAAGCTACTCTGTGGAGACACATCATCTGGAATGCAGGCTACTTTGGCGTCATCTTCCAGATCCGGGACTTGCTGCCCGAGGCCAAGGACTCCAAGCAGAAGACCTTCAACGATCTCATCAGCGGGATGCTCGGTGGTATTGTCGGTACCGCTCTGAACACGCCTTTCGACGTTGTCAAGTCCAGAATCCAGAGCGCCAGCAAGGTCGAGGGCCAAGTTCGTAAGTACAATTGGGCGTGGCCCTCTCTCGGCATCGTGCTGCGTGAGGAGGGCTTCAGCGCTCTCTACAAGGGCTTCCTGCCGAAGGTCCTCAGACTTGGACCCGGCGGTGGTATCTTGTTGGTCGTCTACACTAACTGCATGGACTACTTCAGAAAGTCCTATTACAAGGATGACGTGAAAAAATGAGGCCTCTGCTGTTTATCTGATTCCCCTCTCCTCTCTACTCTGTCTAACTTTCTCTTAATTTTCACCAACACCCTTATTTATTATTCCTTCCACCTTAGTATTCTTTTATAGACCCCCCTCCAATGGCTACAGTTATCGGCCCTCTCTCTCCCTTCTCTCTCTCCTCGCTCGGATTATCTTTCGCTGAAAATTGTGTTTCTCCGAAGGAGATGATGATAAATGGCTGACCGACGACCTCATTTTTAGCTACCTGACCTATTTATCTTCCCACCCCTACTGCTATCGCCATAGCAATTACCATTCTGCAGCCATGGCAAACATTATACACACGGACAACCCTTCTGTTGTGCTCCAGAAGGTGGGACTCATTTCCTACGAGAACCGGCCCGTGCCTGAGATCACCGACCCCCACTATGTCAAGATCGCCATCAAGCAGACAGGACTCTGCGGCTCCGATCTCCACTACTACGAGACAGGCTGCTGCGGCTCCTTCAAAGTGGAGAAGCCGATGGTGTTGGGTCATGAGTCGTCAGGAATCATCGTTGAAATCGGTGATGCCGTGCAGACATTAAAAGTCGGAGACAGAGTCGCCTGCGAGCCCGGTATCCCCTCCAGATACAGTAAGGAGTACAAGGCTGGCAACTACAATTTGTGTCCACACATGGCGTTTGCCGCAACACCCCCTTACGACGGTACTCTCTGCAGATACTACCTCTTGCCCGAGGACTTCTGCGTGAAGTTGCCCGAACACGTTTCGCTCGAGGAAGGGGCCCTTGTGGAACCTTTGTCCGTCGGCGTGCATGCCAACAGACTCCTCGACGTCAAGTTTGGAGATTCCGTCATTATCTTCGGTGCGGGACCCATCGGCCTTCTTTGTGCTGGTGTCGCCATGGCCTTCGGTTGTGACAGGGTCCTCATCGTGGACATTGTCGAAGAAAAGCTTTCTTTTGCAATTACGCACGGATTGGCGACCCACACTTTCAACTCCAAGGGTAAAAGTTTTGATGTGTTGATGGAGGAGATCAAGAAAATTTGGACAGGTGATGATGAGTTACCAACGTGCGGGATCGATGCAACGGGGAACAAGTTCTGTACAAACATGTGTATCCGTGCATTGGCGAAAAAGGGCCGTTTTGTGCAAGTCGGAATGGGTTCAGGCAATTTGGACATGTTCCCTATCTCCGCTGTGATGGAAAATGAATTGACCGTGAAGGGGAGTTTCCGTTACTCTGTCGATGACTACAAATATGCTGTGAGATTACTCCGGGATCGCAAAATCAGCGTCAAACCGTTAATCACCCACAGGTTCAAGTTCTCCGAGGCCATCGAGGCGTACGAGTTCTCAAAGAAGGGACAGAGCATCAAAATCATGATTGCTGGGCCAGAAGAACAGGAGAATAGTACATTTTCCTCGAAATTTTAATGCTTTATTTATTTACATGGATCAGGTGAGTAGTCTGTTCTAATTCGTTTTCTCGCAACCCCATGTCTCAAGACTGCGTCGAAGCCGCATTGGAAGGCAGGGTAGAGGTTGTAGCATCATTCGAGCGGTTTGCCTGTTCGCCAAATAACTGCTCGTGCTGCTGGTCGTGCTTTGCTCTGAAGAACGTATAGTGCAACACCACGTCATCGATATTCCGCATGGCAGGGTCTCTTGAAAACTCTGGATCGATAAAGAAAAATAGTGGCATATCGACCTCTTCACCCTTGGCTAAACGCTGCTCTTCGAAGCAGAAACACTGAATCTTGTTGAAGTATGGAGCAACGTGATCCGGCGTCACACTGTATGTAGCCATTCCTGTTATGTCACGATCACCCGAATTCTTGGCCTTGTAGAACGCCAATGCAGTTTCTCCTGGAACAACCCAGACTTCTCTCTGCTGAGGAACGAACTTCCAAGGCAATGCACCACTGGTTTCTGCAGTGAATGACACTCTCAACTTACGATCGGTCGAAACAGGCGTCAACTTGTCTCTCGTAAATCTGTTCTTGTCTGTGATTGGGGTTCCTCCCCACCCAGTACGCTGGCAGATTGCACGGTAGATCGGCACTGAGGCGTACGACAACGCCAGGAAGACCATCATCAAAGAGAGAGAATAATATATGGTTGTCTGTCTTTCGTATCTGTCATTTTCCCCTCGGTACTGGTCTCTCAAGCGATGGTACTCCTCCAGCGACATCTTAGGCAGACTCCCACGCTTTGACCGTGGTGATTGTGTCTGTTTCGGTCCCCCTGCTCCAGGAACCTCATATCTGTTCCCCATGCTGGCATGGAAAAACCTTGTTAAGCTTATTTCGGGTCTGTGAATATTCGGCTTTATTGCTTGTTGCAGGGAGCTCCACCTGCCCACTGCTACAGGTCTCAACATACCCGTTCTAATCATCTTGTCGTTATGGGTGTATCAGAGTATCAGAGACTGTACAGACAATCAAGCTGGCTCTCCCCGCAGACTCGAGCTTTAAACCTACCTTTTCTTTAGCCTGTACAGGCCACTTTCATGTCACCCGTCCGATTTTTTTCCATACGCGAGAGAAATCGGGCCGGGCTTTGGTCTCACTACCACTTCAGATTACTTGAGTTAAGTTACATTACGGGCTCTAGACAATCGCTCTATATAGATTAAGAAGAACAATCAGAAATCCTCCTCCTGCAAAAATTGCAGAAGCTCCTGCTCCCGTTCACGAGCCTGAGTGTCGGCATCCACGTCCCGACGGTCCTCGTTCATTGGATACCTCATTGCCTTCACACTGTCGTTGTGCAACTGCATACAGAATTTGATACGGCGGTCAAACTCCTCCTGAGGGTTTGTGGTGCTGTATACATAGGACACCTCGTCGGACTCCATGTAGCCCTTGGTGTGGTTGATGGTGGCATCCACGACGCCGTCCTTGATTGCTTTGGCAACAATATACTCCGCAGTGAGTTCGCTGTCCAAATGAAGCTTGATGCAAATGTCCTTCAAGGAGATCCTCTTGTACGATAGCGAGATGATACGGATACCCGTCTTGATGACGTTCTGCCTTAAACGCAACACCAAGTTGTAGTTATTGTCCTTCTTGAGACGTGCGCCGAATGTCTCCAAAGAATCGTTGAAAATGTTCAAGTCACCCAACCTAACAGCCTTAGTCACGGCAGAGTATGGTTTCAAAGACTTGGCCAAAAGTGGGTCGTCAAAGCTAGATAATTCTGGAATTTCACCAGTTAGCAACTGGATCAAAATCTGTAATTTGGTAGCAGATTGCAAGAATCCCAAGGCGTTTTTTGTCTGTGGGCATTTTCTGATTGCAGTAATGACACATTCATTGGCTGATGAGTAGTCCAATTGAATTGTCTGAATTCTGGCCAAGTAGTAGTAGTATCTGGCAACGACGGAGTTGGTGGCCTCGTTAGGGAATTCAGTCTTCTCCACTAGATTATATGCCTGGTTTATGTCGTTGGTCAAAATGTAGTCTCTAAGTAGAAGGGTAATAACAGACGCCCTTGTTTCTGTGTCGTGCCTCAAGGTTGCCGTTCTCAACGCATTCATCAATTCCACCCTAATGTTAATCAAATCCTTGGCCAATTCGCTTGATCTGAAAATGTAGTACCATACTTTGGCTTGTATGTAG
Organism: Pichia sp. NRRL YB-4149; assembly: GCA_030556025.1. Classification (NCBI taxonomy): domain Eukaryota; kingdom Fungi; phylum Ascomycota; class Pichiomycetes; order Pichiales; family Pichiaceae; genus Pichia; species Pichia sp. NRRL YB-4149. Next base: position 68,584 of record JANIWA010000015.1, on the reverse strand, counting down.
TCTAAGGTTCTCTTGTTGTAACTCTTGAGTGTCTTGATGACGTGCTTGTTGAACGTATGCAATGCCTTCGTTTCTCCCAAATCGTGCAAGTATATCTGCACTAAAAGATGTATGAAGATATCGATTTCTGGTATTAATTCATTTTCGTCCTCAATGGTTACACCATCTGTGTCAATTTCCATTTCGCTGTCATTGGCATTACCGTCAGTACCACTGTGGCTGTGGCCGTTGTTGGAGATTATCACTTGTGAGCCGTTGCTGAAGGGCGTCAATGTCCCAATGAGGTACTCCACTGTAGGATAGGAAGGTGGGTAAACACAGTTAATCAAGCTGATTAAATCGTCGGCCTTGATACTCTTTCTGATTGATGTTAGCTCACGGAACACCTTGAGGATGTAGCGAGGATCGAACTTCACTGCTGAGCTTCTGATGAGAGCCAGAAAGGTGTCTAGCTGATCCACCACTGTCGATGCAACCGGTGCTGTCTCTTCTTCGGTGGTCATTGTCTCCTGGGTGATTCTGTTCTCGCTTCTTTTCCCAGAGGTAGCCCTTTCTCTTTCTGTTGTTCTTCTTCCAGCCACTCTCTTCACGGTGGCAAATCAACAGGCCCTCAACCTCTTCTTTCTCGAGAACGCTCTCACCTTTTTCCTCACCGCTTTCGATTCGCTTAGCTAAGCACGCGACGAAGCGGCAACATGTTTCGGAGAGACAAGTCTATATGGAAAAGTCGGAGAAGAAGGGAGAAGGGAATAGGGGTTTACCAATAGATAGAAGAGCTTTACAAGTTAGAGTAACAATGAGTGGTGGTAGAGGTATTGCATCTTTGCGCTCGAAGGACTTGACGGAAAAATACCAGAGTCTAGGCTCGACAGTTTCGCAGTCGCAGAAAGACCATCTTCTGACACAGCTCCAAGTATTCCAGGCCGCATTGATCTCTTTCAAGAGCGAGTATGCCTCAGAGATTGTACAGAATGAGGAGGTGCGAACAAATTTTGCTGAAATATGCATTGCCTTCGGGATTGATCCGTTGGTTGTGGCATCGTCGATCACGGGAGAGCAGAATAACAACGTGGAAAGGTCAAATCAGTTATGTTTGAAGATGATAGAATTATGCACTCTGACGAGGCCTATAAATGGTGGAATCATAGCAGTGAAAGACTTACTAGGACTGATTAATTCTGACACATGGGTGAACAACGATTTGCATTTAAAGTTCCAACCGAGTGATATCATGGAGGCTTTAGACAGCCTCAAAATTCTAGGGAATGAATTACAGCTCGTCAAGATAGGCAAAAAGGAGTATATTAAGAGCATACCACAGGAAATAAATCTTGATCAGAGCAGGATAATTGAGACAGCAGATATCCTTGGATATGTGAGTGTCTCTATGCTTAAGGCCAATTTCAGATGGAAACGTGTGCGGTGTCACTCGGCAATTGATGAGTTGGTCTCTACAGGAATATTATGGGTAGATGTACAGGACGGTAAGCACGAGGTCAAATATTGGACAACTACATGGATCAACAAAGAATTTTAGTTCTTTTTGAGCATTTTATATTACTACCAAAGTAGTTATGTACATAAAATTTTATACACTTTAATGTGATATATATTGGAAGGCAAAATCCACCGTATCGAATTGGCTTTCGTTCTGTACGAGAAAGTCCTCGTTTTTATCTAGCATGTTGTGATTAATATGGTTCCATGTAGTGGCATCACCATACAACATTACCTGCGACCTGATCTTTTGTTTACCGCTGCTATCGCACCTCTTGCACTTGTATGTGTCGTGTGTTTCACAGATTGTCTTGGTGTTGAACTGGAATAACTGTTTCAAGTTGTCACTGCTAAACAATCTTTCGACGTCATCGACAGAGTCAACAACACAAGATGAAAGTTGGAGTTTGGCACTCTGTCTTTGAAAAATCTTCTCCTCGATGGTACCTGTCGAAATGAACCTATAAATAAAACAGTTCTTCTTCTGTCCATCTCTCCAAACTCTAGCCAACGCCTGTTGATCAGATGCGGGGTTCCAGTCAGGGTCCATCAATACTAATCTGTTTGCACCAATCAAGTTGATACCACAGCCTCCAGCCTTCGAACTCAATAAAAATACAAATTCCTTCCCGTCGGGATTGTTGAAACGGTCAACAAGCTTCTGTCTTTTGTTAATGTTCATCGTACCATCCAATCTAAGGGCTCCATATTTGTGTTGGCGGCATAGTTTTTCCACAAGATCAAGGGTCTGTGTGTAGTTGGAGATGACGACAATTTTGTCGTCAGTTTCCATGTGGATCTTAAACAAAAACCTTTCCAACATTTCGAACTTCCCGCTATGACAAGTTTGCACTTCCCTGTTTCTCCCCGTACTGTTTCTATCATCTTTATAATCCTCAGGTATGAGGTCTTCAGATCCTTCGATATCTTCAGGTAGCGAAAGAAGATTAGGATGATTGCAGAGTTTCTTCAATAAACCAATTGCTTTCAAGGGCTGTGAGTGTTCACCTTTAAGTAATTTCTTGATATCTGGAGAAGTGATGAAATGATTATAAAGTCTTCTCTGCATGTCGGAGAGTCCGCAGAATATCACGTATTCGTACTTTACAGGCAAGTATTTACTCAAAATGTCATTTGTCCTTCTAATGATAAATTTCTGAACTAGCTCAGTCAGCTCTTTCAATTTTTGGTCACCCTTTTCTTTCTCCTTATCGGTCGCCAAGGAATCACGCCCTCTCAAAATGTGAATCTCATAATTTTTCCTAAATTCTGCTCTATTGCCCAATAATCCAGGGTTGGCGAAGTTAAGCAATGAGAAATATTCAGATAAATCATTTTGAATAGGGGTTCCCGAAAGAATGACTCTTCTTTCACAATTAAGTGAGTTCAATGCATTAAATGTCAAACTATCACCATTTTTCAATCTGTGTCCCTCGTCAGCCAACACTAGTCCAACCTCACAATTATTCAAACTGTCGATATTGCGTCGAAGGGTCTCATAACTGATGATAAGTACTGGACTGACAACACTATTTCCCTGTGCATCCGCCCAAGTCTCAATGGATTCAGCAATGCTCGAGCCTTTCGTCGACTTACCATCTATTGCCAAAGAATTGAGAGACCCCTTTCCAAGCCATTTATCAATTTCATTTGCCCAATTTCTCACTAAACTCGAAGGACATACAACAATACATTTGTTAATCGTTTTCTTACCTCTGGGTCCTTGCTTAAGCAACGTCCACATCAAAGTAAGACACTGCAATGTCTTTCCTAACCCCATTTCATCAGCCATGATACACCCCTTTGCTCGGGCATCAACTAGACCAGAGGTGCACCGGTACAAAAACCTCACACCTTCACGCTGGTGAGGTCTTAAAATTTTGGCTAGCTTCGGATCAATCACGACAGGGACATTTGGGAAAGAAGACGTTGGGTCCTTGTTGTCATTTGAAATTCCCAACATTTCGTTCAAAGACCTCTTGTTGTACATTTTGAACCTCGACGCAGGTCGCTGGCTAGGTTCTGGAGTAGTTTCTGGTGTCAAAACTGGTGAGCTGTCCTTGTTCAATTGTCTATCTGCTGCCGCTGCAGTTGCCGCTGCAGCTTCTTCTTCCTCCTTTATAACGTCCACCGTCGGATCATAAAGAACAATTGCCAATTCGCTGAACGGATCGTACAGCGGTTTCGGAGGGAAATAAACCTTCTTTCTGTTGCCAAGTGGAGGCGGTACACGTGCCTGCAGAGACCAGTCATCTGTCTTCGACCTCAATGGAAGAATAAATTTCTTCGTCAGGATCATCCTGTTAGCATCCACATCTCCAAGCACCCTTCTCGGGTGGAGTGCGTTTTTCCTTTTGACTGTGTTGTTGACGCCATAGCTATTCTCGTCGAACCAAGGCATGTCCGAGGAGGAGTCACGTTTCGAGGGGCCCATGTCGCCACCGTCCTCTGCATACGACTTTGGACCCTGCAACCGGGCCTTTCTCATCATCCTCCCACTGGCACCTTGTGTTCCTGCTCCACCAGTTGGATTTCTCGATGCTGGCCTGGAGATTGGTGGCCTGAAGGGGCGCAACAGCGCTGACGGTTCCGTCAGCGTTCTCCTTCGTTTCAGGCTGGGCGCAACTCCTGCACCCGTTCCAAGCACAGCTTCCACATAAACAGGTTCCTTCGGTTTGCTCTTGTACTTCTTGAAATCCAATTTTCCCATGTTCCTCTGATTTGCTCTATGGTCCCCAGAAGGCTTTTTCGAAGGCGTTGTTCCTCGTGCAGAGAGATATAAGCCAAGAAACACGTTCAAGAGAAAATGCAAAAATTCATGTAAACAAAAACCAGAAACGGTCCGCACAGCCCACTTTCCCGGGGGATTTTACCAGATTACCACGATTGTAGCTTTGAATAATGCTGCTATATATTCTATAAAGGAGGAGAGAGATGAAAAGACCCTATCAGTAGGTGAGAAGGATCTCAAGAAGGATAGCAACAGAGACGCCGACCATCCAGAGAAAGATCATGCAGGACCCGACGTACCTGTCGCAGCGCCAGCCGCCAACTGGAATGAAGATGAGGAGCACCACAATAAGGTTAAGGAGCAAGCCAAGGAGGCAGAATATGATGGAAGCGCTGGCAGGGATCTCAATATAATCTTTGCCAACAAGAAGGCCGTTCATGCCGAGTCCAAGTAACATGTTGAGTAAAGGCCCGCCGATGCAGGCTGCAAGAGCCATGAGCGGGTAGCCCATCCGGGTGATGACGATGCACGAAATAAGGTCTCCGACGGAGTTGCCCAGAGCAAAGATGGTGATACCAAGTGCCGATGGGCGGATGTGTGTAAGCGAGGAGATCAAGGTCAAGAGAGAAATGATCTCGGATGCGATGATGGAGATCCAGGCGATGGATGCGGCAACCCCGACTAAGGAAATGACGCACTTAAGAGGGGTGGACGGGTTGGACGAGCGGATTAGACTGTGGTAGGCGAAGTATGTTAATGCAACGGTGGGGAAAAGAATAAGGAACTTCGTCAAGCCGGGCGTGTTGGGGAAGAGCGTGCAGATGATGATGAAGGGAGAGGTCAGAAGGGAAGTCAGAAGTTCGAAGAGCTGTGCAAGTGCTGGTTTGTAGTCCCCCTCATAGTCGCTTGTGGTCATGATCGGAATTGTGTGTCGAAATAGCTTGACAAATGGGAACGCCGTCCAGTCGAAAATCTTCTCCTGGATCGATCTGTTTGGCGGTTCAATAATCTCTGCCCGAAGTTGACCTATCTCTGGAGTGTTGCTGGTGGTGGTGCCATTGTTGTTGCTGTTGTTGTTGTTGTTATTGGCAATGTTGCTGCTTTCGCTGCTATCTCTGTACATGGTGCCAGGCTGCTCAATGTAAAAACCCACTCGCCGCTGAGATGTCAACCCGCTCAAAATCGTTTCAAACTCGAGGTTCCGGATAATCTGCGGGTTGTAGCTGTAACTGTCCTGCATTTCAAAACCCTCGTCAAAGGGGAGAGGCAGGGTGGTCGTGTTGTACAAGCTGCGGGCGTGTGCATCAAGTCTGATCTTTTCAAGCTCTCTCTTGTAATACCACTGCCAGAGGATGATGAGAAGCACGTAGGTGATATAGATAGACACCAACGTCAGCATTTCAATCCTTGTAAGCACCCCGTCACGCACACAATATAAGAGGATGAGTGCAGACACGGTGAAAAACGATACATCTCTCAAATATGTACCCTTGGCGTTAAAGGATATGAGTCGCTGTTCTGCAGACTCATCCTTGTTGTTGTTGACACTACTATCATTGGTATTGTTACCATGTCCATTAGTGTTGTTCTCTTGCAGTGAGATGAAAGTGCCCGGTCCTCCGGCGTCTCCGGGTACCAAGTCGAAAGGGTTGATGATGAAGATCGTGCCGATGACGACCGAGTTCGTGAAGTATGCGGCGCCGATTATCTCCCCGAATGCCAACGAAGTGTTCCCCGTGACAAACGAAGTGTATGTGGATATGATGTCCGGAGAGCCATTCGCAAACGCCAAAAGAGTCAATCCGGACACGTTTTCTGGAATCTTCAGGTGGCTGGCAACGGCGTTCAAGTTTGGCACGAGACAGTTTCCCGCCACCAGCCCGATGCAGGCAAACAGCAGCAGCAGAAACACCACCAACAGCGGCAGTCCTATCCACGACCTCACGCTGTCCGACTGTGACATGCAGTAGTATACTGTGAACGAGTTAAGAAAGCCCGGGTGGTCGGCACATTGTGCCTGCACGAACTGGCATTGCTGTGCGTTCGGAAGCAGATAGACCTGCTCGCAGGATATGATGGGGATGTTTCCCGATATGTCGGCCATGGTGTGAATGTCTGTGGTCTGCTGGCTCCGGCCTCTCCCCAGTCCCCCTTCTCTGCTTCCATCTGGACCCAACATAAGGAGAAAGCAGAAGATCATTCCGAAACATGACGCAAGGACGCCGCGGAGATGGAGAGGAAGGATCGCCTGATGGAGCATTATCTTCAACACCTTTGGGGGGGACCTTCTAGAAGGGTACTAGGCGGGCAGAGGGGCGCAGGGGACTGGAGGTGCCTCTATATGTTACCAAAGCTGTTGAGGATGTCAAGTGCAAGTGTCAGGGAAAGAGTGTTTGCGAGCCCGCTGGCGACACGGCCGCTGGTGGTGGATCGGAACGGCCAGTTCAGAGAAAGAGACACGGGGAGGGTGTTCCGGATGCACGGAATCAACTTTGCCTCCAACACCAAGATGCCAGAGCAGCCCTGTCAGCACACGAACATGGCTGCAGAGCATTGCCGCTTCTACGAGAGTGCCGACACAGTGACGTTTGTTGGGAAACCGTTCCCCTTGAACGAGGGTTACCAGCACCTTTCCCGAATAAAACAGTGTGGGTTCAACACGATCCGCTTGGTGACCACTTGGGAAGCCATTGAACACGAAGGCCCTGGTGTGTACGACCTAGAGTATGCCGACTATCTTGTGGGCTTTCTGAAGGTCATTGAGGAGGTGGGAGGCTTATACGTGTTCCTCGACCCCCACCAGGATGTGTGGTCGAGATTCAGTGGTGGCAGTGGGGCTCCGATGTGGACGTTGTATGCTGCCGGATTAGAGCCACGGAATTTTGAGAAGACGGTGGCTGCTAAGCTCCACAACCTGGCTGCAGATCCACAGAAGTTTACCAAGATGGTGTGGGCAACAAACTACAACCGGTTGGCATCGGAGGTGATGTTCACGCTTTTCTTCTCAGGCTCCATCTTCACCCCAAAGGCGAAGTTAAACGGAGGAGAAAATATTCAGGCCTATCTCCAGAGGCACTTCATAGAGGCCTTTGCGTTTATCGTCGACCGCATCAAGTCGCAGGCTCCTCATCTCTTCAATACGTGCTTTTTGGGAATTGAGAGCATGAACGAGCCCAACAGTGGCTTTTACGGGTACGGCGATTTGCACCAGTGTCCTGCTGACCAAGAACTCAAGTTGGACGAAACTCCCACTCCTATCCAGTCGCTGAGATTGGGTATGGGTTATCCCGAGGAAGTTGACATGTATTCGGTGACCATCTTTGGGCCGTCAAGGATAGGAAGAAGATGGTGTGATCCTGAGGGCATCAAGGCCTGGGTTACAGAGGCAGATAATAAGGACAAACATTATGGATTTGTAAGGTCGCCCGACTGGAAATTGGGTGAATGCATTTTTGCCCAACACGGTGTGTGGGACTCAGTGACTGGCGAGTTGATCTTGCCAGACTACTTCAAAGTGCATCCCGAGACGGGTGAGTTCTTAGACCAAGCTAAATTCATCAATGGGCCTTTCCTAGATTTCTGGCTGCGGTTCAAACGAAGGATGAGAGAAATCGATCAAGACATGTTTCTCATCATGCAGCCACCCGTTTTGCAAATTCCTCCTGTGATTAAGCATAACACGGAGTATCTTGACGACAAAACAGTGGTGGCGCTACACTACTACGATGGCATGTCTCTCTTGTTTCAGAAGTGGAACCGAATGTTGAATGTTGACACACTCGGAATCATGCGGGGCAGGTACTTAAACCCCGTGTTTGGTCTGGTGTTGGGCGAGTCGAATATCCGCAAAAACATTCAGAAACAATTGAAAGGTATGGCAATGGAGAGCCATCATAACGTTGGCTACAACGTACCTGTCATCTTCACTGAGACCGGAATGCCTTTTAACATGGACAACAAGAAATCGTACGAAGACGGGAACTACAACTCTCAGGAAGCTGCAAACGATGCAATTTTGTCTGCGCTTGAAAGAGAGCAGTTGGACTTCACTTACTGGTGCTACAACCCTGAGAACTGTCACGATTGGGGGGACCTATGGAATTTGGAGGATTTCTCCATCTGGTCGAAGGATGACCTCCCCGGTCTGGATCTGCATAACGGGAATACCTACACTGAGTGGCTTTTAAACAACAGTGTTGGGAAGAAAGTTGCGCTTCCGGCCAGCTCTCCTAGTGTGGGCCAGTCCTCTGGCACGGGAGATACCGAGTCGACCTACTCTCACTCAGATGGCTCGATCAACAAGGAGCTCGTACGGGAGGTGACTCACAGTTACATAGACTCAAACAGTAAGTACGGTAAGGGCAGTGGCAGCAGTGATTGGTCAAACGAGTTGAACATCGACTTAAGGGGTGGTATTCGTGCAGTTAACGCAATCATACGGCCTGTACCACTGCTTATTAACGGAGACGTCAATATCTGTGAGTTCAACATCACCTCCAAGTCATTTCATTTAGAGATATCCAATGCGAGATTCCATAGCGGGGAAACTACTCCGAGCATTGTTGTGATCCCCGAGCAGCACTACTCAAATAATAACTTCCGGGTCCGAGTATCTGCTGGAACTTTTGAATTGAGGCAGAATCCGATCATGCAGTGGATTGAATGGAATCACTGCGACTCCTCGGACAAAGTAGTGGTGATGGATGTCCAGATCATCGACGAGTTAGCTGATGATGCAATCTTCAAGAAAAGCGATTGTGGCCCTTTAAAAGCCTTTGCCTGTGGATATTTATCAACGGATTGAATGTCTCTCTCTGGACGGTGAATGCCGTAGGCACGATGATCACACACGGGATTATCTGCAGGCTTGGAAATTTGGGTATCCGTGTATTGCATGTTTATTTTGCTCTGTGCATTTTGGTGTTGTACAGCTGGGTGTGTAGGTCGAAGCGGCCCGACGAAAAGGCCGATTAAGCGGGTCAGACGTAGCTTCTCTCTCCTATTTTGTTTTATAAAAGGTAAAGTGGTATTGGTTTTTTCCTATCTTTTTGTTTCTTAATTTTATGATTATATGTGTGTGAATTATCAGTTAGCACAAACTTAAGTGTGCCTACACAATTCTAACTATATGTTGCTACATATGACATGATAAATAAGTCCGAGTGTTCAATGGATGGGGGAGTGAGAAGAAGTGAGTTGCGAGAAAAGAGGGTTAGTGGACGTCATGAAACGAGAATATTGGCGTGGCGATCAGTCAAACACGTTCAAGTATGCCTCTGCCACAAATCTTGCCCTTGCGTTCAAAAACAACTTCATCTCGCTGATCTCCTTGTCTACGTCCTCCATGAACTCTATGATAAAGTCGACCAACTTTTGCTTCATCATGACCTCCTGGTGGTAGTTCGTCAAGAGAAAACTAATGTCGTAGCCCTCGATGGGCACCCTTCTTAAGATGAGGAAGTTCTCGGCACGCTTGGTCAAGAACCGGGTGAACTTGTCCACCAAGATCTCCTCGATCTCGTCGCTCTGCTTGATTCTTATGGACACCCGGACGGAATTGATGGCCGGCTCAATCAAAACCCGTTCGGCCTCATTACGGCACACGTGTAGCGGGTTGAGGAGGATCTCTGGGGTGCGTTTGTTTTCGATTTCCGGGTAGTTGTGACGTTCAACGAGCTGTGAGCTGAAGTCCTGGAGACAGAGGGCCGAATTGAGGGAGTGGCGCACCGCCGTGAGGTATGGCTTGAGGGATTGTGACATTGCGTGTAGGCGGGAGGTGTTGTGATGCTCTCTGGCGTCTCTGCTGGGATCTTCACTGACGTGCAGACTGGAGAACTCTGCCCGCAGGCTTGTCGTCCTGGCCTTCTTGTCCTTGTTTGTGGGATGGGGGTCCCGACAGGTTCAATTCGCAACGACCGGCGCGGGCGATTTAGCGGCGGAGGCTTTTCGCTGAGCATGAACCGGGAGAAGGTGAAGAAGAGACGGAGGAGAAAGGAGAAGAGGAAGAGGATGCTGTTGGGCAGAACTACAGGTAATAAGGGCAGTTCAACAGGATGGTGTGGAAACGGATCAAAGACCCTGCGTCTGGACGAGCGTACTACTACAACGAGGAGAGCCAGGTAACACAGTGGGAGTTTCCGGAAGACGTGCTGGACAATGCGTTGCAAGAACACGGGTGGGACAAGGCCACGACGGAGAGTGGCGGCGTTACGAAGACTTATTTCTTCTCTGGAGCTGGAGAGAGCTCTTGGGATGTTCCAAAAGCGGTTTTGGCGCAATTGCAGACACTTTACGGGGACGATTTGAGTCAAGAGGAGATCAAAGATGAGGCTGCAGAAGATGAGCCGCAGAATGACGGCCGTGGTAAGGGAGAAGCTGCTGTTGAAGCTGACGGTGAGCAGAAGGATGCTAGTATGAGTCAGAAGTCTCCCATAGAGAGCCCAGAAATTCCAGCTGAGGAGGCTGGAGAGATTGTGCCGTTGGTGAACCAGCTGATTGGACTAGACGAGCTGGAGAATAAGCAAGATGTGGTGATGACCAATTCAGAGGAGAATCCAGATAATGCATTTATGGAGATGTTGAAAGAGACGGGGGTGAACTCGGAATGCTCGTACACAGATGTGATTAGGAAATGTGTAGGTGATCCACGGTACTGGTCCGTTAGGGACCCCATTGTGCGGAACCAGCTTTTTGAAGCGTACCTTGTGAGGAAGGCTGACGAAGACTTCACGGCGTCGAAGGAGAAGTACCGCAAGGAGTTCTACGAGCTGTTGGCAAAACACAACGTCAAGTACTACACTCGGTGGTTGGCTTGCTCGAAGAGTCTGCAAGAGGAGAAGCTGTACACGATGTTGGACGAGAGGATCAAACGAGAGTTTTTTGACGAGTACACGGCCCAGCTTCGAAAGGAGAAGGAGGCTGCCTCGAAGGAGTTGAAGGCCAAAGAGTCTATCACCCTTGAGAAGGAGCTTCTTGCAAGCGTAACTATTTCCAGCGAGTTTGCCAAGATTGTCTCCGGACTCGAGGAGAAGTACAAGAATCTCACAAAGGGGGAGATGCTTTCCATTTTTGAGAAGGTGATTGCCGAGCGTGAGCGTGAACAGGTCGCTGTGGTAGAGGTTGAGAAACGCAAGAACTATCGGGCAGACCGCAAGGCCAGGGCTGCCTTCAAGGGCATGCTTGATGCGATGGTCTCTAGCAAAGAGTTTGTGCCCACGTCAAGGACAAGGTGGTTTGAGTTTATTGCACACATCAAGGACAGGGCCGAGTTTATTGAGCTGTGTGGCCACCACGGCTCCTCAGCTATCGACTACTACTGGGACATGTTGGACGGGACGTACCGCAATCTTGACGGTAAACGGGACGTGGTAAGACAGCAGCTGATCAACTCGAACAAGAAGGTTGCAGATCTCTCGGAAGCCGAGTTTGTCGAGCTCATGCGGGGAAGTAGTAAGAAGGATGTCTCCGATCTCTGCGAAGACGACCTGAAAACACTCTACGACATGATGAGACATGCCAAGACGACCGGCAACGCTGGCGGTGCTGTAAAACGGCCTGCAGACACTGCAGAACTGGGTTCTGGACCCTACGAGAAACGACAACGAATTTTGCTACGTAAGAACAATGCATGATATTGCCTGCCATATCATCTGCCTATATCTATCCATCTATCTGTCTATATAAACACACATCCAATGTACTAATCCTGCGAAAAGAGGGCGGAGACGGCCAAGAAGGCGAACATGGCGTACTTGAAGTAGACGTTCTCTGTGATGAGAATCGTCACGTACCCGATCTTCGGGATGTAGCCCTTGACGTTGCCGACAATGTCCTTCTTGCGGTTCAAGTACGTCTTGCCATAGCCGTACAAGGGAAGATCGTCCCTCTCGTTGTTGTCCCCCTTCGTGAGGAGGAACTGGTCTTCTGTGTTTTTCTTCTCGTCCACGACAACGTGCTCACGCACGACACGATGCACAATGGGTATGTCCCTCTGTGGGGCGTTGTAAACGACAATGTCGCCGATGGAAACATGGTCCTCCCTGTTCCAGAGGAATAAAATGTCGCCACGTTGGAAGGCAGGCTCCATAGACCCAGATAAAACCACGACGAGCGGCGAGGAAGAGTTCGTCACGACGGAAAGGCCCTTCCAGATCGCAAATGCACTGGCAATGACCATCATCATCGTGAGGGCGTTGTTCAGCTGCAGGCGGAGCGTCTTGACGTTCATTGTGTGTTGATGGCAGTATGCTGGTGCCCTAGGCGTCTCTGGCAGAGCTTGGTCCGTCCGAAACGTCACGTACACAGAGACATACGTGGAGATTATGAGCTTCTTGATGTGCAGAGGAAAAACGAGCCAGTCGCGTCAAGAAAAAGTGTTGTGGTGTTGAGGAAAAGAGGGAAACGGAGAGGGAAGCTGGGGATAGAGGGAGTGGGGGGAACGAGAGATTACAGGTAAGGAGAAGTACAGCGGTGGACAGCGGAGGGGTAGCGAGAGACTTGTGGGGAGATATGGAAGGATAACGGCGGTGATACAGGTGCGTTAGGGAGAACAGGGTCGGGTGGAGGAAGATACGTAGACTCCAGTCAACAGGAAATCAACACTTGTCACCGGAAACCTTTCTCTGGCGCTGTCACCATCTGTAGACGTAGAGAGACGCCAGCGGAAGGCAGACGAAGACGACGAAGACCGGATGGTCACTCCCCGTGGCGATTACCTCTGGCGAAATTTGCTCGAAAGCGAATAGTGGAAAACTGGGAGGCCAAAGAGACCTGGGGGGGTCATTGGGACTGCGTATCTGGTTGCAGGGACTGGTGACGGCCATTGTGGGGTTCTGGAAGATGTCAAAGGTAGTCAAAAGAGACAAACACATCTGATCGCCGGTCTTTGGAGGGGCGTAGATCCTTCGGCAGTCAAGAAAGCAGCCGTAGATACGTCTGTCGAGGGGCCCCTTTTTTGCACCGTTTCGAGCTGTTTTGGGGTTCCCCCGTCGGCCTGGGAGCTGTGGAAGCCTGGGAGCTGTGTCGACAGGAAGTCACACCATTTTCTGCTGGTCTGGAGGACGGGTTGTCCCACAACGATGCAGGTGCTCCTGAAATCGCCCAAAACGGCCTCCTCGGGGGGGCTCCTTTTTACGTGCTAGTTGGTGCTGGTATTGTTCGAAGAAAGCGGAGAAGACGTCCGATGGAGGGCGGTACCACGCCATTGTGCTTTCCAGTTCGTGGGGTGAATGTCTGGTGTCGTGGAAGAGCGAGATCAAGTATCTACATGCTGGATCATGCTAAAAAATGCGCCTGAAAGGAGCTCCTTTTTCGAAACACACGTCTGGAACAATCTTTTGAAGTAGCTTTCACCTTATGGGAGCTGGAACATCGACTCTAGCAGGTGTTCTTTCTATCTCTCAGGAGAAATACCACTGATGTGACTCAATTTCCATTGATAACCCCCATACTAGCAATCCGTCACCGACGTAACAAAGCGTGCTGAAAAGTGGCTCTATCCAAATTTTTCTTTGCCAAGTCTGTTCCTGAGACCCATCATTCTCTGCCCTGATGTCTCTGTAGAATATGCACGGTCCTCACTTGCTGTTGAGAAAGGTACAGACACCTCTATCCAGTTTCCTGTTCCCTTCCACAGTTGTGATTTTTCTCACACTGTGTCATCCCTCGCGTAAACGTTCCCCGAGAAGAACTCCAGACACACCGTCTATGGCACACCTGTACACAACACGTAGTCTCTGCACAACCCTTAACCACCCCCCCTCTTTATTTCTGTTGTCTCCCTGGCTCCCCTTCCTCAACTTCCTTCCTCCCCTCCCGAGCGACCGGAGCCTCGAGTTGCAGCAGGCGGTCCGTTTTTGTTTTCGTCGTGAGCGTGTTGCGTGTCTGTTGATCTTTGCAAAAAAAGGGTGGAGGACAAGGTGGCAGGGACGGGCTGGAGGGCGCATGGGGTGGCGACACACAGAAAGGGGGGCATACACAGAACAGCAGCAGCATGAGCACCAGTCGATACTCGTCGAAGGCCCACCAGCGAGACCGGCAGGCCCTCTTCTCGGTGGAGGACCTGTCCAAATCGCCATCTCCGTCGCCGATGCCATCGGGCATGCCGTTAACGATCAACAGCATGGACACAGGAGCAGGTGGCACAGGAGCAAGTGAGTACGTGCCGACGGGGACGCCGTCGTCGATCTCCATCTCTAGTCCATACGGGAGCAAGCAACGGCCTGGGTACTCGGCGAGTGCTCACGAGATGGCCCAGCTAGAGTCGCAATCGGAGGAGACGGTGTCGCTGATGAAGGACAAGATCGGCGCCTTGAAGGATTTGTCGCTTGCAATGGGCACGGAAATCAACAAGTCGAAACGGAACCTCGTGGAGCTCGGAGAAGACATGGGTGTTTCCAGCGAACGGATAAAGTACAACATGAACAGGATGAGACGGTTCGTCGAAAGGAGCGGTGTTGGCTGGAAAGTGTGGTTGGGCTTCACGGTCATCGTAATGTGGTGGTTCTTCTGGGTATGGCTTTTCTAGGATAAGCACGGTGCGGAGAACGAAGGGATATACTGATATATATACATGTATAGATAGATAGAGAAGGAAATACATTTTCACTAATCTGCTGAGTTCGATTCGAGTTTATAGAAAAAAGTGAAGGACTTGCCTGGTTTGGCTCACAGCTCGTCGTTGGCAGAGGGGGTGGTGTCGTGGTTGTAGACGCCCACTCTCGAAGAAGGGGTCAGGTAGTGATACTTGTCGATGACCAACTTGCTGTTTCCCGGGGTGCCACTACTGCTGTTGTTGTTGTTGTTGTTGTTGTTGTTGTTACTGTTTTTATTGTTATTGATACTGTGTGTTCGGCGTCCTCCACGACCGGCGGTGCGTGGGTGGCCTCTGAAGCCGCCCTGAGAGCCCGAAGTAGAGCTGGAGAGGGGATGATCGGTCCTGCAATCATAGCCATTCGACGAGGTTTCATCTGCCGGGCTATCGGGAAGCTTCCTAGAAAGGAGACCAGTCTTCGGGTTGTGAAGCCTGTGCGAGGCGCCCTTGTGGTGGCGGTGGTTGAAGATCTGGTTGGCGTTCTTGATGAAGTTGTAATTGCTATTTCTGTGGTTCTTGTAATTCTTTGCGCCATCGCTGTTGTAAAAGTTCGGCATTGCGGTGGAGCTTTTCGGGTGAATAATACTGGTGCTGCTGCTAGCTCTATTACCATCATTAGCGCTTCGCAGCTCCTCGTCGGGCGAGGAAGAAGGGTCTGGGGACAAGTGGAGGCGGTCGATATCCTTCGAAAGGGTGTCATGGTCGATGCCGCCGCCACCGCTGTTGCTGCTATGCACGCCGGGCACGTTTGTACGCTTGGCATTGACGCCAATTATCCTACCATCGACCTCAAGTCCGTTGAATTTAACGGCGTCGGCCACGCTGTCCTCGTTGGAAAACTCAATGTAGGCGTACCCTTTGGGCAAGCCCGTGACACGGTCACATACGATGGTGACACGATTGACGCTGTCCTTGCCGCAACCTTTAATCGTGTCAGTCCCCTCACAGAAGAGTACTTTGAGCTTCCAGGGACTGATCTTGAAAGGGATGTTGGAGACGTAGACGGATCTCCGGTCGATTTCTCTCTGGTTTTTCGGTTGGTGGGGACCCAGTCTGAGGGCTGGTGTCCCTACATGAGCAGGAGCAGAAGCAGGAGCAGGAGCCGGAGCAGCAACGCCCAAACCCAATCCTTTTCCCGGGATATCGTCCACCGAGATGGAGGAGTTGCTATTAGAGGAGAGCGTCGGCTGAGAGACGGTTGTGGTGGTGGAATTGAGTGTGAGTGTCGAGGAGGAGGCGTTGGAAGAGGCAGAGTCAGTCGTTCCCGTGTCGATGGCGTACGAGGCGGATGCCGGGTCTGTGGAGTACGTCTTGAACACGTCGAAGGTATCGGCGGATTCGAGCTGGTCTTCCTGTGGACGCACGTTTTCTGTAGAGGATGAAGAAGACATTATGGTGGTGCTGGTGTTGGTAGTTGCAAGTGTGGGATTCTAGCAATATCGCCAGTGCGATGCTGTGAATGGCTATGTGTTGCTATACTACTGCTATGCTACTGTTTTGCTATGCTATGCCTTGCTATGCCTTGCTATGCCTTGCTATGCTTTGCTATGCGATGCGATGCCTTGCTATGCCTTGCTATGCTCCGCTAGACGACTTGCTATGTCTTGCTCTGCTTTGCGTGGTTGCTGTTCTTTCGCCAGCTTTCTGTCGTTTACTCTGCAACTGCTATATAGGAGAAGTCGTAGCAGTGGTAGTAGGAGAGAAGATTAGTAGTAGGAGAGGGAGGAGTGCATTCGTGGCAGAGGCTGCTGCGGGCGTAAACGCAGACGGAGTGGACCAGGACCAGGAGAGCAGGACGCAAACCAGAGGAGCACAGAGAAAAAGGCGCTGGAAAATGGGGCGCCACACAGAGACGCAGAGACAGAAATGGGGTCCAACGTTCGGCGGTCGGTCGCTTGGTCGGTCAGATGAAAAGCACGAGGACTCTATAGGAATGCAGGTCGTTGCTCCGTACAGCCGGAAGCACAGCAGAGCAGAGCAGAAGAACGCACGGTCAGGACGTCTTTACCACCGACCACCCTCCTTCTATCGTGTTCCCGACCATCACGGCGACGGCACCGGGTGTCTGTGTGCATATATATATAGCTGCGGAAACATGTGCACGGGGCCAGATAGCGGGTCCCCGAGGAGCAAGACGGGTGACAGAGACGACCCAGGGCGGGGGTCCCGGTGGTGTGAAGGAGTGGCGGATGGGGGCGGAGAAGCTTCGATGGGCTTCCATGGTGCGGCTGTGCGCGGCGGTGGCCTGCGGGATTTTCCGCGGAAGGGGTTAAGGGAGAGGAAGGGAAAAAAAAAGCAACGAGAGGCTGCGCCGATCGACGCGGGGCAACGGACGCCTCGAGGGGCGGTTCCCCTTTTCGGACGCCATGGCAATTTTTCTGATTGGGAAATTTTTTTTCTCCTCCTTCTTTCATCCCCGTTCTCTGATACAGGCTGTCAGAGAGAGAGAGAGAGAGAGAGAGAGATAGATCGGTCCACACACACCATGGTCTCCGTGCGCAGAAGAAAAAGCAGCCGGTCCGGGGTGGCGAAAAACACCCGGAAAAACAACAACAAGGACAAGTTCAACCCGAAGTCGAACCCGGTCATTGCCCGGCACTGGGACCCGAAGCTCACGGCAAAGCAGAACTACCGGCGGCTCGGGCTGACGTTCCGGCTCTCTGCGGCCAGCGGGGGCGAGGAGAAGAAGCTCGTCATCGCAGAGATCCCGCATGGGAACATGGAGGAGAGTCTTTTCGAAGAGGAGGTAGCGGAAGAGGAGGTAGCGGAGGAAGGGGAGAAGGACCCGTACGACCCGGCAAACA
This sequence comes from Pichia sp. NRRL YB-4149, assembly GCA_030556025.1. Classification (NCBI taxonomy): domain Eukaryota; kingdom Fungi; phylum Ascomycota; class Pichiomycetes; order Pichiales; family Pichiaceae; genus Pichia; species Pichia sp. NRRL YB-4149. The sequence continues at coordinate 50,961 of JANIWA010000015.1, read as the reverse complement.
TCCTCGAGGGTACGGCGAAGATGGTGAAGGACGACGCGGGCAACGTTGTGAGGATCATCTACGGAACGAAGAAGAGCAGGACGGAGGATGCAGAAGAGTCTTGTGAGCGTGTGGGCGCAGTCTCCGACGAGGACAAGGACGAGCACGACAACCGCATCGCCAAGCTCGTCATCGGCGAGCTCGAGCAGCTTGCCAGCATTCCGAAGAAGAAGGAGGTCCGTCGCATGAGCGAGATCGAGGTGCACCGCTACCGCCAGCTGCTCGCCACCTACGGCGACGACTACGAGCGTATGAAGTGGGACCGCAAGCTCAACCCGTTCCAGCTCAGTCCGGGCCAGCTGCGCAAGAAGATCGCCAAGTACCGCCAGCAATGTGTAGCGCTGTAAACCGTAACATACAATACCACAGACAGGAAAGACAACCGCAACACCCTGATAAGCCAAACGGGCTCGTTCCGCGGGCCCTCGTGGCTTTTTCTCCCCGTTGGCTCATCGCTTCTTCTCTCTCTCTCTCTCTCTCTCTCTGTCTATCATGTCGTGCACTCCGGTCCGTCTACACTCCATCTCCAACACCTCCAACACCACAATGCAGACACGGCGTCCACAGCCGCCATCGCAGGGCCCCCCTTCCCGCAGCACTGCAACGGCATCCGCCACGACGACGGCCACCACCGCGTCAAACACACACATCCGCACAGGCTCGGCGGGCAACGCCCACTCCTGGATTAAACTACTGCGGGCTGCCCCAGCACCGTCACACGCCGTCTCCGTACGCTTTGGTGTTGTGTGCATGGACATGGAGAAGCACGAGCAGCGGGTCTTTGAAAGCATCCGTTGCCGTCTCAGAGAGGACCTCGATGGAGTGGACGTGCTCCGCCGGGTCGCTGCTGACGTCAGCACGGGCGTGAGGGCGCGGGCCGAGCGTCTCACCAGGGAACTTTCCCCGGTGGGGGCAGGAGCAGACGATGGGCATGAAGAGGACGCAGAAGGAGAAGAAGAGGAAGAGGAAGAGGCAGACGAAGAAGAAGGTGAGATTGCAGACGTGGAGGAGTACAACGGCGCAGTGGAAAGACCGACAACACAAACAATCTAGCTAGCACAGACGACGATGCTCTCGTACATCCCGCGTGCCGCCTCAAAGACCGCCGCCAGAGCCCCCCACGTTCTGGCATCGACGGCCTGTTTCAGCTCTACCTCGGCCAACGCCAACGCCAACGCCAACGTGTCCACCCCGACAGTCGTCAAGACGTTGCCCAGCGGACTCAAGCTCGCCATCGACCCGACCCCCTCGTACTTCTCCGCGCTGGGCTTCTACGTCACTGCCGGAAGTAGGTACGAAAAGACCTACGGCCTCACGGGCTCCTCCCACATTCTGGACAAGCTCTCGTTCAAGTCCACCGAAAAATACTCCGTCAAGCAGATGGCAGACTCGTTGAACAAGCTTGGCGGGAACTACATGTGCGCCTCCTCCAGAGAGGCCATGCTCTACCAGGCAAGCGTGTTCAACCCGGACGTAGAGAAGATGTTTGAGCTGCTGGCCCAGACCGTCACGAAGCCAAACCTCACCGACGAAGAAATCAACGAGCAGTTGATCAGCGCCGAGTACGAGCTTAATGAGATCTGGCTCCAGAGCGACTTGATCCTTCCTGAACTCTTCCAGCAGGTAGCCTATAACAAGAACAACCTCGGCTGCCCGCTCTTGTGTCCCTTGGACAACTTGTCCTCTATCAACAGAGACGTGCTCCTCAAATACAGAGACATCTTCTACAGACCAGAGAACCTGGTGCTCGCCTTCTCCGGTGTTGATGAGAAGTCAGCCGAAGAACTCGTTGCCAAATACCTGCCCGATGCAGCCTCTGCTACGGGTATCGATCCAGCTTTCAAGTTGATTAAGGAGCCTGCACAATACACTGGCGGAGAGTTCTCGCTGCCCGTTCCGGAGGGGATAGAGTACAGAGGTGAGGAATTCCATCACATCTATGTCGGTTTTGAAGGTGTCGATATCTCCTCCGAAGATGTCTACAAATTGGCCGTGCTGCAGATGCTCATCGGTGGCGGTGGATCTTTCAGTGCTGGGGGGCCCGGCAAGGGGATGTATTCACGTGCATACACACGTGTACTCAACCAATACGGCTTTGTCGAAAGCTGCAAGAGTTTTATCCACAACTTCACCGACAGTGGATTGTTCGGTCTTTCGTTGTCGTGTGTGCCGCAGGCTGACAGGGTGATGGCCGAGCTGGTCGGCTACGAGCTGAACCTCCTCATGAGCAGAGACATTGGCAATGGCGGCATCTCAGAGCACGAGGTGTCGAGAGCCAAAAACCAGTTGAAGAGCAGTTTGATGATGAACTTGGAGAGCAAGATGGTCCAGTTGGAGGACATGGGCAGACAGGTCCAGATCTACGGCAAGAGGGTCGACGTACTCGAGATGTGCGACAAGATCAACCAGGTCACGAGAGACGACCTCATCGTCATGGCGGAGAAGATCTTCACCAGCAGCGAGCCAACGATCGTTGTGCAAGGTGACAGAGAGGCTTTCGGCGACATCAGGGGCATGTTGGCCAGGTACGGTCTCGGCAAGTCTGCTGCCTCTGAAGCTGCCAAAGATCAGAACAAGCCGAAGAGTAGAGGATGGTTCTGAGGATCGTGTAAATAGTAAGAAAGAGCTTTTAAAAAAAAAAAAAAAAGAAGGATGGGATTTATTATATTTTATTGATTTACATCTTTAAGTTCGATTTATATAGTATATTCATGTATAGATTCTCGATATATCATAGTAACAATTTCATAGAAAAGCATTCTCCAAGCGGATAAGTGGGTAGGTTGGCTGGTCTGTGTTGGTAAAGAAAAGTCCATGGATTTCGTAATAGGGGGGTCGAGTTGCGTAGGGATTCAGTTTTGCTTTTCATAGACATCCTCTGGGTTCAAGTAGGTATGGAAGACCTTGTCCCAGAACATGGAGGTGACACCAAATCCCAACCGGTAGTTCTTGTAGTGATGCTCCAAGTGATACTTCTTCAACTTCTGGATGTAGGCAGGCAACTTGACGTGGTGCAAGAAGTAGTGGGTCACGTCGTACATGATGTATCCAAGAAAGCCACCAGCCCATCCCGCACAGGCGATGTAGAAGGGAAAGATTCCGAAAATCAACTTGTAGAATGGGAAGGCAAGCACGCAGAAAAGCGTTGGAGGCATCACCAACCGCATCCGATCCATAGGGAGGTAATGGTGCACGCCATGCGTGAGGAAGTGGAGCGTGAACGCGATGTTGTTCTCAGGGAGGTTGTCGTCCAAGTGGAACAAGAACCGGTGCAAACAGTACTCGATGAGTGTCCACACAAAAAGCCCGAGACCCCAGAAGGTGAACGTCACGAGTGGATGAAGGTGGGTTGCCGCTGTGTAGAGAATGTAGAAGTCGACGGGCAGCCAGATGGAGGGGACCACCCACCACGGGGTGAGCGAGAGTGGCTCAAGGAAGTTACCAAACAACTGCGCAGAGCCCTTACCGTAGTGTCTTGGACGATGGATCTGGTCGATGTAAAAGTCTCTCGTCCAGTTCGAACGCAACACCTGCATGATCAACGGCTTGTCCAAATCGAGAAACTTATGCTTCTTGTAATCCTCGGAATGGTCTGTCTTGACGTGCAGCAAGTCGTCTGGAATCTCACCGAATTCAGTCAAATCGGCAACACGCATCCCGTCGTCCTCGGCAATCACCTCCATGTCTGAGTGTTTCGCAAGCAACTCTCTCTCCTCCTCCTCGGTTGCAAGGTAGCCCACAAGCATGCCGTCGTCAAGCATCTCGTAGGCACTCTCCGAATGCACGTGGGAGGCCGGGTCCGCCAAAATCTCAGTAATGTCTTTCCCTGCGTATTCCATGATCAACTCGGGACCGGCAGGATGTTCCTCAAGGAAGCCCGTGATGTCGTAGACCTTTCTGTGGTAGAGCGTGACCCAACATGACGTCTCGGTGTTGTGCACCTCGATCACCCTTTTCGATAGTAGTGGGAGAACCATGATAATAGTGGTATCTTTAACGAAAGTGTCTGTATCGATCGTCGAACCTGTCAAGTACTTCCTTGAAAGGGAACGTCCGCAAAAGAGCAAGAGCAACAGATGAGCAGAGATCCTCCTTAAACATGCTCAGCGGAACGAGGCGTGCAGGCAAAAAAAAAGCGAAAACAAACAGAACGAAGAAAAAACAAAGGAAAACACGTGAGCCTTGGCTGGTCACCCGTTTCCGGTGTTTACAGAACGAGGGTCGGGGGTACATGATCTTAAGCCGGGGTGGCTGGCGGTACACAGGTTGCAGCGGCTACTAAAGCGTTCTGAGGTGCTCCATGCTGGAGGCGTAGAGCTCAGTGAGTGCCATGGTGGCGGCAGCAGAAGACGAAGACGAGGCCAGCGACGACGTAGATGAAGAGCCCGAAGCTGTTGAGATTTGACGATTGAGATCGACGTCAGCCGAACTTCGAAGACCCTCGAGGACGACCCGCCAGCCTTGGCGCATGCAGCACCAGCTGTCATGCTCTTGTTCGAGGTCGATGATGTCCTCGTCGTCTTCGGCCGTAACGATACTGCCGTCGAACTCCGTCAGCTGTTCCCTCACGGGGATCTCTGCCCGATGCGGACAGGCGTTGAGTTCCTCAATGTCCTGCACCTTGTCGACGTCGGACGTCGAGAGGAGGATCCGCCGCGTGCAGCACTCACAGTTCAAAAGCAGGAACTTCTCGTTGTGGAACTTCTGCACCTTCAGCTCCCAGCCGAGAAGGCCGGGGAGGATCACGTCCAGCGACGGGTTCACAGAGAGGTCTGTGCTGCCCGAGGTGGCGGCGGTGACAGCGGCGTTTCCGTCTGCGTCGTTGACGTCGATATCAATGTCGTCAGAGGAGACCTGCCGGAGGTATTCGAGGAGGAATGTCGCCTCGTCATGGCTTAGGAACGAGCAGTTGAAGTTCATGCCGATCAAACGGTCTTTGTTCCGCTTCATTGCCGAAAGCCGATTCCAGAACTTGTGCACCTCTCGGGGAATATCCTTCGGAGTTATGTAGTAGTTCTGTTCCTTCGGCGAGATAGGGAGCAGCGGCAGAAACGAGCACGTTGGGTAGTGGTCGGTCGAGAGGCGGCTCACGTAGGAATTCACGAGCGTCTCGTACACGTGCACGTCGTCATCCTCGTCAAACTCGTCGTCCAGCATCTGGAACTGGAACGGCAGTTCGTATCTCTCGGTAGTATTGAGTATCTGGTTGTAGTTGTCTGTGTGGTGTAGATTACCGAGGCCTGGATGGCGATGGTGGGAATGGTGGTGTCCCGCTGTCGCCCAAGATGAGGATATCGACAACGGGGAATCGGCAGTCATCGCCGCTACAAGAGGTATCGGATCCTCCGGTAGCTTTACCATGATCCCCGAGTGACAGGATGTACAGTGAAGTTCGTTCTTGCGAACCGGATGACACTTCCATCCTTGGGCAGCGCAGACGAGCGGCGAGAGCTTCGGACTCGACACCGTCCAGTTCAATACGGAAAACGTGTTCAACCGTCTGATGAAGTGAGACCTCGATAACGGCGACGGCACAGAACGCCCGCCCTGTAGTTTGTGTCCACGCAGATACACCAACTGTCGTTTGTTCGTCTTGTCGCCTGCAGTTGCGGCAGAGATGCCGTCAAAGGACGACGACGAAGAGAGTCGCCTCTTCGGTATCAGCGACTTTGGAAAAGAATGTAGATGTTGCAAAGAGGACCTTCCTGGTTGTTTCGAAGTCGTCGGTATCGTGATCGCCCCCGCTGATGAGTCAGGAGGAGAGATGGAGATCTGCTGCAGGATGTTTAAGATGGCATGCGCCGACGGAGATGGCTGGTTGTGGGTCTGTGATGGGTAATGGAGGGGCTCCGTAGAGGCATCGCCTCCTTCGGTGTTCATCTTGTGGCAATGGGTATATTTGTGGCTGTATGTACGTCGTTGTGGAACGGGCGATAGAGGCTCAACTACTTGGGTTTGCCAACTTGCTGTAGATGATGAGCAAGAAAAACAGTCCGACTTGAACGGAAAAAAAATTCCTATTATTCTGAAGAGTGTTGAAATTTCGACAGCTTCCGTCTAGAGAGCCCTTGATAGTGCCTTTAGAAGACGATAAATCTACAATCCAGACTCTTGTCTCTTACACAACATGTCCTACAAACAGAACTTTCTCCAGGCGGCACTTGACGCCCAGTCTCTCAAGTTCGGCACTTTCACATTGAAAAGCGGCCGGGTTTCTCCATACTTCTTTAACATGGGACTCTTCAACACGGCAAAGACTTTGAACGTTTTGGCAGAGTCCTACGCTAGAGCTATCATCGACGCCGATATCACGTTCGACGTGATCTTCGGCCCAGCATACAAGGGTATCCCACTAGCAGCGATCACCGTTGCAAAGCTCTACGAGGTTGGCGGAGAAAAGTACGCCAACATCGGCTACGCTTTCAACAGAAAGGAGAAGAAGGACCATGGAGAAGGTGGCTCCATCGTTGGTTCCGAACTGAAAGGTAAGAAGGTACTTATCATCGACGACGTCATGACCGCCGGCACTGCGATCAATGAAGCCTTCGGCATCATCAAGGAGGAAGAGGGCACCACTGTTGCGTGCATCATCGCCGTCGACCGTATGGAGACCACCAAGGACTCCAACGAGTGTGCCACCCGGATCGTATCGAAGCGTTATGGCGTGCCAGTCATCTCCATTGTGTCTTTCAACGACATCGTTGAGGTGTTGAAGTCGAACTTCACCGCTGAACAGATGGCCAGCATCGAAAAATACCGTGAGAAGTACGTCCCAACCAACTGAGTGGTGGGGTCGTGCATCAACGTGTATAGAGGAAACATTTGATTTTTATGATATATAAGTTATACAGTTCTGGTCCTGTTAATTCCATCAAGCTCTGATCCTCTGGATCTTCTGCTTGATCTTCTTTGGCTCGAACCCCTTCTCTTGCTGCTCTGCAGGCGTCTTGATGTATGCCCCCGCCGTCTCCGGGTTCTTCATCGTCAATGTCGAGTGCATAGGCACAATAGTGTTCATGCGAAAACCCTTCACTAGAGGGATTTCACAGGCCTCCCAGCTACCCTCCATAAGCTCAGGAGGACCAGGTAGATCCTTCACGTTCTTTAACGTCGTTGGGTGGCTCTTCATGTAATCAGCAATGGCATTTAACGCCTGCTTCTTCGATTTAAGCACAGGATGAGTCGACTCGTGCTCGTATTTGAGACCAAGCCTCACCCGACCTGGGTTCCCCCAATCTTGTGGATGTGTCTTCTCCGGCTCAAACACTGCCGGGATTCTCAACACCTTGCAGGCGTCCAAGATGGTCTTCGCCAGTGGGTTCTCCACACAGCGAGATACGGCTATCCGCCTACCCTCATGAACACTTCTGTTCTTGTCAAAGTAACACGGATACACAACCTGCATCATCTTAAACTCTTTCCTTTCCTCGGGAGACATGCTGTCATAAACCTTCATGTTGGCTGGTTTCTTGGGAGTGGATGCGGGACGCTGGGCACCGTCAAACCCGCCTGGACCCATTCCCATTCCTTTGAACATGTCTGCCATCGGCAGCTGGCCGAGAGGGTCGGAGTCCTGGGACCGTACCACCTGTGGCTTTGGCTTAGCTGGGGCGACTGGGGTGACGAGGTCTGGATCGAACTCCGCCAAGTCCATGTCGAGGTTGTCGATATCCTCAATATCCTCTATTTCTTCCAATGTAGGCATATTATGGTGATCAGTCTTCGCTACAACGTTGTCTCTTCATTCTCTTTTTTGAGATATTCCAACTTCCACCTCCACGACTGTAACATCCTTCTCTTCAACATGTATCTGTCTTCACCAAAATGGGGGACCTCGATTTTTCCAGCTTGCGCGGCTGCGGTAAAAAAAAAGTCGGTCGTCCTGACATGTTTCTGTCCGTTTGTTTCAGGGACGGAGGGGAATTTAGGGAAGAAAAGGGAATACAGAAAGTCAAAAGAAAGAGAAGAGAGACAGAAGAGCCCGAGATGGAAGGCAAAGAGATTGTGGATTTGGCCTCGGAGGATTCGTCCGACGAAGAAGTCTACGAGGCGGACGTGCCGTTTTCAAAGCGCATACGACAGAGACGTGCCGTAGTTTACTACGGAGAAAATTCAGGCTCGGATGAAGACTATTTTGAAGAAACAGATACAGAGGAAGCGAAAGATTTGGCGGCAGTTGTTGGATCGACCAGGGAAACAGAATCTCCGGACATCATGGAGCCACTGGTGGAGAAAACTATTGCAAACGACGCCGGAGCAACACGGCATGATGGCACGGATCGACCCTTGATCAGCAATAACGGTGAAGAAGAGGAAGATTTTGCGTATGGCGATAGCAGCATGGACGAAGATGTTGTCATAGATGAGAAAACCATAATAACACAAATTGCTGAAGATTTTTTCGAAGACTTCAAACCGAAAAGGACCCCTACCTCGTTCCCGCTCGTGGAGCAACCAGCTGAAATCAAAAAGTTCAGTAACATCCTCAATGACGCAAACATTGATTTTACCACCGATCTCCCGTTGCACTTGTACAGCGTATATCTATTGACGACACGAAACAGGAATCTACCACCGGCAAAGTTCACGTTATGGCCAATACCTGCACACGATCAGATCACCCCTAGACCTTACTTGCGTACAACAAACTTTGCAACGCTAGGTTCTAGTGCCAACAACATCAACAAAAGACTTGAGGAAACAAGGTATACATATGTTAATTATGATGAGAATAGCAGACTTCTCAAATCCTCCCCTCATATGTTGGAGTTCTGGCATCCTGAGATCAACCCTCTAGACGAACTGGACGAATGCCTGGATGCAATTTTTGAGAGAAAGATCAACTCTCAAATAAAGAAATATGCACACGATCACAGATTTACCAAACAGGGGCTTTTAAGCAAGTATACTTACCAACGTCAGACCCCAGAGGACATCCACTTGGATCACCGGCTAAAGGGAAACATTATCAGTAAACTAAACTCCGTCGTTGACAAGCTCACCGATTACCATACTAACTCCTTGAAGAAAACACAAAGAATAGGTCGTAGGATAGGGCTGCGTAGTGACACTGGAAAAGCACCAAAACGAGCAAGCACAGTAAGCTATGGCTTTGATTGGCTCTCGGTATTGTCATGTTTGGACAATAAGGATAAGCACTCCAAAATGGTACTTTTGAGGCTGTTCAATTTGAAACTTGACCAAGACACAATCATCGGGCCTGTCAACAGTTACCCCATTGACAATGAGCTTCTAAGATCCACAAAGCTACAAAGAGATAAAGTGCTAAAGAAACTAATTTGCAAGAGTAAAATATCCCTAAAGAGCTTTAAAAACACCACGCAATATGCAAAGTTTGCCAAAAGGCAAAGAGCTAACATAAGCTACAATCTAGATAACTTTCTGAACTTGCGCTTGTATAATACAAAGGAAAAGCGGCTCAAGGAAAAAGAGCTCTTGGCGGGAAGTGAAAAATAATGAATGTTTATAGAATTAAACACGTAGTTGAAACGTAATTTTGTCCCCTTACTTCCCGATTTCAGGAAAAATTGAAGATAGGCACTCGTCTAGTATGGACAAGAGCAAGTGGCGATTCAAAATTTCATTTTGAAATACAAAATAGATCATGTCAGATGCTCTGTTAGCAGCAGTCTGACCAAATATTTTGGAGCTCGTGTCCGTCAAGAAAGCATTTAATAACATTCTTGTTTGCAGCTTAGTTCTTTCTTTTTCAACAATTGTTCTCGGCGTCCTCTTCTTCTTGAATTCCCCATCGGGCCACAAAGTGTATTGCAACCCTGTAAGAATTTTCGAAATAGTTTCTTCTTGTTTGATTTTGCCGTCAATGTTAGCCCTCAACACTTTCTCAACGGTTGATCCAAACAATTGCTGAAAAAGGAGGATCAAAGCTCTTCCTCTGAACCAACTGGTGGAGTTGTTCAACTGGAACACAGAAACTATTAAATCGCAAATAGGCTTCATAAAGGATATATCTTTTGCTCGGCTCTCTGGAGTTGTTATATTATCGTCGTCTAGACTGAAGTCCTCACCATTTTCAGTTTTATTTTCTGTAGAAATTGGATGAGGTTCTGTACTTTTCTCACTGGCCTTTTTTTCGTCCAATTGGTCATTAATGCCCTTATAATTAGTCAACGATAATAAGGGATAAAGTGCCTGACTTGAAATTATGTTGTATAGCTTTGTACCGGATCCGTCAGTATTCTTTTTAATCTTTTCATTCACATGTTGTAATGTATCATCAAGACTGGCATCAAACGTTTCACTGGACAAAAAGTCACGAAATATTTTATCAGAACATACGTCTTTATTCTTGACCAATTCTTGCAGATAAACTTTTAATTTCTTCTGTCGTTCTTCGACAAGTGAGCCTTGTATGAATTTTACCATCATTTTTTTTTTCGGAAAATCCATATTTAAGAGAAGCGGATACTTAGATTTCAAATAATTGTGTAATTCAAAAAATTGACTGAATCTCCTAGTGACCATCCAATTGGCAGTTATTTGATTAGGATCTGTACGTGAGAGTGTTGTGACCTTAATGACGTACATAATAAAACTTTTCCCATTTTTGTCTTTGGCTGTGATATAGCTTGGAATAGTAACTTTTGACCTCTCATAAAGACTATTCTCACCCTCTTGGACAATGTACTGTTCCTTTTGCATCGATTTAAACTTTAGTTCTTTTTCTAAACTGATTAACGACTTCTTCAAAATTCTCAATTCAGGAACGTTGTTGACAACCTCAGCTTTCTGCAGCAGTGCTTTGAGAATCAACCTTTGTTTCTGCAACCTGTCAATTTCCACATCTAACCTTTCAATCTCATTGTATAAATTTAAGACGCTAGGAGCCACGACCTTCAAATCACTCTTTTCCATAGGATCTTCCACTTCGGATGAATTACTGGCAACGGAGACACAGTCATGACTAGAGCTTACTGGGGTCTCCCCATCCAGGTCGGTACTGCGATGGGAGCCACTAATATTCACATTATCTTGAATATTTGATTCCTTTTCACTTCCTTTCTCTGCTTCTTCATCGCCAAATAAACTTTTTTCTCCACTTCCGAAAAGATCACGGGCAACATCATCACTGACAAGTCTTGAATTTCTTTTGTCGCTGTTAACCCCAAGATCAACATCGGATTTGTTACTATCTTTCATTATCTCGTTAAGGGCATCTTCTACTGCTCTGACAACTTTATCACTGACTTTTCCTGTCATGTTAACATCCACGTAATTGCCATCATTTTCCTTCTCGGAATACCGTGCTAATGGATCACCATAAATTTTGTCGGTCTCTTTGGATCCTACGTTACTTCGGCTTTGCTTGATACCTTTTCCATGATCTGTTATTTCGTTGTCAAGTTGGACGTCAGTACTGGCTCCTTCTTTCATGGACTTCTGATCTGAGTTGACAGCTTCCTCGACTAAAAGTTTTAGCCATACATCAGAAGCTTTGAAAGCAACAAAGTCGCTTCTTTTCATTCTGATATATTCAAAGTCTTGAAGTTTCAAAATACTCTTACGTGCTCTATAGTAGGCCAATGTGCTGGTGCAGTTCCCCTCAATAAACTCACTAACTTTGTAAAATATTTTAGGGGGGATTTTCATGACTGGTAAGTTAAAATACTTATTGAAAATATTTTTGATATCATCAGCTTGGGTCAATTCATTATCTACAAACATGGTTGCTTCATCATCACTGCTTTCTGCGTCATCTTCGCTTGTATTTATATTGGTCAGAGTTGGTTTAGACTGAACATTGTTATATTCTAGAGGATTTCTCAAGCTTTCAGCCGAAAGCCAAAAGTCAAGAAGCGCATGTCGGTCACCTCGAAGTTGCATATACGATGTGAAGTACTTTAGCCTGGTTGGAGAAGACAACACCTCATGTAGGGAAAATTGTTTTGAGATAGACGTTTGCGGCAAAGTTTCTAGTTGCTCTGCTGTACTCTTATCTTCAAGTTCAGTTTTGGCTGACTCCTCTCCCTCCGTCAATTCTTTCAACTTTGAGTTAATTGCATTCAATAAAGTATTACATCGCTTAGCATACTTCTGCAGAGTTTTCGATTCTTCTATCTGGAGATTTGGATTCAACTTCATGAGTTTCTCATTCCTTAGTAGCATATAATATTTATACTTAAGTAAGGCCTGAGGATCGATGGATTGCTGGACCATTTGTAATATCTTTTCAAAATCTTGCTTAGGGGTATCGATTGACACCTTATACTGGAGGATGTCACTGCCTGCCGGAGTCGGCATGGTCAAATTATTGAATGACATTGAATGACGACGCAAGACGTTTCTGAATTTTTTAACGTTGTTTCGGTCTTTCATTTGTTTGGACAAAATAGAAACAATGATCTGGTTGTAAAAATCAGGATCTGACAGCATCGAGCATAAGGGATTCAACACACACGAGGTAAGAAGTTCCCTTATCAAAATTCTAACTGGGGCAGAGTCCAATTCATTCTCTTCCAATAAAAACGGTAGTATCCGATCTATCAAATTACTCAAATAAGCATTGAGATCGGCTTCTGGCGTCTCGGAGCTCAATTTTACTCCTACATGAAGTAGTCCTCGGTTGTAATTGGACGCAAGTGCAGAATCATCACTGGCATCGATGGGTTTGTCTGCTGTTTTTGTTACTTTCTTATTTTTCGTAATTTCTTGTGCGTTTGAGAATTTGTCGACATGATCTGCCAGAATTGGAGTTAGATTGTGTACAACTAAATCTGAGAAATCCACTTCCGCAAGTCGACTATACAGAATTTTGATAATATATGTGAACTCGTGCCTCAAAGAAACTGTGAAAGTCTTGTCCGAGGAAATCTTCGCAAACCAAGACTCCACAAAGTCGCGTAAAATCAAGCTTACGATGTTATTTAAGGTGTCATTGATGATGAAGTTTTCTGGGTAAATCTGTTTATCTATGTCTGAGTTGAGATCGTTTTTCATGATGTTGACGTTACTGCTCCAATTGTTTGATTTATGAAACGCAAATTTTCCTATTCTTGTTTTGTTATAATTCAATTTGTTGAAGCTCTGTAGTGTTATTTGCGTACCAGCCACAAAAATCACTAAAACTGGTAGTAAAGACCCTGCAATTATATACGGAACATGATATAGTAGCCGTATGTATATCGGGACTGCAAACAGCAACAACCCCACCACAATAAAGAATGACTTCATTGTCGACGAAGTTTAATATGTCTATCCTGTTGATAAAAAGATTTAATTCATGAATTCCGTCAAGCAAAGAATATTATTACAACCTTCAGATCTTTTCTGTTTTGTTATCGGAAAACATGAAACGATCTTTAGCACAGAAAAATAAAGTGTGTTACGTAAGCATATTCCGGCTCTGAATGTGTGGAGTTAAGCTACACTAATGTGACAGCTATCATTAAGATTGAGAGAAGTTTATTACAAGATTTGTCAAAAATATATAGTTGTATTGTTATCGTGTTATATCGTTACTGGTTTCTTTGCAAGATGAAAAACAAAACATCACTGTTTCCCCTCACCACCTTCGAGCTCTTTCTCAATGTTTCTCTGTATAACAGCCTGTCTGATCTTATCACCCAAGATACCGGAAGACACACCTGTAGAGGAGCTCTTGCCAGAAGCACGTAAATTCTCGACGCTAGACGAAGCAGATAGAGGTTCTGAGTCAGCCATTTGCAAGTGGTCTGGGAATACAGAAACATGCGCTAAATTAGGCAATTTACCGGAATCATTTTCACCATCGAAACTCGAGAAACCAGAATAGTTAGAGTTCGCTCTGCTCAATGTAGGTGTCGTCGTTTCCGACCCTGCCTGTGACTTTGATCTAGACCTTGACCTTGATGCAGATCTTGATCTTGATCTTGATCTCGATCTCGAATCTATCATCTCTTGCTCCAATTCCACTTGGTCTTGCAGCTTTTGCAAATGGCTCTCGTTGAATTTCTTGAATACTTTAGGTCCTAGCTCGTTGATGACTTCTGTCACTTCAATAGAGAGTCTTTTTCTCTCCTCCTTAAGTTCTTTCAATTGTTCAGCGGGAGAAGATAGAGCTAGATATAATGGTAAAATGGATTTATAAATGTCCATCCCCACTTCTCCCATTTTGAATGCCGAGTAGGTGGTACCAACCAAGACTGCCCAGCATGAGCAAAATACCATGAGCACACCAAAAATAGATCTACCAACCCAAGGAAGAAGTTCATAATGGTATATTATGTAAACACCAAGGGTCGAGTAAATGAAGTAACAGACAGGTGCAAAGAATAGGGCTATTAAAACTTTCCAAGAGGCTAAAACGTCGGTGGCATTGATCTTCACAGCAGACTTCACTAACGCCGCTTTTTGCTTCTTTTTAGAAATCGAAGAACATGCAATGAATATCGGAGAAAACAAGATTGTCCCAGGAAGACTCAATACAGAATAGAAAATTAATGAAACAATTCTGTGAATCAATAACAAGAAGATTTTGAATTTCTGATCTGTAGCTGTCTCCAATTGGTGATCTCTCAAGCCGAATGTTCTCAATTGTTTGTTATACTCAAGCACAGACTTCTCCAAATGAATGATCCTATCATCATTCTTGAATTTGTTGTATCCAATCAGAAGGTTTCTGTTCATCTCCACGACAACGGGCAAAGGTGGGCGCTTGAAACGGCCATAAGAGTATAATCTTCTGACTGCTTGAATGACTTGCAAAGTTTGGTAATCTGGAGCTTGCGTCGTAACAATATCCATAGCGTTTGCAATTTCACTCATCAACTTGTTGACGGCCTTTCTTGCGTCCTCCTTATATTCTTGAGCTCTCTCCTTGGTGATAACAATCGGATTACCATACTCAACGACGGCTCTAGACCGGAACTTGTGAGGGTGGAAATAGTTCAATCCACACGGAACTATTGTCACTTCGATATCTGGATTCTTGGCAACGGCTCCAAGAGCCATGATACCAACACCGGGCTTGAACTCCATCAACTCAGGCCTGTCATGTGAGCCACCCTCTGGAGCAATACCAATACATGTGCCCTCTTTCAAAGTGTCGAACACTTTGTCAAAGAGCTTGTGATTGTCAATTCTTGGAGCAACCTTGAACCTCGTTCCTCTGACCAACGCATCAATACCGGTTTGCTTTTTCATCGGAGCAGCCAATTTGAGCTTTGTATCGCTGATAACTTCAGCAACTTTCACATTACCGCCGCTGTTCGGGATCCCCAGCAGAGATTTGGGTTCGCAATCCTTGAGGAAATGGGTGCCTTTCCCCACGATTGTGAGCTCGTCCTCTGGATAATTCTCATATTTGATGGTCCCGTCTTTCTGCACCAATAAATCCTGCGGTCTTTCAACGGGAATGGCCCCAGACCACCTACTCCAAATACCCATCCACTTGCTACGGTAGGAAGAGGCAGCCTCAATCATGAACACCTGTCTGTTTGCCACAGTGTGCGCTGCGTGGATCGTGATGGCAGCGTCCAAGTACTGGTTGGCGTGTGGCGCCACAACGACGATTGTTGGTCCTGACGCTGGGAAATTGAACGACCCTCTCACTGAGACCTCTCTGAAGAAGATGTCAACAATGGCTTGGATGAACCAGTCTAGAAACTCCAAAACTAACTGAGACATGCTTTGATTGTTTTCCTCTTGTTTTGATTGTTTTGACGTACTGTCCTGTTTTGTTTTACCTTGCCTAGTCTTTTCTTGCTTCGTTTCCTCCAGTCCTACTCGGTCTAACCTGCCCTAAAAACTACGCTATTTACACACTGTCGGCGCCGTGATCTGCAAATGCCCTCTTTGCCTCGTCATTGCCTCTCCCGTGGTCCGAAGAGCCCCCAGGCCATAAGCCTTCGGAGAGACAAGGTCGGGCGATCCTCGAGGTGGCGCTGCCCGAATCTTCACGAACCTCTTTTTTTTTCATTTTTGGCCCGTCCACTGGCCGAGAGCCTCTCCTGGGGTTTTCAGTGTAGACAATGGTCAGCAGAAGGCTGAAGGAGGCTAATGTCTGCATCCACGAGCTGCACCTCAGGGACCAAGACCAGCGGAGCAATACAGAGCAGTGTTTTGACAGCATGAGAATAGGACAGCGGCAAGCCCAGCGGGTCCTCGCATGGTGGATCCTGCTGGTCACGCTAATTAGTTTTGCTACTATACCCCAGCTGGTGATATCGGAAAAAGTAAGGGGTGTCGTCTATGAGGATAGCGGGGACATTGACACAGAGAGGGCAGACAGAAGCGGCAAGGAACTCATTGTGCAACCCGACTACCCGCTCCCTGAGACCGTCTACCAGCAGATAGATAACTTCATCACCCAGAACGGAGTGGCCTGCATGGACGATTTCGAGATAACAAATTTAGTGCTGACGTCGGACATCGAAGGGAACTTGAATGCAGTGAACAGAAAAACGGGAGAATTACTATGGTCTCTTGTCGGGGGGCAGCCCTTAGTGAACATCAAATCCGACGCCGAGACCTCTCACGCACAGCACACCACCCCTGTGGCATCCTCCAGCCACTCCGCAGACACTTCCACAAGGAGGGAATACAGCCGATACAACAACGCACAGCTCTTTGAATCCTCACACACAAAGTCTTCCGGCAGCGATGGCCGAAGGCACATACAGAATCAGAAGAAGCAGGATATCACATGGATCGTCGAGCCCTACGGAGACGGCACTGTCTATCATTTCATGGGAGATGAAGGTCTAGAGAAGCTTCCCATTTCGATCAAGCAGTTTGTGCTTAACTCACCGTTCTCCATCGACGACCAGTTCGTCTACACAGGGAGCAGGACGTCTGGAATCGTGAAAATCAACGCAAGGACGGGAGCAATTGTGGAATCATTCGGCTTGGAAAGCGTCGGCACTTGCTCTTCAACAGACATGGATGCTAGAATTGCCGATAGCGATAACAGTGACTACGACAACGAACAATATGATTATGAGGAGGACACGAATTACCTCAATTCCGACGGCCCTCATCTCGAAGATAGCGAAGCTGGGCCATTTATCAAACTAGGGAAAACAATATACGACCTAACTATCCATTCGAAAAACAACACATCTTGGAATATCACCTACGTACAGTGGGGGCCAAACAACTTGCATGCCAACCTTATACCCCAAAACACAAACTCGGCTGACGACATCTACATCCAGCCATTTCACGACAGCTCGTTGTTAGCATTGGATGTTGACTCTAAATCCATCAAATGGGTCTCAAACCTACCGTATGTCACAGTAAATACTTTTGATGTCTTTGTCAACACACACGTTGAAGACGATTATGTCGTGTTACCACACCCACTCGATTACGGATCCTCCTCCATACCTAAGGACAAAGAAGAGTCTACATTTCTAGACAGGACAAAGGAAGGTTCCTGGTATGCTTTGAGCGAGAAGCACTACCCATCGCTAGTCAGGTCTGCGCCGGTGGCCAAATATATCACAAATGAGAGGTGGCGATTGCCCTCGATCTTTCAAAACGACGATCTTCTAGGGATATCTATTTCTGGAGTTCACGACAACTCATGGAGAAAGCATTTTAAGGAAGATCCTCAGAGAAGCGTCAATAAGCATTTGGCTGTGTATCAGTCTGCCACTGCCGTGAGTGTACCTGAGAAATACAATGGTCTAACATACAGTCCTAGGCACTCAAGGAAAGTTACTCAGGCCCAGAGGAATGAAGAAATCGAAAACGACAGCATCGCTGACGACAGAATAGGAGAGCCGACTCTTACATTTAAAAGCTCTTCTCTCTCACAATTAATTTATCGAGCTGTCGAAAATGTTTTTGTGGCTCTTATCTGTCTTGGGATTTTCTACGTGATGTCAAAATTTGGCTTGCTGAAAACTTTCATCGGCAGCACCAAGGCAAAAGATCCGATAGACTCTGTGAAAATGGTCACGATTGAAACGGAGCCTGCGGTCATTGAGTTGGATAGCAAGAAGTCAAGAAACGACACTTCTAGCAGCATTACTCTTGTCCATGAGAAAGAAGTTAAAGAGAACGACAACGATAGGGAAAAACTAGACGAGAAGGATGACAATGACGATTCTGCACGCAGGAAACGCAAGAGAGGATGCAGAGGTGGCAAGAAGAACAAGAAGAAAGATTCAGCAGACAGCATTGGAGTCTCTACAGCAATCATATCCAGCTCCACTGATGAAGACGACAACGGTGCCAGTAACGCAAGTATGAGGACGCTAGACGGGGTTGACGATACATCCTTGAAGACTACGAGCATCAGCAATAGTCTCTCTATCACCGAACACATCCTGGGATTTGGATCTCACGGGACAATTGTGTTTAAGGGGTATTTTGAAAACAGGCCTGTTGCTGTGAAGCGGATGTTGCTAGACTTCTACGATGTTGCCTCCCATGAGATCAATCTCTTGCAAGAGAGCGACGACCATTCGAACGTGATCCGGTACTTCTGTTCGCAGGAAAAGAACAAGTTTTTGTACATTGCCTTGGAATTGTGCTCATCGTCGCTAGAAGACCTCGTGGAGAAGAAGAAGGACAATTTGGACGTTCAAGTGGAAACGAGTCAGATTCTATACCAGATCGCCAACGGGGTGAGCCACTTACATTCTCTGAAGATTGTGCACAGGGACATCAAACCTCAGAACATCTTGGTTGCACTGTCGAAAAATAACAAGAACGGAAAAAAGCCGTCTGTCCGGTTCCTAATCTCGGACTTTGGGTTGTGCAAGAAACTGGATGCAGATCAATCTTCTTTCAAAGGTACGACCGCCAACGCAGCAGGGACTTCTGGTTGGCGTGCCCCTGAGCTGCTCCTGGATACCTCTGCTGCATACGCGGAGTCCAGCTTGGCGAACCGTGTCAGGTTGACACGTTCCGTCGACGTCTTCTCCGCCGGATGTGTGTTCTTCTACGTTCTCACCGGCGGGTACCACCCATTCGGCGACCGCTACATCCGAGAGGGGAACATCATCAAGGGCGAGTACGATCTTTCGAAGCTCAACAGTCTTCCCGACGCATATACCACCAAGGACCTCATCAGCTCCATGATTCACAAGAACCCGATGCTAAGACCGGACATCGGCGTTGTCATGAAGCACCCGTACTTCTGGAGCGTCGAGAAGAAATTGGACTTTTTATTGCGAGTGTCGGACCGGTTCGAGGTCGAAAGAAGAGATCCACCATCGGAACTTTTGCTCAAACTCGAGTCGATTGCACCCGAAGTGCTTGGTCCACGGGGATGGTTCGCCAAGTTCGACGCCAAGTTCATCGAAAACCTCGGCAAATACCGCAAGTACAACACCCACAAGCTCATGGACCTGCTTCGAGCTATCCGGAACAAGTACCACCACTACCAAGACCTTCCGAAGGACCTAGCCCTAGAGATCGGGTCTCTCCCCGACGGCTTCTACTGGTACTTTGCACGCAAGTTCCCCCGCATGCTTCTGTTGGTGTACACGCTTATGAAGACGATACTGCACGACGACGAACTGCTGGCCCAGTTTTTCTAGCCCCAGAAGACCTCTGTAACCCCCGTATACCGTACGTACCTCCCCCCTAACTAAGCATCTTTTTCAACAATGAAAGCCCTGAAACGACCCCCTAGAATAGCCTCCCCCCTCTGGAAGGAGCCCGGAAAGCCTTGCTCCCCCATCTGGAAGGGGAAAGGCAAACGCGACGGCTTCTTATCGAGGGCGTGGTGGGTTGCCGTCTGGGAGCCGTCTGGGATGAGCCGGAGGGGGGGTGAAGAGCAGATCGGTCGGCAGGAGGGTGTTGTTAGGAGGGCACAGGCCCCGGAGAGAAGGCCACAGGAGAACAGAGACCCAGCAAAGTGTAGTGGCTAGTAATTGAAGATGCCGCTATCCGACAAGCCGAGCAGGGAAGAAAAGCGTCTGGTGGAAGACAAGAAACGGACCAAGTACTGGAAGAAATGGGGGACGTACTTGTCAGAGAGGTGCTGGGGGGTCCCCAGAGAGGATTACACGGACCAGGGGGATGCCTGGCAGTTTGACTTTGAGACAGCGAAGAGCAGGGTGTTCCGGTGGAACGAGCAAGGGATGGCGGGTGTCTGCGACACCCGCCAGCTACTCAACTTGACGATGGCGATGTGGAACGAGAACGACGGGATCTTGAAGGAGACGCTCTTCGGGTTGCCCGGTGGTGCCTCCGCAAAGAGTGGTAACCATGGAGAGGACGTGAAGGAGATGTACTACTACTTGGACAACACACCAACACATTCCTATGCAAAGTTCCTTTACAAATACCCGATCTCGAAGTTCCCGTACGAGCAGTTGTACGAGGAGAATTCCAAGAGAACGAAACATGATCGGGAATATGAGATCACCGACACAGGGGTCTTCGACGACAACAACTACTTTGACGTCTTTTTTGAGATGGCAAAGGATGACGACGACCCGGAGGAGCTGTACTTCAGAATCACCGCATACAACCGTTCCAATGCCGCTGCTCCGCTCCACCTAATTCCACAGATGTTCTTCAGAAATACATGGGCCTGGAATTTAGAGTCAGAGGTGGGCAAGGAGAAGCCGAAGATGTACCAGGAGAAGGAGAACGTGATCCGAATCAACCACTACAAGCTCGGCGAGAGACGGATGGTGTTTGCACCAGCACCTGGTTACGAGGGCTCTGAAAACGATGTTGAGCCAAAGCTGTTGTTCTGCGACAACGAAACTAACTTCCAGAAGTTGTACAATGTCGAAAACAAGACTGAGTACTGCAAAGACGGTTTCCACGACTTCATTGTGGACGAGATCAAAACGAGCGTCAACCCTGAAAACTACGGTACCAAGGCCTGTGCATGGTTCGCATTCGACGAAAATGGAGGTATTCCCCCAGGAGACTATGTCACCATTCGTTACAAGCTGACGAAGGACTTGTCTGACGAGAGCTTGGACCTTGACGAGGAGCTTCTTGACGACGTTATCAATGCCCGGATCAGCGATGCCGATGAGTTCTATTGGAACGTTTCGCCACTGCCAATTCCTCAGCATTTGAGAAACGTACAAAGACAGGCATACTCGGGGCTTCTGTGGACCAAGCAATTCTACCATTTCATCCATGATTACTGGTACAGAGGTGACCCTGATTCAGACTTGCCTCCGACCATAGGTAGAGCCAATGAGAGAAACAAAGAATGGAAGAATTTGTACAATGAGAATATCTTATCCATGCCCGACAATTTCGAATATCCATTTTACTGTTCTTGGGACACTGCATTCCATACGATTCCGTTGTCCATGATTGATCCTGAATTTGCGAAATCTCAATTGGACCTATTGACCAGAGAATGGTATATGTCTCCGCAGGGGCAGATTCCCGCCTACGAGTGGAATTTTTCAGATACCAATCCTCCGGTCCAGGCATGGGCAGCTTACAGAATCTACAAGATCGAGAAGAAGAATTGGGGGACTGCAGATAGACCTTTCTTGGAGAGAGTCTTCCAGAAGTTGATGATTAACTTTACATGGTGGGTCAACAGAAAGGACGTTGATGGTAATGGGATATTTGAGGGTGGGTTCTTGGGACTCGATAACATCAGCGTTTTCAACAGATCGGAGCCTCCACCTGGTATTCAATTGTTGCAATCGGACGCCTCTGGGTGGATTGCGTGGTATGCTTTGACAATGATGAACATAGCATTGGAGTTAGCTAAGGATAACCCTGTCTACGAGGATATTGCAAGTAAGTTCTTTGAACACTACTTGTTAATTGCAGATGCAATGACATTTTTGAACAAATCAGAGAAAAACTTTAGTCCAACTGATGATTCATTGTGGGACGAGGAGGAACAATTTTTCTACGATAAGATCCAATGGGGAGATGACAGACAGAGTTCCGTCAAGGTGAGATCGTTAGTTGGGTTGATCCCGCTATTTGCCACTACCACTTTGGAGCCTGAAGTTCTGAATAGATTTCCGTCGTTCAAGAAGAGGTTAGAATGGTTAATCAAGAATAAGAACTACCTTTTCAAGCGACACATTGCCTCCATGGACACAAAGGGTGATAGCGACAGATTGTTGCTTTCCTTGGTCAACAAAGATAGATTGGTGGCAATCCTCCACAAGTTGTTTGACGAGACCGAGTTTTTGTCGGACTACGGTATCAGATCGCTTTCCAAGTATCACGAAGAGCACCCTGTTCATATGAACATCAATGGTCAAGACTATGGTGTCTCTTACTTGCCTGGCGAGTCCGACTCCGGCATGTTTGGTGGTAACTCAAATTGGAGAGGGCCTATTTGGTTCCCAATGAACTTTTTATTGATTGAATCTCTTTTGAGATTTTATCTATATTACGGTTCATCTTTGAAAATCGAAGCTCCCGTTGGAAGCGGAGAGTATTTGAACTTGGGTCAGGCTGCTGAGGAGATTCAGCAGAGACTTATCCACATCTTCATGCCTGACAAGGATGGGTTGCGGGCATATTTGGGTACCCCTTTTACTGCACCTGAGGACGAGGACGGGATCGAGCTGACGGAAGACCAGATCAAGTACAATGAAACACTCAAGATATTGAACAAGGATGAACATTTCAAGGATTTAATTAACTTTTACGAATATTTTGACGGTGATACTGGTCGTGGGCTGGGTGCCAAGTGGCAGTGCGGTTGGACCGCCTTGGTAGCGAGAATGATTCAGGATGTCGGTGTCATATGCAGAGAGCCTAATACT
The DNA here is from genome assembly GCA_030556025.1 of Pichia sp. NRRL YB-4149. Taxonomy (NCBI): domain Eukaryota; kingdom Fungi; phylum Ascomycota; class Pichiomycetes; order Pichiales; family Pichiaceae; genus Pichia; species Pichia sp. NRRL YB-4149. Next base: position 28,231 of record JANIWA010000015.1, on the reverse strand, counting down.
CCTATCAAGAGGAAATCGTTCTACGATCAGGATGCAATCCAGAATTACGAACCAAGGACCGGTGCATATCCTCTCCTGAGTCGGAGGAAGTCAGGGAAGTCGCTATTGAACTTGGCAGCACAGCGGTTGGAGCTTGACGAGGACGAGACCGTTTCGCAGCTGCCCGGCTTGAGCAGACGTTCGTCGACCAAGACAGTAGGCTCGGACCAGTCTTGCAACGAGGACTTCTTGCGCATTGTCAAGGAGGCCATGGCGAAATACAAGATTTCGGACGACGTCAACGTGAACTCCGAAGAGTACGAGGCGAACTAGTTATGTCTTTCTCTGTATCATTTTGCTTTTCCTACAACGCTCTTTTTTTTTTACTTCGACACTTTTTGCACCACTCGTACGGTAAGTCTTTTTGAACACTGTACGAGATATATAATTCCAAACATGAAACAAAAAATATTATTAACCAGAAAATATGGATGAGAAAAAGAGCTGGAAGAAAGTGAGACAAGTGTGGGATAGGAGCAAAGTCAGCCGCTGAATTTGCTGTACAACACGAGGAAGATCAACATGATCAACACGGCGATGATGCCGTACGTGATGAGCTTGTTGGTCGCCATTCTTCTTGTCATCGATTTCAACGTTCTCAGCGAGCGGTCGACGTAGGTGTCGGCTTCTCCGAGTGTGTCCCTGGCGTTAAGTATCTGATCTCGCTGCGACCGCAGGTTGTTGAGGATGGAACTGCCTACAGTCTCGGACTCCAACGCCGTTCTTGTCGCCTCCTGGATCCGTTGCGACGACCGCTCAATGGAGGCGTTCGTGTTCAACAATTTCTGTCTCTGGTTGAAGTCTTCGCCGCCCTCGGTGCCGCCGTCCGTGCCAAACAACTGGTGCCGGTCCTCGTCGTCCATGAGGCTCTTCAAATCGTTCTTGATCTTGTCGAGGTCGTTGCGGTACGTCCGGACCTTTGCGTTGTACGCCGACCGCTGGTGTGTAGCGATCTGCTGCACCTCGAGATTCATCGAGTCGAGGAGGTCATGGCAATCGTCGATCGCAGACTCTACCTGCTTCATCGTCTCGATACGTCTGTTCTCATCCTGTGAGCCGTATACCTGCTGCAGCTTCCCCTGCGCGTCCGAGTACGCCAGGTTGAAGTCGGCCTCGTACCCGTTGAATAGCTCCGACATGTTTCTGTTGTGTCCCAATGGCTCCTTGTACCCCCTGCCAGCCCTGCCGCCAGTGGCAAAGCGGGGCCGCCTCCGGGCCGTCTTGTCCCCGACCGAAAGTGTCCAGAAAGCCGAAGCCTTCCCGGGCAGCGAGGATTTCGTCCTGAGAAGTCGGAAAGACGATGGAGATGTTTTCACGGTGAGCTTCTTCTATCCCCCTCCGGTTGTACGAGGGCCGGGAAGATGGCGGCTTTACTGGGCCTGGGGAGCAGGACGGCCTTGACGGGAGAGACAAGGATGCTTAGACACGTTGCAACGATACTCGGGAGAAGTCTGGGCGCCAGCCGGCGGACGGCCGTTGCGGCTGGGATCGTTCCAGGGCAGACCCAGCAAAGATTTTTCCAAATTTCAGCAGCCGTCTTGCATGGGCATTTGAAGAAGCCGAAACCGGGGGAGGAGCTCCACATCACGTTCATAACGAAAGAGGGTGACCAGAAGATGTTTGAGGTTGCCGAGGGCGACAACTTGTTGGACATTGCGCAGGCCAACCACTTGGACATGGAAGGTGCCTGTGGAGGGTCCTGTGCCTGCTCGACGTGCCACGTTATCGTCGACCCTGCATACTACGACAAGATTCCGGAGCCAGACGATGACGAGAACGACATGTTGGACTTGGCGTTCGGTTTGACGGAGACGTCCCGGTTGGGCTGCCAGGTGCACATGACGAAAGAGTTGGACGGGATCCGGGTCGCCTTGCCCACGATGACTCGTAACTTCTTGAACAAGGACATGAACTAGGTGGCACCGGTCTGCCCCCACCGCCCGGTTCCTGTCGAGCACGCTCCCACACTACAACAGATTCATTCTTTACTTACCTGTCACGACTCTCTTCTATACCTTACTCCACCTTTTCCTGCTCTATAACATAAGTCCTGTCATATAAATACTGTTAAAAAAAACTAAAGTGACATTTTTTTTATTACTAATAAACAATACATAAGAGGAGATAAAAAGAAGAAGGAGAAAGGATGGTAGAGGGCAAGGGGGGTCATGGCTTATCTGAGGGACTCCACCTGTCTGTTAAGCTCGGTGAACTCGTCCTTCTTGGACTGTAGGAAAGACTCGAGCTGGCTCACCTGGACCTCGATCGAGCCAATGTTGCTGATCACCGAGCTGAGGTCGCTGGCACCTCCGGCTTGGCTCTTCATCTGCTTCACCTGCTCTTCCTTATACTTGTAGAGTTGTTCGAACTCGTACTTGAGCAGGCTTGCCTTGCTGTTCTTGCCCTTATTGTTCTTCTCGGCCTCCGCCTTCTGCAAGAGCTTCTCGAGGTCCTCCAGCTCTCTCCTGAGCTTCACCTCCTCCCAGTCGGTCCCCTTCGTTTCGGAAAAGTCTGTGCCACTTGTCACGATCGACGCACTCGATGACCCGAGCTTGTTGAGGTAGTCCGACGCAAACGACTGCTTGTTCTTTTGCACGGTCTCTGCTGGGGCAGATGTGTAGGAGGAAATGTCTCCCTGGTGGGAGGAAGGGTCATATTCGGGGATTTCCTTTGAAAACGTCGCCCGCAGCGAAGGTGGTACCGACCTTGGCACCCGTTTCCCGTTAGATCTTTGGTTGAGAATGTGTAAGAAGACAAGACACTGGTCTTTGTCTATCGTCTCCGACTGCTTTGGATTGACAATGTTCCAAGCGTAAGTGATGTCTGTTGGGGGCACGTTGCTGAGCGTCTTGTAGAGGCCGTTCAACGAGTCGTATGTGATTCTGCCGTAGCTGTCGCAGGACGCATTGTACACGTCCTCGTACGAGGTCTTGTCTGTTGGCGAAATGTACCAGTCGAAGTCGGAGCTGAGCGTATACTCGTCATCAGTGTCACTCTCGCTACCTATGTTGTTCACCTTGGAAATGACGGCCTGGTCTGCCTCCACGAGGTGACGCTTCGATCCCGGAATGAGCCACTCGGGGAGCTTGTGGGGCACGTTAGTCGTGTTGCCGTTCACAAGGTCGAAAATCAACCTCATGGCAATGCAGAACTCCTCAAAGTCAAGCTGGCCATCGACGTCGATATCTGCCAAATCCCAGATCTTGGTCAATTGCTCCTGCGCCAGGTGGGAGTTCTTGAACACAGGCGCCAACTTGTCTCCATTGAGCTTGTTCTTCTCAGGCTTCAATCCTCTGAAGATCTCCCAATACTTCTTGATCTCCCATTGTTCCAATCTTGGCATATTCTGCAGCGTCCTGGCTCTCGTCCTGGCTCTATCTTTTTGGGTCTGTCTGTAGAAGACCCCTGGATCGTCCATCACAGTAGCAACATCAGGCCTTTGTGTGCACTCCAATCTCGCTCGATTTTCGTTCTGCCTGTCTAGAAACGCAGCCTGCGAGAACGAGACGAAAAGGGGGGGGATTCGTAAAAGCTTTGCAGAGGGGAGGAGACAAGGGTTTGGTGGCTAGATGGTAGTAGTGTGACAATGGAACAGTATTTGAGGAGTAGGATCATCGGGGCGGGAAGGGGGGTAAAACTGGTAGGTAAAAGCATGAAAGGACTCAAAAGGTAAGTAAAAAATATATGGTCCCTAGCAGGATCGAACTGCTGATCTTGGCGTTATTAGCACCACGCCTTAACCAACTGGGCCAAGGGACCATTTACTTGGGAAAAAAATACTCTTTCCAATGATCACTGATACAACAAGACATTTATTTGATTATGTAAGCAGTTTGAGTGCTGGAAACATACTGTTAAGTTTACACTTATCTGCAATTTAAGCTAAGAGCATACACCAAATCACATCTTTCATCTTATTTAACCATGTTTCATTGTTCTATTCCAAACTCTGCACATTATAGAGACTATAAGATACCACCAAACCATTACCCCCAGCAACATTCGACCAACTTGTCCATTCTGACGTGTTTGTTCATCATCTTGACCAGCCACGGATGTTCCAGCATCTGTCTCGGAGAAGGTCTCTGCCGGCCCTGTTTGGTCAAGCAGACCTTGATGAAGTCCTTGAACCCCTTGGACCACTTGATCCCCTCGTCAGGCTCGTCCTCCAAGATCGGCTCGAACTCTATGATGATCATCAAGAGATCCAAGGGACTGATCATTAGGTCTGGAGAGCTCTCTCTCACAAAAGGGAACTCGCCTAGTGCTCCCTCAAGCACGGTTAGTCCTAGTGACCACACGTCACAGCTGATTGTGTAGGGCTCATTCTTGATTCTTTCTGGCGCCATGTAGAACGATGTTCCTGTGAATGTCGTTGCAAGTGAGTTGACAACATCTCCGGAGACCCCGAAATCACAGAGCTTGACCTTTCCCTGCAGGTCGAGGAGAATGTTCTGAGGCTTGATGTCTCTATGCATGACCTTCTTTTCGTTCAAATATGCAAGTCCTTTCAATACGCTTCCGGCAATGATACCCAGTGGTTTTTCGCTGAGTCGGCCGTCACGTTCTTTGAACGCCTTGTAGATGGCGTCTAGCGACCTCCCTCCCATGTACTCCATGCAGATGTGAATAGAAGAGCTGGACTCGTCCAAAAATGTGCCGTAGTATCTGACGATGTAGGAGGAATCGAACTTCCTGTTGTAGTTCAATTCTCTGACCATCTGCTTCTGAAATTCAGGAGAAGGGTCGGTAGTGATGATTTTGAGGGCAAAAATGGCAGGGTTCTTTGTCAATGTTCTGCATTTCTTCACCGAGCCACCATTACCTTCACCGAGCACCTCCAACGTTTCAATGAGTTGTCTCTCATGTAACACTTTCCAATCTTCCTCCGTCAAGGATTCCAATGATTTCGTCAAGATGATGTCGGACTCTGTTGGGGTATTTGTGCGGTAGGAGTCTGCTGAATCGTTGACGAGCTCGTCGGTTTCACTGAGCCTGAGCTTGTTGTTGAAGGAGGAGACCAAGCAGGGGGATCTATCAAGAGGGAGGTTTTCGTCGTTCAACGTGGAGATTGAGGCCACGGTCAAGGTTGTCGCTGCACTGGGCAAACCGTTCATGCCGACATCATTAAGAGTGTTGTTGCTGTTGTTACTGTTGTTATTGCTGTGGTGGTAGCCAGCCGTACAGGTGTTGCTACTGGTGTTGCTGTTGACCAGGTTAAGCGTAGGCTTCTCGTTCTTCGGGGTGTCGGAGGTCTGCGAGTTTTTGAACTGCTTTGGCATTGGCGGGAGGGAGGGCAAGTTCTTGTTGCTGAAGATGCTCAACGGCTGGGTGGGGCTCTCCACGGGGATGTTCATGTTCAACTTCGGTGCCGGTTTCTTCCTGCCGCCCCTGGAGAAACGAAGTCTTGGGAGTGCCGCTGAGGGGGGTTCTGGCTGCTGTGACTGTCCCTGTCCCTGCATCTGATGTATGAGGCTAGTGGATCTGGCTGCAGACTGTTGTGGGGTCCTGGTTGTATCTGCAGAGGATACAGAGGGTGTATCTTCAAATCGTCGGCTGGGGCAGAGGCCGAGATAGAAACAGAGAGTTTGGCGATGGAGCTCGGAAATGCAGCATTTTCATGGGGTGAGGGAAAAGGGAGAGAGGAAGGAGGCTTCACGAGAAAGGGCAGCAGAAGAGGAGAGGCAGGAGGGGGGAAGGGGAGGGACACGTGGGAAACAGACAGCTGGCAGTGCAGAAGACAGACCGACACAGACGCTCGTTCAAGAATAGAATTCTAGAAGACACTCCTCAAAAGACAGAGCAAACAGACATGTCTTCATTCGACCCGAACCTTCTCCCCTACTTCAACCCGAACGTGGAACGACGGGTGTGTCTCATCACCGGGGGCAACAGCGGGTTGGGATACTACACGGTGTTGCACCTCTACCTGCACGGGTACGTCGTGTACCTTGCCGGACGCAGCCAGCAGCGGGTGCAGAACGCCATCGAGTCTCTCAAGAAAGAGGCGGCTCTGCGCAGAGAGAAGTACACGCCTGCGCAACGGGCGAAGCGGTTTCTCGGGAGCCTGCAGATGTTGCAGATCGACCTCTTGTCGTTGGCGACGGTGGAGGCTGCAGCAAAGGAGTTTCGGCAGAAGGAGAAGTGTCTCCACTTGCTCGTGCTCAACGCCGGGATCATGGCGGTGCCCTACGGGAAGACGGTGGACGACTTCGAGGTGCAGTTGCAGACGAGCTACGTGGCGCACTTCCTCTTGACGGACCGGTTACTGGGGCTGATGAGCTCTGCGGAGAGCGACGCTCGTGTAGCAGCAGCGGGGGAACAGGCAGAAGCCGATGAAGTGGTTGTGCGCAACGAGCAGGGCTGCGCTGTCAAGGATCCTCGGATCATCTTTGTGTCGTCCATCGGACACTGGTTTGCCTTCATGCACTTCTCGCTCGACTGGCAGTTCAACCACTTCCCAGACATCCTCTTCACCGTGTTCCGCTACGGCATGGCGAAGTGCGCCGGGATCCACTTCGTCGAGAATCTGGCCCAGCGACACCCGTCGGTGCTCTCCGTCGCCGTGCACCCGGGCATCGTGTTGAACACGAACCTCTTCAGCCACTTGACACACCTCCCGCTCTTCGGCACCCTCTTCTGGGTGTTCTTCCAGCTCTTCGACTGGCTGCTTGGCGTGACCAACGAGGAGGGCTCCTTCTCGTCCGTGCGCTGTTCGCTCAGCGACGGTCTTGACCGTCGCAGCGACAGCGGCAAGTACTACACGACGTTCGGGCTCGAGATGCGGCCGAGCCCCGTGGCGAGGAACCCGGTGTACGCCGACGAGACCTGGGCCTGGACGGTTCGCCAGCTCGACGCCCGCGGCCACAAAGTTGGGGTGCTATAACGGAGTACCCACCATATCTTCCATCATTTGCTTCTGTCTGTCTGTGTACGACCCGTTGTAACCCCGTCATGAATTGACCTCCGGCGATAGCGCGCCCCGTTCGGGTCATCCGCAGGCCCGGCTGCTAGGCCTCGTTTCCAGCACATGGACCGCAACGATGATGACACTGGCCACAACGATACGTCTACCACATTCACGACCCCTGCTATTGTGCATTACTCATCACCCTGCGGGCCTCGTCCTTCAATGGAGATACGCCCCTGCGTGCCCAGACGGCTGACTAAGACCGACCCCCGCAGGCAAGTGCTGCTGACTCACGCCGACGGGGCTACTGCCCGATGCGGTAGTAGGGGCGAGTGTCTGTGTCGGAGTTGCTGGGACCCGAGCCCCAGAGACACACCGAACCGGGCAGGGCTCTGCACAACGCCTCGGGGTGGCAACCCGGGGGTAAACAGACATCTCCCGGGCGTCCAGAAGGGTATAAAGGCAAGGATCTGCCAGTGGCGACTGGTGTTGCTCTCCAAGGGTGTTTCTGGAGGGATTATATTCGACGAGGAAGACGTAACAGCAGCACGACACGACCTAGCACGGCGTAACACTGCAGATCGCCATCGAGAACGTTTGCCTAAGGCAGATATCCGCAAGTACAACTAACAATGAGCTCACTCAGCGGCGTTGAATCGGTTCCGCTAGCCAAGGAGAAGGATAACGATACTTCGCAGAGCGGTGACAATGAGATTGTGCACTACCAGCCCAGCTCGAACGAGGACGAGGTGGTGGACGAGCTGCAGTTCCTGCAGAAGTCCGTCTCCAACAACGAGTTGATGTCCAAGTTGTCGCAGTTGTCGCACACGCTGTCCCACATGACTGCGAAGGAGATGGAGGACTTCCACATCGACCCGCACGACTTCGACCTCCAGAAGATCCTCAACTTCCTCATCAACAGGAACCACGAAAACGGCATCAAGACCAAGAAGGCCGAGGTGCTCTTCCGCAACTTGACCATCACAGGAAAGAACACCTCTGCGTCCGTCCTCAAGGACATCAGCGATGTTTTCTTCCCCTTCTACTCCGCCTTCCGCTCCAAGCTCAGCAAGAAGAAGAACGGCGGCTTCGACTTCAAAAAGCTTCCGAAGACGAGGAAGATCATTAAGGACGCCTACGGTTTTGCCGAGCCCGGCACCATGACCTTGGTTCTTGGCAGACCCGGCGCAGGCTGTTCGTCGCTCTTGAAGGTGCTCTGTGGCCAGACCAAAACCTACATCGGCTACGAGGGTGATGTCTCTTACGGCGGTATCGACTCCGCACAGATGTTCAAGGAGTTCCAGAACCAGCTCATCTACAACCCGGAGTTGGACGTCCATCTTCCTTACTTGACAGTCGAACAGACCCTGAACTTTGCCATCGGCTGCAAGACCCCGAAGATCAGAGTCAACAACATGTCCAGGAAGGAGTACATCAAGGCCATCAAGGACGTCTACCTCATCCTCTTCGGCTTGAAGCACGTCGAGAAGACCTTGGTTGGTAACGACTTCGTCAGAGGTATCTCCGGTGGTCAGCGGAAGAGAGTCTCCATAGCCGAAGCCATGGTCACCAACGGTACCGTCTACGCGTTCGATAACGCCACCAGAGGTTTGGACGCCTCCACCGCCCTAGAATTCGCAGAGGCGTTGAGAACTTCCACAAACCTGACCAAGATCACCTCCCTCGTCACTATCTACCAGGCCTCCGAAAACATCTACCAGTTGTTCGACTACGTCACCGTCCTCTACCTCGGCAGGCAGGTCTACTTCGGCCCCATCAACGAGGCCGTCGCCTACTTCGAGGCCATGGGTTACGAAAAGGGTCCAAGAGAGACCAGCTCCGAGTTCCTCACCTCCGTGACGGACCCATTAGCCAGAACGCTGAAGCCAGGAGTCACCGACGCACCTAACACCGCCGACGAGTTCGAAGCCTACTGGAAAAACTCCGCAGAATTCAGCAAGTTGGCCCAATTGATCGACGACAAGATCCAGGCCTCCAACGGTCAGGAGACCAATGATACCTTCAAGCACGTCCTCCAGGTGGAAAAGCAGAAGTACACCTCCAAGGACTCTGTCTACACCGTCAACTACTTCGAGCAGTTGAAGCTCTGCTGTGCCAGAAGAGCCCACGACTCCTGGAACAACAGGGCCTACGCAGTCACCCTCTTCGTTGCCGCTTCCATCCAGGCTTTCATCATTGGCTCCATGTACTACAACATCACCAACGAGACCGTCGGCGCCTTCGCAAGAGGAGGTGTCATCTTCTTCTCCCTTCTCTACTTCTCCATCATGAGTTTGGCAGAAACGGCAACTTTGTTTGAAGATAAGCCTATTTTGAACAAGCAGTACGGTTATACACTGTATCATCCCTCGGCAGAGTTGCTTGCAAAGCAGATCATCTCCTTCCCTATCCGTTCCATCAGTATCGTTGTCTTTGGTATTGTCATCTACTTCTTGTCTGGCTTGAAAACTGATGCCGGTGCCTTTTTCACTTTCCTCCTATTCATCCAGCTCTGTGTCCAATCGATCACCTCACTATTCACCTTGTTAGCATCGATCATGCCAACTCTATCTGCTGCAAATGGTATCAACGGTATCGTCATGATGGCATGCATCTTATACTCTTCCTATATGATCCAAAGTCCCTCGATGTACTGGTGGTTCGAATGGTACACTTACTGCAACCCAATTAGATTTGCGTTTGAGTCGATCATCTTGATGGAGTTCAGAGGCTCTCGGATGCCTTGTTATCCTTCCGAATTGATTCCAAGAGGTGAAGGCTATGAAAATATCGATACCCTGACCAACCAAGTTTGTGGTTTCATTGGAGCCGCCCTTTCCAAGGAAAAGTACAATGGTGCAAACGATGTCGATGGTATGATCTATTTGGAGTTGTCTTACAATTACACTTGGAATCACATGTGGAGAAACTTCGGTATCATGTGGTGTTTCATTATTGGTTATTTGGTTATCAACTGCATTCTTGTCGAGTACTACAACCCAATTGTTGCCTCCTCGGACCAGTTGTTGTTCACTCATGGTGCCAATATCCCTATATCCTTATTTGAAGCCATCGGATTCACCGATGAAGAGATTCCAGTTGATGAGAAGGCAGGTGATGAAATTTCAGATGAAGTCTTGGAGTCTAGAAGATCTTTGGCAAACTCAGAAGGTAACAAGTTGGGATCGAGTGATATTTTTGCATGGAAAAACATAGACTACATTGTCCCTTACGATGGTCAAGAGAGGAAGTTGTTGGATAACGTGCAAGGTTACGTCTTGCCAGGTACATTAACTGCTTTAATGGGTGAATCCGGTGCCGGTAAGACGACTCTTTTGAACGTCTTGTCAAGACGTGTCGATGTTGGTGTCGTCACGGGTGATATGCTCATCAATGGCCACCCCTTGGATGCCTCCTTTGAAAGACGTACAGGTTATGTTCAACAGCAGGATTTACACATCGCCGAACTGACTGTTAGAGAGTCATTAATTTTCAGTGCCAGATTAAGAAGACCTGCGAGCGTTCCTGATGAAGAGAAGATCGCCTACGTCGACCAGGTTTTGGATATTTTGAACATGCACGAGTATGCAGACTCCATCACCGGTGTCACGGGCTACGGTTTGAATGTTGAACAGAGAAAGAAGTTGTCTATTGCTACAGAATTGGTTGCCAAGCCTTCCTTGTTACTTTTCCTAGATGAGCCTACTTCAGGTTTGGACTCCCAATCATCATGGGCTATCATTCAAGTTTTAAGAGAATTGGCCAAGGCAGGTCAGGCAATCTTGTGTACCATCCATCAACCGTCGGCTACTTTAATTGAACAATTCGACAAGCTTCTTCTTTTGAAGAGAGGTGGTCAGACCGTCTATTTTGGTGATATCGGTCCAAACTCTGAAACTTTGATTTCTTATTTCGAAAGACAAGGTGCTAAGAAATGTGGTTCAGAGGAGAATCCTGCTGAATATATCTTGAACGTCATTGGCGCCGGTGCAACTGCTACTGTTGATGAAGATTGGTACGAAATCTGGCGCAACTCTGAGGACTTCACTCAGACAAGTGAAGAGATAGATAGAATCATTGCCGAGTCGAGTCAAAACGCAGACCCTCACAGGCATGAAGAATTGAAGAAGAAGTTTGCCGCCCCATACTTTTACCAATTATGGACTGTTTACAACAGGACTCAGTTGCAACTGTACAGACAAGTTCCTTACATCATGTCCAAGTTCATGTTGATGGTTATTGCTGGTTTATTGCATGGTTTCACTTTTTGGAATGTCAAACATAGTGTTATCGGTTTGCAGAACATCACGTTTGCTTGCTTCATTGCGATTGTTCTTTCTAACCCATTGATCAATCAAATTCAGGAGCAAGCCATTGCCGGTAGGGAATTGTTTGAAGTTAGAGAATCCAAATCAAACACTTTCCACTGGTCTTGTCTCATCATTTCTCAAGCCTTGGTTGAAATCCCATACGGTATTGTTTTCTCCACTATCTATTTCGTTTGTTGGTATTTCCCTATTCAGCTTGACGATGAAGCCTCGAGATGTGGTATGTGGTGGTTCACCTACTGTTTCTTCTTCCAAATGTTCTACATCACCCTAGCCCTTGCAACCGTTTACGTTTCTCCAGATTTACCATCCGCCAATGTTTTGATGGCATTGATCTTCAGTTTCATCATTGCCTTCTGTGGTGTTGTTCAAAAGCCAAACTTAATGCCAGGTTTCTGGAAATTTATGTGGAGGCTATCGCCATTCACTTATTTTGTTAATAATATGATATCAGTGTTGGTCCATGATCGTCCTGTGACATGTAAAGAAGAAGAATTTAATCTCTTACAACCTGTTGCGGGTAGCACTTGTGGTGAATATTTGAGTGATTTCTTTGCTAGCAACGACGGTTATGTGAACAACCCTAATGCCACCTCCGACTGTCAAGTTTGTCAATACGCTGTTGGTGACGAATATTTGAAGGACACTGGTATGTCGTACTCCAACATCTGGCGAAATGTTGGTTTGTTCTGCGCCTACATTGCTTTCAACTTTGGGTCCATGGTGGCTCTTTACTTTGTCTTGAGGGTGCAAAATATCAATCCCCTATCTCCTGTAATCAAGTTCGTTACCAACCTCAAGAAGAAGAAGAATTAAACCGACTGGTAGCTCACATTATTTTTCTAATATATTCGATTTTTTTCCTGACTTTATAATCTCAACTTAATAGTAATTCTCTATAACCTTTTTTGACTTTTAATTAATCCTGTTCATTGAAAATAAGTACTAGGTTGTTATATTATCTCTCAGAACAAGCACTATTCCTGACAAAAAAAGATAATACCTCGCACTTATTTTCAATGGATTTATGAACAACAAATGGAAAGTGCAATCCAAATTTCTACCAAAGGTAATGAACTGTAGCAGATCGTGATTCTTGTTGCCGGCTTTTAAGTATATATTCCTATCAAAATGATGTTGCTAAAGCGAAGGCCTACAAAAAGAGCGAGAAATTATGATATATACTTTGACATACCATACTAATATTCATGTGCGATCATTTTCAATCATAAAATGTTACTCTCTATTACTTACTGAAAATTGATTTACATACAATTTGATTATCCGGATATACAGTCTCCATCCATCCCTCCAAAAGAGTGTATGTAAACCTCACCCACAATAGCATCAGAAATCCCTGGATTCGGCGAGAACCCAGCAGCGTAGCAGAATTTGCTTTTGACAGCATAGCAATATTGTGAATTGCTACAACCATCTACATTAAGCACAAACAGCTCAACATCCCCCGCCTCCTTCCTTGCAGCTCTATCAAACTCATCTCAATCTAATAGATCTCCTAGGTATCCGGTGTCTCCGCCCCACCCAGTGAAGGAAGTCCAGAAATTATCACTACTCCTTTTATTTCAAGTCGAACTGTTACCACCATAAATCATTGCATCGTCACCAAATACTTGATTAATGCCATCAAATTTGGCTAATGCGGTAGCAACGTCGTGGATAGTGACATCTGGAGCGATTGCTGTCTGGGTTGTTTCGATAATGCCATTATAGAAGGTCAGCATGGACCAACCGGTTGATGTTCACCACTGGCATTCGAATATAGCTGGGAGGAAAATGTTATGTTCTCATGGAACAAGCTGTCGTATTGAAGAAGGATTGTATCAGTTGCACTGTCATATTGCTCTGATATATCAATAAACATATTACCGAATGAATGAAAATAATGGCGATCTGAACGATTGCCCCTCGTTTCATCTTCGGGGCGTGGGCACCTGTTGCCAAGTTGTCGGTGAACCACCCATGAGTTCTGCCATAAGCATTGAGCATCGTGCCTGCCCAGCCTATAGCAGCAAGAGCAGCGCCCGCTGCAATGCAATTAGTATCGTTATCCTCATCACTAGACGTTTTTAGTAGACCCACTTTGTTTGCCCAATAGTCGGAGCATGTGTTGATATATATCCCAACGCTAACGCCAAACATGCCTATGAAAAAAGTAATATTTCCGTCGACAGCCCATCTCCAAAAACTAACATCCCTTTTCTCAACTAAAACTTTGTGGACGTCTGCTAGTGCCCGGTATATGACGACGGCTAATGCCGGATGGCCTCCGATGAATAAAGAGAAGCAAATTATTGCAGCTATAGCCTTGATATCGGTAAGCTGAATCATTTTCAGCACTTCTGAAAAACACACCTACGATTAAAATCTGAGAAATATAGGACAGCAAATGCAATTAATGGGTTATTCCAACTTGATTTGGAAGCTCGAGAAAATTTGAAAAATTATTAAATTACTCAGTAAAGTGACAAGGTAGCACAAAAGAAAGAGGATAGGGGCCGTAATTATGGAGACTCGAAAATCGTTCGTGCTTAAGGAACTGAATGATTTTCCGCTCCACTTCAGTCAGCCACGCTATCTTGCCATGTAATGCAACATGCGGATGCAGTATATTTATCGGGACAGTTGATGCGTTGATACCAATTTGAGAAGGCGATGAAATAATATTCAACAAAAGAATCCGATTCTTGGAGGAGGACATACTCCAGATCAACACTTTCGTGCACTGTTCTCCAACAAATTAGCGCTAAATCATTTTGTTTTGATTTTGTCGCGTTTCCGTCTATTCAAGTTAAGGTTCATGTGCAATCCGGAAATAGAGAGATCAACAAAGTGCCGTGCATAGCTCGTCGAGGTTTGATTATAGAAAAGCGGAATAGTTACTAGGCAACACGCTTTTCATTGCTGACTTCTAGTTAACGCGGAGTAGTGAACGAGTGTTGACCGGAATTTGGCAAAGTGTTAGCCGTAGTTGAGTACACGTATTGTGCTGTAATCCAGTAAAATCAAACAAAGTTGAGTGAATCCAAAGTCAATAATAATGTACAATCTTTGCACAGCGAAACTGTTGAAAAAATATTGCTTCAGCCAAGACGAAAGGGTGGCTCTTAATGAGTATATCAAGAGTTCATTCGGTTGCTCAAAGTAGTATATTTACAGAGACACTTGGCCTGAGTTCAGGGGCCATGATATGGAAACGGAGGTTTACCTTTCTTCATATAGTAACAAGTGAGTTTGAGCTTATCTACTAGTCATACCTTCTTAACCTTCTAATAAGTAGTAATCGCATTGTCTGCATTGGTAAAGCATCTATCTCCCCTCTGCATCTTTTGTCACAGCAGCCAGAACTCCGGCTGAAAAACTACTTCCACAAAACTCGGTAATTTTGGCCTCGGCTTGGGTAGAGGAGAATGAATTTGACAATTTCTTTACTCTTTCCACCCCGGATAAATCAATATCGTGCTAACTGAGTAGCGGTAACAAAGTTCTAAACTTTGAAACACCGTGTCAAGCCTTATACATACTGCTTTCATGTTTTCTACACAAAATTTCTGCTCCCGGATCAAAATATTTTTTTATGTTTCTTTCATTCAAAAGAGACATGCTATCCATCCTATGCTCGTTTCGGAGTGGATGGTTAGGTAAAAGAAAAGCTTTTCTATCGAGATAAATGGGTTGCTTCTTTACAAGAAAATTGTAGCGGCTGCGTTACGAAACTCGTCTGCAATTTCGTGCAAAATGGCAAAGTTGCTAATTTCCAGTAAATATCTAAATTGTCTGTACATGAAGAATGGAATAAACTAGCAGAAGTTAAGGGTGAAAAAGTGAGGCAAATTCAATCAAATGCTCAAGTAATTTCTTTGATAGTTAGGCTGGTTATATGAATAGCCCTAATGCCACCTCCGACTGTCAAGTTTGTCAATACGCTGTGGATGACGAATATTTGAAGGACACCGGTATGTCGTACTCCTACATTTGAAGAAATGTCGGTTTGTTCTGCGCTTACACTGCATGCAACTTTGGATCCATGGTGGCTCTTTACTTTTTCTGGAGAGTGAAAAATATCAACCCACTACCTCTTGTAATCAAGCTCGTCACCAACCTCAAGAAGAAGAAGACGTGAACAATTAGGGTATGTACTTGATGCTTTGAAGTAAAACCAATTAATGTATTTTGATTCCTCTCCATCTTTAATTTTGAATTTCTCTTCTTAGCCTTATTCACTGATAAATAGTTATTTTTTGTTCAAGAATTATTTTGATGAATCCTTGTTGATGTAAAAGGGAAAAAACAGTTTATAAAATTATATAGTATGTAAGAATGTGATAAAATGGAAAGCGTGGAGAACATGCATAGGTCGTTTCTAATTTTTCGTTCTTGGTCTGACATCGTCGATCCAGCTCTGAGTGCTCATCTGGGTCAATCTACTCAATGCCCTTGCAAAGGCAAACCTCTCCTCGTCCAAGTGAGCAAACATAAACGCCTTCTTGGCGATTTTCTTGTCGAAACCATGCTGTGTGACCAGGGTGTCATTCTCAAGCTTATCGTCAATCTCCTCTGGAGTCTTGTTGGACAAGGCAAAGACACTTGTTCCCAAGTTCTCCGGTTCGACGAAGATATCTTGGAATGGGGCGGCAGCAGTGACTGCAATACGTGTGTGGTTATCGTAAACGGCATCAAGGAAAGTGATGAATCTTCGAACTTCATCACGCTGGTCGGTAGTTAAGTAAGGTATGTCAGTGACTATAATTGACTCAAAACTGGTGGCCAACGTGAGGTAATCACCAGCTGCCAACGGTTCTCCGCACAATTCTTTGAACGTGAACTGTGCAACGTAAGGAGGCGACGCAGTTGGGACAATCAAGTCTCTACCCCAAACACGCAGTGGGATGTTGCTCTCCGCATTGTGTCCCTGGCTGAAAAAGCTGTACCAGTTCTTGACGTGGTCTTCTCTCTCCTTCTTGCATGACTTGGACAGGTAGGAGATGCCCGGTTTTGGGAAATAGAAGGCAGATGAGATCGGTCTTGGTATCTTACGGTAATCGGTGGGCGAGTTCAAATATATGACATGTGTGACTTTTTTGATCAATTGAATGCAGGGGATAAACGATTCTCTCTGAATACCGTTGATGTATAGATCATCTGGTGCTCTATTCGATGTGGCAAACAAGACAAGGCCATGATCATGCCTCAATGCAAGGTTGAGCAACCTACGCAACAACATTGCATCTGCGACATCTGTAACCTGGAACTCGTCGAAACATAACACTGTTGCGGATTCTGACAGTTCCCATGCTAGAAATGGCATGACGTCTATGTCTTCTCTGTGGCCGTGCAGCATTTTCAACTGGTGTGCTCTTTTGTGGATACGCTGCATGAATTGATGAAAATGTAGTCTCTTTTTTGTCAAATGTGGAGGGATCGTGTCGTAGAACAAGTCCATCAGCATGGTTTTCCCACATCCGACGTCTCCGTAAAGGTAGATCCCGTGAGGTATTTCTACATGCTCTTCCTTTTCCAAGCCAGTCTTTTCCTCGATCTTGGTAAACCATGAAGAAACAAACTTCGGAACTGCAAACATGGACTCCGACTTTGGTGACAGCCTCGATCTGGAGATATCTGGTTTGGGGACCTTGGGAGGTTTGTATTTGGTCAACTTTTCATATAGATACTCCACGCTTGTCAATATTCCTCTTTGAAACTCGTCATTTCTCAAATGCCCTTCTTCGACACGTTTGTCGTAGAGCTCTAGTGGCGAGTAGTGTTTTCGTGTAGTATCTGCGGACGTTTTAGGTGCTGTTGGCGTTGCTGGTGTTGCGGGTGCTGCGGGTGTTGGGCTTGGTACAGAGGTAGTAGACGTGGATGTCGAGGAAAATGACGCTGGAGACGATGACAATGATCGTACAGGCTGCAATGCAGTTGCTGGCCCAAATCGTGGCCTTATTCTGGAAGTAGTTCGTACCACTGACCGATATGTACTCATCACTTGTGTGTTGTATGCGGTTCTAGCGTTCTTTGTCTAGCCCTGGACACTGTTGCGTTAATCTTTACTCCGGAATGAAGTGCTAGAAAAGAAAAACAGTGTTCTATTTGGTATACACAGGAGGGGGGCGACTACTTAAACAAGCGAAAGAAACACCTCCCAGAGTAGAGGAAACGGGAAGAAGATGACAGGACGGGCGGGCGGCGGATAAACAGGGGAACAAAGCGGAGAAACAGCTCTCCGGCTTATGCACCATCACCGTTGCAGCTTCTTCACCACCTTTTTTCTTTTTCTCCCCCGCAGATGGACGGGAAAAAGCGAGACGGCATCCGGGGAGAGCCTAGAGATCCATGTCGAGCTCGATGGCGTCGTCGTTCTTCCCGGCATCGGTGCCAGAGGTGTCGGCGGTGGCACTCTGTGGCGTCCCCGTAGTGAAAGTGGTCGTCTTGGGGCCCTTGGAGGATGCCACGAAACCTATCCGCTCCTGGATCTGCTTCCGTATGAGTGCGTTGGCGCTCTCCTCCGCAGAGACATGGGACTCCGGTGGAGGAGCAGCCGTAGACGGAGAAGCCGTCTGGAGGGCTCCGTAGACATTTTCCAGGTATATCTTTCTCCGCAACATCTCCTTGTAGGTCCCCTCGTCCCCGTTTTCCAACTCAAAGGCCTTGAACAAGTCCCATATCGAGCTGCGGTCGTCCTCCGACTTGCTAAACTGCATCACGTTTTCCGTGGCATACTGCAGCACCTCTCGTCCCTGTTCAACGTTGCCTAGTGCAACTTCGACTTCAACAAACCCGCAGATAATGTCGCTGATATAGCCCGGGATCTGCACAGAGAGTCCGTCGGCGGCCTCCTGGAAAACCTCCACAGCCCACTCTATTCCCTTGCTGTCTATAGTATTGGCTATCAACATCTTGTACATATCTAGTTTGTCACCTTGCCTGTGCATCTGGAGTATGCCTTCCCGTAGTATCTTCAGACTCCGGATTTTAGATCCATATTTCATCTCCCATTCGGAGTAAAGAATATACACTTGCTTCAAATTTCTGACGTTGCTTCTATCTTTTTGGAAGAACTCCAATCCTTCTTCGAAAATTTCTCGGACCCTTTCGACATCCCACTCCAAGCTCTCCCAGTATTTCAATATCTTGTTCAAATAGATGCAGTAGAGGATAGACTTAGACTCGCCGGTGAACAGGCTCATGCCCCTTTCAAAGATACTAAAACTCTTTTCAATGTATCCGTTTTCCTCTAGAAACAAACAGTAGTTGATTATCATAACACCGTTAATGACTTTGAGTTCCATGGCATTCTCATACGCCTTGCAGGTATCCTCAAAATCCTTGAAATTTTCTACTAAATCAAGATAAAGACTCCACAGTCTAATACTCTTGAACAGTCTCATGTGCACACTGATATTTTCATCATCAAGATCAATCCTGCCGCTAGAAACCTGATCAGGGACTTTTACCGCTTTCGAGCATATGAACTCTGCATGTTCGACATTTTGCAGCTCAACTTCTAATTTCACCCACTCAATCCAAATGTATTCTAGCTGCTCTAACTCTGTCCAAGGCACTTTTGTTGCCGTTTCAAATAGTGTTCTTGCGGTTTTGATATCGTCTTCGCTGATGTAAACCCTGGCATAGTTGCACCAAATTTGGGGAAACTGGAGTTTTTCGCCGCTTGGTATTTTTTTCGGGTCGATGTTCAACACGGCTTTCGAATAGCATTCTAAAAGTTTGCTCACTGATTCTTCTCCCTCCTGTTGGAAAAGCTCTATCCTTTCCAGCCACGTCGATGGACTGTTAATGTTCTGACGCAGTTTGACGTCGTTCAGAAGCAAAAGTCGATGTGATAGTAGATCTTCGAGTTTATCCATGTACCCACTGAGTTTGTCTGTGTTGGTGGGTTCGATCTCGGATAGCTCCAAAACTTTTTTTTCTAATAGTTCAGCCAGTGAATCGAATAGCAACGTGAAGTCCTTTATTGTCACACTTGAGTTGAGATGTGTTTCCAACGCATGGGTACCATCGTCGAAGTTAACATTCAAGATCAAGTACTTGGCGTATTTGACAGTAAATATACTTTGCTGGTCAGGGAATTTCGTCACAATATCTTGAAACAATGACTCTATCTTTTTTTCAAGTTTCTTCCCTTCTGTGAAATTTTGATCAGTCGAGAGCTTAATCAATCTTTCGAAATATCGTCTAAATAATTCTAGTTCTGAGTCAGAAAGCTTCAACAAGAGTTCTGGCTTTGTAAATTCTGTGAAAGCTTTTTGAAATTTCACTACGTGCTTCCAGTCTGATACACTACTCAACAAAACATCGAATACTCCGTCATAGTTCGGACATCCGCTATACTCTTCCTGATGATCTATAATTCCAAATCTATCGCTATTTCGCAGAAAATTGAAGAAACTGAAATATATTTCAAAATTTGATTCCGAAGATAGTCTGAGCTCGTCAACTATTTCAGAAAATAGTAGATTCCACAGAGGTAAATGTTCATTTTGTTTCAGTTTGAGCAATGACAAATTGAAAATTTCAAGTATGAACTCAACACCAACTATTGATTTCAATTCTGCCAAAAACCTTAAAAATCTAAGCCAGAATACTGGCTTTTCTCCAAAGGTCTTTATACTCATTTGAAAACATTGGATGATCTTACTGATTTCAGTCACATTTTTCTGGCCATTCTGCTTGACAATTTTTATGTAATAATCGATGAATTGATGCCAGTGCTCGTAGTCATTTTCAAATTCTCGATGTCGCCGGTAAAGAAGAGCAATCAATGCCTGTTTTCCCTTGATTTCTTTCGAATTTTCAATCACTTGCTGACGTTTGTGATTTATATATTGATTCCAAATTTCCTCAGATTTTGCTGGATCTTTCAATAACTGCATCTCAAACGCGACATCTGCCTCCTCGATACACTCCAAAAGGGGGTCAACATCTTGCATGTTGCTGTTTGGCACGCTTAACTTCCTTTCTTCCCTTAATGTCCCGACGAAACTGCAGCAAAAGCCGGAGAAGAACATGCAAAAACCATGAAACCTATTTTTACAGGGACGACCGTCCCAAGTTCCATGTAACACCCGTGCACCATGAGCTTTTCTGCGCTTCATGAAGATGCATAGAGGGAAGGTGGCTGCTTTACCTCTAGGTCTTGCTTGATACCTGTAGAGGTATCGATGTAAGGGAAAAAGTCTTCGTTGCACGAAGAGAGTGGAACAAGTGGCATTAGGGAGACAACAGAAAGCACAATGTCTGGTGCAGCCAATAGGTAAGTGAAAATACCGTTATTTTAGTTCACAAGGGAGGGGTCTAACCGATATCTTTATCGGTAGAAGTAAATCGACATGACAACGGGAGAAAAGGTCGAGTTGAGGAATTGTATACTAACATCCAGCGAATATTAACCACTCTGATTTATTGTTTTTTTATAGAGAGCAAGTGTTCCCAACACGTATGACACTTGGTGTCATGAAGGGTAAATTAAAGGGTGCACAAACCGGACATTCCCTATTGAAGAGAAAATCAGAAGCCTTGACGAAGAGATTTAGAGACATAACAAAAAGAATTGACGATGCAAAGAGAAAGATGGGACGTGTGATGCAAACGGCGGCTTTTTCATTGGCTGAGGTCTCCTATGCTACCGGTGGTAACATCGGATTCCAAGTCCAGGAAAGTATCAGTAACAACGCAAGATTCAAGGTGAAAGCCAGACAAGAGAACGTTTCTGGTGTGTACTTGCCACAATTCGAAGCCGATATCAATGAGACTATCAACGATTTCAAAATGACAGGTTTAGGTAGAGGTGGACAGCAAGTGCAGAAGGCCAGAGAGGTTTACAGTAAAGCTGTTGAAACGTTGGTGGATTTAGCTTCGTTGCAAACCGCATTTGTCATCTTGGACGACGTCATTAAAGTCACAAACAGAAGAGTCAATGCAATCGAGCACGTGATCATTCCAAGAACAGAGAACACTATTGCCTACATCAACTCCGAATTGGACGAACTTGACAGAGAAGAATTTTACAGATTGAAAAAAGTCCAAGAAAAGAAGCAGATTGCTACTGCAGCTGCTGACGCTGAAATGGCTGCAAGAAAGCTGAAGGAGGAAGCCGAGAGACTGAACGAACTGGAAAAACACGAGGCCGAAGACGTGGAAAAGCTTGTTGTCAAGGACGAAACGGGCCAGGAGGGGAAGGAGGGAAAGACCGAGGACACTTCGGAACTCGTCACTGAGACTGAGGGTGATGTCATCTTCTAGCCTGTCTAGCTGTTTAATTTAGTTAACGATACACAAAAAAAGTTTAAAATTTAGAATAACGACGTTGAAACATGCAATGAGAAATCATGTACATGTATCGTCCGTCGATAAGCCAGACAATGGCATGAGAAAGCACCATTCTGTTTTTTTGATCTCATCGATTTAAGGCCATTCTTCCCTTATCGCCTTTTGACCAGCATCTTTTGAATTTCTGACCTTTACGGCTCACAGAAAAAGTTCTGTTTCCTTCAACTTATACATTGGTTTTTCGTTATCAGTCTCACTAAAAAACATCTAATGAACATGCTGAAGACGCAAATTTTGTTCCAAAATAACAAGCTAAATAGATTGAAACACAGACGGAAGGAATGCGTTTGATGATGGAAAAAATTCTATTGATGAATTATGATTCTGGCAAAAAGTCTATCTGGAAAAGCTTGTTTGAAGATCACCGGGGACTCACAGATGAATAGCAACTCTCATGCACTCGAAGGTATTTAGCTATTGCTCTCAATCATCGGACAGGTATGAGCCAATGCGTTTCTTCATTGTTAAGGATAATTCTTCCGACTAATGCCCACCAAATCCAACTCAATTTCTGCTATTCTGCGAAATCATAGAGAGCAAACAATTGCACGATAAACTCATCATAGTTGGTGGTATGGTTAACTGCCATTCTTATTTCTCCAGGCATAGCGATGGATTTCAGACATTGTAGCCAACGGGTGAAGAGATACCATTGATGAGAAGAACTAATTGGATATTTCGAAATTTACGATAGTTCGTAGCTAATGACTTCTTTCCGTCAAGCATATATGAACCGGTATTCTTCTTCTTCGTCGCCTCAGGAAAGATCTTAGCATTGTTAACCATCGAGTCAGACTCAATCTTTGCGCTATAAGCAAAAAGAATGGAAGATGGATATTTTTATTCAACATCGACCATTGGATTTATTTGGTTTTCTGAGTCAGAATGCTCTTTCACCTGCTTAACCTTTCTTTCAACGATTGCACTTTGAGAAAAGCTTGTATTCCAGACCCTTGTACACAAATGTTTCCACCATCAACCGCAATTCTTCTGGTTGAGGCTCATTCTTTAGCCTTGTTCCTTTCAACAGAATCAAATGCTTTGTTTCATCTAATAAGATCATTTCTGGCCTCAACATCCAATTTCTTTCCCAACTTTAATAGACTGAACGTTTGAGGAGTTTCTCGGAGAGGCATAGATAAGCTTTCCCGTTTAATGCCAAAATTGATAAAATCACGTGATCTGTGCTGGACTAAATCCGAGTAGGAAAAAAAGTGAAAAGCTGTTGAAGAATTCGACCGATAAACTACCTCTGGCAGCAGAACAGAGACGATCGGAAGGTACACTGACTTGGTCTTTCAACAAACAAAGAGATGAAGCTGTCGACACCCCTATTCTCCCTTGTTTTGTTCACGTTCGCCTTTGTTTCCATACTCTACACATCCCCGTACTCACGAATATTGAAAACCATCGCATTGGACACCTATGTTTACCCAAAGAGGCTGCATCCTGACGTTATCAAGCCTGTGTTGTCACAAATTAGCATGCGAAGTATCGAAAACGACATGAAGGCATTTATTCACGATCTGCCAAGCGATCGATACTACCGGTCTGACAACGGGTACAAGGCTGCAATGTATGTGAGAGACTATTTGTATAATATGGTGAGCAGTTCGTCACATCAAGATCGCTTCGAAGTCGAGCTTTTCAAACACCAGTGGAAACAGCCGAGTGTCATATTCAAAATCAAGGGAGACACCATCTTCAGCAAAAACACCAAAAAGGTGATTGTTGGATGTCACATTGACTCGATAAATTTCAACTTCTACGAAGACGCACCCGGGGTTGACGACAACCTGTCCGGAATTGTGACCGTCATCCAAGCCATCAAACAGATTGTCCGGCTTGTGCAGAAGGAGGAGGTAATTGTGAAAAATTCAGTTGAGTTCCATTTTTACTCTGCAGAGGAAATCGGGTCGCTGGGTTCGATACAAGTAATCGAAGCGTACAAGCAAGCAAAAAGCGAGGTGGTGGCCATGCTACAGCAGGACATGACCGGCTACATCCAGAAATCGCTAGACTCTGGATACGAGGAGCACTTCGGAATTATCACAGACTATGCCTCCGGCAGCCTTGTGCAGTTCACAAAGAAGATCATCGGTGTTTATTGTGATATCCCCTACCTGGAAACAGAATGCGGGAGGATCTGCTCGGATCACACCTCTGCCTTGATGTACGGATATCCCGGTGTTTACGTTTTAGAAAGCAAGGTTGGCCTATCAAACCCGTATATCCATTCAGCAGAGGACACTATTGAGAAAATCGATTTCGCTCACATGGTACAGCACGTCAAGCTGACCATCTCCTTTGCACTCGAGCTTGCCATCAGCGATGAAATCGTTAGGCGGGGAAATACCCAGAACGACACTGTGTCATTCAAGCTTGTCGATTTTATGATCATGCTGATGATGCACCACACAAAGCGGTTCATCTACGCCGTAATGACGTTTGGCTGTGCAGTCGGTTCGCTGTACCTCCTTGTGACGAACAGCAGCGGCAGCGCTGCGGCCACCGTAGAAGACAGCGAGGGCGAAGAGAGTGGCAGTGACAACGATGGCAAGGAAACAGACTCTGCTGGTGGAGAAGCACTGCTTCCTAGCCTCCGCCGGCCAAAGAACGGCCGAAAGAAACAGTAGCAGCCGGGCCCTGCAGCGATAAGCGAGACGGAGTGACCGATTCAACTCGGGGTGCGGAGTATTTTTGTGGGGAGACCCTACCTGTCAAAGTAACCTGACCAGAGGGCCCGGAGTGGAAGGAGACGGGCTATATAAGGGCTGGTTCCTTCCGTGCTGTGATGATGTGATTGTCTATCATTGGGCACTGGACTGAGCAAATGAGGATTTCTACTAAATTTAATTGGTCAATCAATCCGATTACGAACACACGAAATGCTATTTGACGCAATGAGACAAAGCTTGACAAGGCAGACATCGATCTCTGCCCCAACTCTGGCCCTCGGGTTCATGGGTGGTGTCGTGTTGCCAATATTATTGACGAATGCGTTGGCGACAAAGCAACCTAACTCCATCTACCAGGGCAAGGATAAAGGTGAGTTACTTTCTATCCACTACTCTCTTGACCAATTAAATAGACGCATAACTAACATACACAATCAAGTAGATCACGTTGATGTCGCGGACGAAGACTACGACTTCAACGATCTGTTGTTTTGAAACATCGCTACTTTCCCCCCCATTGTGATTTCTCCCCTATGTTTATTCTTTAATTCTCTTCAGACGACAGCAACAGCACAGCTAAAGACAACGATTACACTGACGGCATCGACGATGCCCGTCTCCGGCAGGTGATCTTCAACTACTGAGTAAGATCATCTCGTTCCCCTACATGCATGCATTGGCACAGCGGTAGAACAATTGTTGCTCTACTCGACTCCCGGTTATATTTTATATAGGAGAGGACTGTATATGGGTACGGTTTATTTTCTTTTACTTTTTTTTTCTTTTTCTTTTTCCATTTCCTTTTTTTTCCATTCTAATCTTGTATACGAAACAGTTCAACAGAGAAGTTCGTTTTTCAGCACTTTTGTACTCGGTTGTTTTGGATGCAGAAAGCTGTATCAAATTACTGTTTGTGTGTGTGTATATATATACATTGAGGTATTCTTTTACATGGTGGTTCGCTAGTGGGCGACAGGCTTGGCGTTTGGCAAGTCGATCAATGCTTGTCTGATGCTGTCGACACCTTTGAGCAAGTCCTCCTTGGATATCACCAAAGGTGGCGCTAATCGAATGATGTGTTCGTGTGTAGGCTTGGCAAGGACACCGTGGTCCTTCATCAACAAGCACAAGTCCCAAGCAGACTTGCCGTTGGTCTTGGTATTGTCGACAACAATAGCACATAACAAACCTAGGCCTCTCACTTCCTTGATTATCCCGTTGGATTCGGAAGCCAACTTCTTCAATTCCTCCTGGAAGAAGAGGCCGTACTCCTTGGATCTCTCTACCAACTTCTCATCCTTGACGACCTCTAATGCCTCGATGGCGACTCTAGAGGCTAGGGCGTTACCACCATATGTGGATCCGTGGGAGCCCGGCTCGAGCACAGACATGATTTCCCTAGAAGACAAAACGGCAGAGACTGGCAAGACACCGCCCGAGATGGCCTTACCCAAGAGAACCATATCTGGTTTGTTGTCCCTGGACAAGTAGTGTTCCCAACAGAGCATCTTACCCGTTCTGGCGATACCCGTTTGGATCTCGTCTGCAATCAAAAGGACGTTGTATGCCTTGCAGAGAGCCTTGACCTTCTCGAAGTAATCCAATGGTGGAACGACAATGCCCGCCTCACCCTGGATAGGTTCGATCAAAATGGCTGCAATCTTGTCTCCAGCGTTTCTGAAGGCCAACTCTACGTCCTCGATCTTGCCGTATCTCAAGACCTGGTTCTTGGTACCCGGGATGACGGGACCGACGTTCTTTAAGTAAGGACCGAAGTTGGTCTTCGCGTCCGGGTCGGTGGACATGGAGACGATGGCGATCGATCTGCCGTGGAAGTTGTCCTCACAGCTCAAAATGATGGCCTCGTCCGGGTTGATGCCCTTCTTGACGTACCCCCATCTTCTGGCGATCTTGAGTGCTGTTTCAACAGCCTCTGCACCCGTGTTCATAGGCAAAACGTTCTCGTAACCGAAGAACTCGGTAACATACTTGGCGTAGGAGCCGAAGATGTCGCAGGAGAATGCTCTAGACGACAAGGTCAATTTCTGTGCCTGGTCGATCAAGGCGTTGATGATTCTTGGATGGCAGTGGCCCTGATTGACGGCAGAATAGGCAGAAAGGAAATCCAAGTACTCGTTTCCCTCCGGGTCCCACACATGTGCACCTTGCGCCTTGTGGAACACAACCGGCAATGGATGGTAGTTGTGTGCTGCGTACTCCTCCTCGTACTGGGTAGCCTTTGCAGACGAAAGGTTGAATTCTGGCGTAGGTGCTGGTGCCATTGTTTGTGTTTGTATGTGTATGTATCCTACAAAGCAATCACTAATAGAGTAAATGTACACGTGTGGGGTGGTGGTGGAACACACTGATGGTGCTGGCGTGTTGTATTTATAGACAGCACTGGACCGGCGTCCTGAAGGAATCGTGTGAGGCCCGGGGAGACTGGACGTCAGCTATGGTTGAAGGGTCGCCATGTCCTGTGCATAGCTGCCCCGGCCTCGAGACCTCGGAGTTGGGCGCTGAGTCCCCGCGATCGAGTTTCCGGCAGCAGCGTGGCCGTGTGCGGCAGGCGGAGGCGAGAGGCTGCGGGAGGCAGGTCAGCGCGAGACACTGGTTTGGTGTAATGTCCTCACCCGTACACCAAGCAGATGTGTAGATGACTATAAAGGGTTAGGGTTGCATGAGTGTCGTCGTCAAGTACGCTGTGGGAAATGAGGGAGAAAAAATAATAGAACAGAAATGATGCATAAGACAGGATTCGAACCTGCGCACTCTTACGAGTAACAGAACTTGAGTCTGTCGCCTTAGACCGCTCGGCCACTTATGCTTTTCTTATTCTGTTACGGATCCAATCCAACAAGATAATTCTGCTCCATTGGACGACGATCCGGGGATAGCTCAGACAGCGCTTGAGCACGATAACTCCGAGTTACCAGAAAACCGGTAATTCCGGAGATCCCACGATGCGCAGGAGGGGTATAAAAGACAGCTTTGGTTGCCCAGAGACATAATACGGATTGTGACATAGATGAAGAGTAGTTTAAGAGAATATATATTTTATTTGAACAAGCTAACATTGATCTAAGGAAAGGTACCTGGCTTAGGTAATAAACTTTGTGACTGCTTCTATCTGTTCGGGCGAAATTTCCTCGCCAGCCTTTTTAATTTTCATTTTCTCGAGGGGAATTAGATGTTTATACTTTTTAATGAATGGTAATCCTAAACAGCAATCTTTGTTAATACCACCGACTATGTAACTTATAAATTTAAAAGTATGACTTCTCCTAATTCCAATGCGAGATCTAACTGATAAAATACCGATGATTTTCAATATGTCACCTGAGGCAGTTATGGCTATCTTGTTGGTTGGTTTGGTAAAATCCCATAATTGATGTTTACTCACAAGTCTTTCCGATACCATATTGCAGCTGGCTCCAGAATCAACCATGGCGGTGATTTCATCTCCTGAAACCAATTTCAATGGTAATGTTAATGGTTCAGCAATCCCGACCTTAACATTATTTTCCGGACAATCCATTAGGTCGCCTACATAGACTGTCCTCGGTCTTTCAACCGTTTAGTACAGTCCTTCTTCAAATGCCCATATTGCTGGCAATAATAACATTTATACTTATCATACTTTTTCTCTCTTGCATTCTGGATATCCATTTCATCGATTTCAAGTTGGTCAACCTTCATTGGTTCTCCATGGGAGGTTTCTCTAAATCTTTTTGAGGTATGTCCCCCTGTCCCTTTCGTGCTGCCCGATACGCTTCCAATCTCTAACGCTATAGTAATAGCTGACTCCAAAGATGTTGGTTGTTGCGCTCTGACTTGACTCTCGACAAATGGTTTCAACCCGAAAAGGAACAAGTCCTTGTAGAGCTCATTGCTGGCATAGTCGTTTTTTA